>CM076575.1:836767551-836944167 GCA_034641835.2 Pinus albicaulis
TGCATTAGCTGAATTTTGTCCTTCACCTAGGACAATTCATTTGAAAGGAGGATAGCTAGTGGCTATTTCTAGCTGACTACCATCAATTTCTATCCATGAATGACCAATAGAGGATGTAGGTTCATTCATTAATACAACTTCTGATTCTTTAACCTTTTTCCAAGAGTAGAAAGAAATCCAAGTCTTTCTTTCTTCCATATATTGTTTCCATTCTAAGGCTAAAGTTTTCTTTTGTTTTGGAGTATGGCTGACAAAAAATTCATCTACTTCTGGGTGAGTAAAAAAATCCCAATTTATCATCTGCTTCATCCATTGAGCAGGGATTTTGTGTTTCTCACAACCATCCATTAGTGTATAAAACTTCTGGATTTCTGGGACAGATGGTCTTTTGACATCTTCTGGCAGATCTTTAAATCTGCATTCTGGGATCAGGAAATCCTTTTGGTTGTAATACCCTAAACCATGCTTATCTTTAGGGGATTGCATATTCATAAATATCTCAGTGAGTCTGGGATCTTCATCTTGTAGAGAAGGAACTAGGTGCATCATAAGCACATGGTCATCTTCATGGGGAAAAGGGATATCAGAACATTTCGGATTCGGACAGGGGGTGACGGATGTAGACGGAGGTGCATCACCTGTTCTAGGATTATGGTTCTGATGTCTAATGACCACTACAACAAGATGTTTAAGATTTACAGACTTATGGCATTGAGGGCATTCAACTTGTAATGGATTAAAATTAACTAACAAAGAAAACTCAAACAAAGCTGTATGATGACAAGAAGTATTTACAATACTGGAACATGCAGTATCAAATGAATTAGGAGGTATATACAGTGGAGACTTTTTACATTCTGCGTCAATCCTACGCCTGTCTATTGTAGATCTTCTTGGGAAAGACAAAGTGGCTGAGGATTGATTTTCAGAAATATTTGCAGAAGTAATTTTTTGTATGGCGAGAGGCTTTGGATTTGGTACTACCTAGTGTTCAGGAAAAGACATATCTTCCCATTTGATGGCTTGGTGTTCAACCTTTTGGTTTTTTGAATCTGTCATGACTACAACACTGGTTTTAGACTCTCGGCTGGGGGCATGGAGGACTGCTGGAAATAAAGTACTGGTATGACAGAAACAACCTCTGAACTGAATGGAGATATTGTTTCTTCTTTTCTTCATATCAAATCCATTGGTCTGGATTTGCAGTTGTAGGATATCGGCCAATGTTTCATCAAACACATTTACAGAGAATTTGGGATAACAATCAAACCAGACTGGGCCATTTGATAATGGTGCAACTATTCCTCCAATGAGGGAATCCACCTTGTCATAAGCCAATCAACATCATTCATAATTTTTTTTATTTTTTTTTTCCTCCAATGAGGGAATCAGTGTACTTATTATGTGTTATATCTCTGACAGTTGCTAACACATATGTCTCTACACCTTGTCATAAGCCAATCAACATCATTCATAATTTTTTTTTTTTTTTTTTTTTTTTTGTCTGGTTTTGCAAGAGGTAGCAAATCGAAGCATGGAAATATTCTATGGACAAGTCACAGTTCAATCCACATATAGAACACAATAAAACTCGATATACCCTTGCTATCAATTAATATACTTCAAATTCGAAATGCATCTAGTACCACCCGAAATTGTCGTTCAATGTTAGGTTACCGAATACTAATAGACGTGCATTATTGATTTTATATTCTAGAAGAGAGCATAGATAGAGATAGATTTGTTGCATCTCTATAGTAATAGCTCAATAAATATAACGAGAGGTCAAAATCCCTGAATATAGATTGTGAGACTTAAATACTCATATAAAGATGATGTTATGGCATATTATCATGATCTATTCAATAAGTAGCCACAATAGTGAATTATAAACACAATTTTTATTGTTGGATATAACAACGCATACACTTAACGCATTCCCAAATTTCTTTTAAAATAAGAAAGTATGCAATGTAACAGAGTATATATACCAAAAATCCCTTAAATTTGAATACATTCACTCTGGTTAGCACATTCAAATCACAAAGAATACAAATCAATAGATCTATAAACTATGAAATAAATAAGTGCATAGAAGATGGGCTGACGAGATGGATTGGTGGGTCTAAACCAACCAGTGTGTCCCCTTTGTAATAGATCTAATTCATAGAGATGAAATCAAGGATTGAATGCACATATCACTGAAATAAAACCTGAAATGAATCCTTTGTATTGATTTATACTGATTATTTTACATCAGAAGCCATATGCTCAAGGTCCAAACCAACAATATAAAACTAGAATAACATCTTATTCTCCAGCATAAGCCATGGACACTCTTTTTTTATACATGTTACATTGAAAATTTAGGTTGTAACAACCCATTTCCTTCAAATTTGAGCATGATTTGGGATTTTGGAAAATTGTGCAACAAATTAGCCCTAAAGAACCTTTCATATCTCCTAAACCATGGTGAATTTTGGAAAATGGCCCATGTGTTACTCAAATTTTCATGTTGGGAACAAAACCCAAGTCCTATAATTTTTAGATTCAAGCTCATATTCACATAAATCAAGGAAACTGATTATTTTTTAATCTTATGCAAATTTTGGTTGAGGCATTCATTACCTCCTAGATATCCATTCATATGACCTGGCCATGTTTTGACTCACATGGGAGCATGAAAACATTACTGCAGACAAAAACCATGTTCTCGATTTTCTCCTGGAAGTGTGTTGATATTCGAACGATAAACTAGTGAAAGAATTGTATTTTTGGTGCAAGATCAAGCCAAAAATTTGTTACATGCTACAATATGATCATGCCTGGTCCTTTCTCAAGTTTTTATTGCACTAGAGACCAATTATTAATGTTCTTTTTCCACACTGTAAACCATTATTAATATCAATCTCACATAATTCCTCTTAAATAATTGAAAAACAAGGGAAATTAAGTAGGTTACCTAGTCATGCTTATGTTTATGATAATATCCCACAAATGTGAAATATGATGACAATAAACATAAGAACTAGATAAAAATATAAATGATTATGGGGAAAAAAGGTATGCAAAATTCAAAAAAACTGAGGCCCTATAAATATTTCCTTCAAAACTAGACAAGGTTTATATGAGTGGTTAGTCATGCCATTTGGTATATGCAATGCACCAACTACATTCATGAGATTAGTGAATTATATACCATACCCATATCTAAACTCATTTGTTATTATTTATTTGGATGATATACTGGCATACAATGAAACACGGAATGAGAACATATCACATTTGATGTAGGTGTTAGAGAAATTAAATAAGCACCAACTATTGGAAAATATCAAGAAGTGTGAGCTTACACAATAGTATTTGGTGTATTTAGTCTACGTGATTAGTGGAGGGGAGCTCAAGATAAATCCTTCCAATATTATGGCCATCATGAAGTGGATATTACCTACCAATGTTTATGAGGTTAGGAGTTTCATTGGGGTAGTACAGTACCTTAGGAAATTCATAACCTAATTTTTAGTATTATTTATGCCACTCCATGCCATAGTAGCGAGTATAATTAGTTTCCATTGGGGGAAGGGTCAGTAGAAATCCTTTCAGGAGTTAAAGAATAAAAGCATTCAAGAATTGGTTCTGGCATTACTAAACTTATAACAACCCTTGAAAGTGGAGATAGATGTGATTGGTTATGTTATTGAAGCGGTCTTAATGCAAAGGGGAATGCCTGTAAGCTACCATTCTCAATTGTTTCATGGGTGGTTCTCAATTACCCCATCTATGATAAGTAGCTCTATTCCCTAGTACAGGCTATCAAATAGTAGAAATAATATTTAATGTATGATTATTTTTAAATCTTCTACAAATTTGGGTTGAGGCATTAATTACCTCCTAGAGATCCATTCATATGACTTGGGCATGTTTTGACTCACATGGGAGCATGAAAAAATTACTGTGGACAAAAACCATGTTCCTGATTTTCTCCTAGAAGTGTGCTAATATTTCTAACTATAAACAGGTGCAAGAATTGTATTGTTGGTGCAGGATCGGGCCAAAAATTTGTTACATGCTACAATATGATCATGCCCGGTCCTTTCTCAAGTTTTTATTTCACTACCAACAAATTATTAATGTTAACCTGCCACACGATGAACCATTATTAATATCAGTCTCACATAATTCCTCCTAAATTATTACAAAACAATGGAAATTAAGCAGGTTACCTTGTCATGCTTATGTTTATGATAATAGCCCACAAATGTGCAATATGACGACCATAACCATAAGAACTAGATAAAAACATAAATCATTATGGGGAAAAAATGTGTGCAAAATTCTACAAAACTGCGGCCCAATAAAGATTGCCTTCAAAACTAGACAAGGTTTATATGAGTGGTTAGTCATTCCATTTGGTCTATGCAATGCACCAACTTCATTCAAGAGATTAGTGAATGATATACTATATCTATATCTAAATTCATTTCTTATAATTTATTTGGATGATATATTGGTATACAATGAAACTTGGAATGAGCACATATCACATTTGATGTAGGTGTTAGAGACATTAAAGAAGCATTAGCTGTTGGAAAATCTCAATAAGTGTGAGTTTACACAATATTATTTGGTGTATTTAGGCTAAGTTATTGGTGGAGGGGAGATCGAGATAAATCCTTCCAAGACTAAGGCCATCATGAAGTGGATAATACCTACCAATGTTTATAAGGTTAGGAGTTTCATTGGGGTAGCACAGTACCTAAGGAAATTCATAGCCTAATTTTTAGTAGTATTTATGCCACTCCATGCCATAGTAGCGAGTGGAATTAGTTTCCATTGGGGGAAGGGTCAGTAGAAAACCTTTGAGGAGTTAAAGAATAAAAACATTCAAGCATTGGTTCTTGTGTTACTAAACTTGTAACAACCCTTCAAAGTGGATAAATATGCAAGTCATTATGTTATGGAAGCGGTCTTAATGCAATGAGGAATGCTTGTAAGCTACCATTCTCAATTGTTTCATGGGTTGGTTCTCAATTTCCTTATCTATGATAAGTAGCTCTATTCCTTGGTACATGATATCAAATAGTAGAAATAATATTTAATGGGAAATAAAATATTATTCCACACATATCACTAGCCACTAAAGTATTTGTAGGCCCAGAGTATGTTACATCATATCATGAATTACAAGTGGATGGAATTTTAATAGTAGTTTCACTCTGTGATGAAATATAATAATGGTAGCACAAACAAGTTGGCCGACATGACCTCAATGCCAACCACATCCAAAAATATAGCTTTTGGAATTTTGATGCACATGGATACTTTTACTCATGATGCATACAAAGAATCATATATAGAGGAGGAGGACTTCAAGGAGGTGTTTCAGCAATTAAAGCTAGAATCATGTAGATAATGGAGATAGCACAATTAAGTATCATCTCTAGAATGGTTAAATCTACAAGCTGGGCAAGTGATGTGTTCTTAAATTTGAGTGATTATAGCTAATCAAAGAGGCTCATGCCTCCAAGGTTATTGGTCACTTTGGTGTAGTGTTGGCTCGAGGGGTCCTGACCCAGGTTCGGAGGTTCAAGGTTTGCCAACAAACCCCTATACTACTGGCCCTTTCGGCAGTGACCTTCTTGTGCAGGCCAAAGTCTCACCCGAAGTAGTATGGGTGGGTGCTAGAACTAGGCTTCCGCACCCTAGGAGAGGGTAGGTAAGTCAATCCGAGCTGTGTTCGGTCTTATAGTGACCAGATCTTATATTATAGAGCCTAAATCTATAGATTGCCTTCGCATCCACATGCTCACTAGAAATGATATTCACAGTAATCAACAGATCATGAACTTATATAAAGGTAACACAACTATTCCAGATCTTCTTGCAGGAAATGTAACGGAACAGTCCCAGATCGTAGCATAAACAAGTAACACAAATATATTCGCAGCTTAAATCAATACCACATCAACATATATTAATTAACCAAGATCATAGAGTAATTCCAACAGATTCAGACATCCAACAATACTTCCGCATTCATTAATCCTTCATATCTACTTAAAATACCTAAAACCCAACCTGTGCACACAACAGCAGGGTCTGCACATAGCAGGACACAAAATCTTTGCGCACATAGCAGCAGGATTCCTTCCCTAACAACCCTAACTAGATCTATCAATTCAAACTTAGCATCAATCTCTATCCAAAAACATGTCCTATAACTCAAAAAGGTTCAACTACTTATACTATTTTAGCCTACATATCCAATGGTCCGCAAACCATGGTTTGCGGACTCTTGGTCTACCCTTGAATCATTTACAATGCATTAGGGGCTTTGACCCACCCCAAAACCCCTGTGTTAGACTAAGTATAATCAAAACTATACAAAATGGACCAGTTTCGCAGCTTGCAGGAGACCCTGTTTCAACAGTCCCTCAACACAATATTGTGACTCATCCTGAGTCACTGTGGTGGTGGGGTCTCCACCTGTGCGCATAATGTATTGAGGGATGCGATCAATGGAGACAGCACCTCTTGACTCTGAGAAGTGACGCTCTACGCAAGGTCCACAAGCTTTTGGGATGTTGGTCCTTCGGTTGCCGTGGTGACACTTTCCAAGATCTGGTTTAGGTGCTTGATCGCGCCATCTGCATCCTGTGAGAGCTGGAGGGCTGTAGCAGCACTTGGCTTCAATCGTTCCTCGATGACATGCTTCTTCCACCATATTTTCTCATTTTCATCCCAGAGAGCACTGCTAATCCTCAAATGTGTTAAACGTTGTGCAGGCACCAAGGTGGGAAATGTAGCCTCGACCTGTTCGAAAGCTTCTTCCTTCTGCCGTAAGTCCTGATTGATCTCTTGGAGGACTGGATTGAACTAGACCATGGTCCAGAGCTGCATGGCTAAATCTAGCAATTGGGCCCCTTGAGAAATCTGCTCTGTGATAGTGTTCGTAGCTTCGGTCACTAGTGCAGGACACTGGGCTCATACCTCTGGTGGCGTGGCAGACTGCAATTGGGCCTGTAAGTCGGAAATTTTCTGCTCCAGCTGTGTCTTGATGACCTAAATTTATGTCCTAGGCGCTTTTACTACTGCAACCATTTTCTCCATTTTGGCCCAAGGCGTAGCTGTGGTCGGGATCTTGTTTATAACCTTTGTGCAGAGCTGGTGGATCACTATCTCAAGCTCCACTTGCTGCGATACAGCGAGGGACATTTTTTCATTCTTCCATGCAACGGCCCACTTGGCCACACTGAGCTGTTGGTGTACTTTCAGGCCTCGATGATGGATCTCCTGGAACACCGCGGTGCGGAGACCCTGTAATGCCTCATGGGGTAGCTTAGCTAGATCCAGTTGTATCCCTATACTTGCTTGGAGTTGGGTTCCTACAAGGGTAGTGCTAAGCAAAGAGCAGAGACAAATTTCTTCCAGAGCTAGCACTAAACTGTTGGTTGCCAAGGGAGCCTATTTCTGAACTACGCTGGTCTGCAGTGTATCTATCTTCCATTGGAGAGTGCGGAGCTTAGTCTGGATGGTGTCAATTACATCCCTCTGTTGTTTCTCGGTGGCTTCCCACCTATCCTGTGTAGCCAGTGTAAGTGCGTCTATGATTTGCTCTAGGTCACCATTAGTTAGTGTGACCTTCGCATCATATTCCTAGTGTTGGGCGTGATGCTTTTTCAGGCCCTTGTGCAGGTTCACCTGGCCGCTTTGTATCCTGGAGGGAGGTGGTACCTTTTTTCTTCATCCCTTTCACACTTAGTCAAGCTGCGAACCGGCCTCGACGTCCTATTCAGTAATCCGTGGTGGTTGTGAGTCTGTTTCCGTGGCTGCACCCGAGCCCCTCTTGCTCGGTCCTACGGTCTCCTTTAGTTTGATAGGGGGAGTCATTCCTGTTGCATAGGTCCCTTTGATTCTCTTTTCACTGGGTATGAAGCCAATCCTCCATGCAGGGAGCCAGAGCATAGTTATATTATCGATTTCTTCGTTTCCCGACCCCATCACCCTGATTTACTTAGGTTCTAGCTCTGTAGGTACGAAGCTTCTGCAGGGTTATTAGCTGTCATTCTAGCGTGACCTGGAAATCTTAATTCTGGGAGACTATTGGCAGTGGGAGTGGGATGATTCATCATGAACATGATGCTACATGCCCAGAGAACTGTGCAGCATAAAGAAAATGCATACGGGTTACTGAAGTGATAAAGAACCTTTGTCTAAACTATTCTTCCTACTTTATAGTGCCCGCGGTCGTCCAATGGTAGGGTAAGTGTCACTTGGAACTTACCTTCAAGTAAACGGTAAAAAATATCAAGGAATCGCATCCTCAATAGCCAATCGCCTGCTCCATTCAACAATAATTTTTCCTCTTTACCAGATTTTACAGTTCCAACCACCACTTTTCACTCCTCATGTGTGCTCAGCGTACCTGCTGCACTTGGACTAAATGCCTACACCTCCTGTGCCTCCTCCCTTAACACTGGTTCGTTCCCTAGGAGCTTCGGAATCACAGATCTGCTCCTCCGGCATGCGTCATCCCAACAAAACCGAACCTCCTTTGTAAGCAAGTTTCTCAGCGGCGTTGTGATCAGTGTGTACTGTCAAACAAACTTCCTGTAATAAACCGCATGACCAAGGATCGAGCGCAAAATTTTCCTCGTTGTAGAAGTTATGATGACTTTGTCTCCTGTATCCACATCCCCACTCTTAATCAACGTAGGGTGCATCGTAATTCTACCCAATTGCAGCTTGAGCGACTTGGTCGTTGTGTGCCTCTTGTCCCACTTTAAGTTAGACTTAGCTTGTGGATCATCCTTACCTACTTTAGAGACTAGACGGTGGTAGTCGGTGATGCTTGCTACCGGAATTTCCCATGTGGGCCCTTCAGGTGTGACATATAGGTGCGCTTCACCCCATGCTACCATGTCAATGTCTTGCAGAGCTGCGTGGAGTGCCTTCGTGCTAACTACTAATCCAAATGTCCTCAGAAATTCATCCTTCAATGTTTCCCAATGGCGAGTGCGCCGGTGTAGCTCTGCATCTAAATACCATGTCGTGGGAAGTGGTCCCAAGGCATGAATAAACAGATGAACCCATTCTTCCGTAGTCTTGTCACACCATTTCTCCATCCATGCGAACAAATACTTGCGCGGGTCTTCGAGGCCGATGTATGTTTGGATGTGCATGTGATCAGACTGTTTTAATCGCAAGAACATCATATCCTGGTGCTTTTCCCAGTCCTGGAATGCTTCCTTATGTGTGTCCCACCATCACACAGGCGTCCTATGTAGGGCGAGATTAAGGGACCCTAGCTTTTTTCCTTTTGGAACCTTTGCTTCGAATGCTTTCAAAAAGTCCCTGATATTACTAGAACCATCAAAATAGGGTAGGTCTCTTACTTCTGAGGAAATGTAGTGGAAGTCCCTTGTAACCCGAAGGCACCGTAGTGAAGAAACATCATGTAACCGATTTTTCCAGTTTTCTACTTCCCCATCAAAGTCGGAAAAACATTCACTTTCCTTTTCCTAGTAGAGTACACCATCAGCTGTGGGGTTGATCCAATCTTCATCCCGCACAGTTAGCTTGTAAAGATGATCCACGTCCTCTTCGTCGTGCACCGGCTCAATGTATTGTTCGCCTTCCGCGGGATCTAATGGTATTGTCACCGTTGTACCATTATTCTCAAACACCATGCTTCTCTTCTTTAAGTTAATGATACCTCCCATATCGATGGCCCAGTCCAACCCTAAGAGTGTAGGGTAAGGGTGTGCATCTTCCACAACCTGAATTACTTCAAAATCAGCCCGGACGTTGACCCTTGCGATATCTACCACAATCTTCGACAACTGCCCTAAGGGTATGATCTTTTGTTGGTTAGCCTTGCATAGCTGGATAGTGGACCATTTCAACTTATTTTTTCCCATTCGTTGCCAAGTCTGCTTAGGTAATACATTCACATCCAACCCTAGGTCCAAAATAACCTGATCCATCTCATAATCACTGATCTGTGCAGTCAACCGCATTTCCCTACCGGTGCGTTTCTTATACCTGTATAGTTTATGCACATACCTGATTTCTAGAGGTGTGCTAGGTCATGCTACGCGGTTATCTATTAATGCCTGAAGATTATCTACAGCCGTTGGGTTGTGAAACAGCTTCATACATGCCTGTAAGAAGGGCTTGACCTCCTCCTCTGCCTTAAGGTTCATAGGTGTATGAGAAGTAGATGCCCCTGCCTTCGCAAACTCTTGGCGAGCTGTGATAACTGTTTCTTTTTCCTTGCTTAGGTCCAAAACTTCTTGTTTGATAACAGCTTGGTTGATCATGGATCGAGTCGTAGCCTTCACCCCCAATCCCCTAGTGGCCATTCCACTGCGCGTTACGACATTTACGCTAGGGTATTTGTCTCGCAGCTTAGCCTTAACCCTCTGCATATTCTGCATAGGTGTTGGTTGCTTCTCCTACATTTTTGCTATCAAGATTGGACAGTCTTCAATCACATGATCCAGATGTCTACAATAACGGCAGGACTTCCTCGTGGGATTTGGGCAATATCTTGCAAAGTGCCCTACTTCTCCACAGTTATAAGAGATCAATTTTCCTCAGCCTCGACCTGCACTTCCACCTTGATCCCCTCCCTTGCCCCTAGCTGGGGAGCCGCCTATGCCTGCCAGAGACCTTCATGACGCAGGATCCATTTTTACCCTATATAAGTTTCCTCGATCTATCATCAAATCATACATTCGACAGTTCTACTCATCATGTCCTACTGACCTACAAAACCTGCACCATTGCTGCTTTACTTCTGGGATGTATGCACCGAGGCGGGAACAATGGTTCGTATCATGTAGGTCGGCTATGCGGAAATACTCACACCACAATGCAGGTTTGCTGGAGCCTGGACACAACGGACTAAGTCCTCTGCTTGATCCTGGCCACAACGAACTAGGTCCTCCTGCTTGCATATAGTCTGTTAGTAGAGGGAAATTATTGTTGGTGTGACCATTCACCCTACATCGTATGCCCCACCTTTCAGGGCTAACTTCTTCTCCTTGCACTTGTCGCAGGTTCTGGATCTCCATGTGCATTTCTTCTAGCTGCCCTTGGATCTGTTGGACGCCCAACTGGGTCTTGTCTCGAGGCACAGCTTCTAACTTCATCGCAACTTCCAAGGCTCTCTCCTGCAAGTTGAAAGTTTGGTGACCCATAGGTGTGCGTAGGTGAGGCAGTAGCATGGTGATGAACCATTCTGTATGTTGTCTATCATCATATTGAAATCCTGCTTATCTAATCACTTTTTTCAGTCGTTGATCAGCCTCCCACAAAAACTTAGAAGGCCCTTGCTTGAAATCTTTGAGATCAACCACTATTTGCGAGCAGGACTTAGGCTTCTTAAATTGCTGCTTCAAAGTGTTCTTAACCTCATCAATTGTTGCATTTGCATGTTGGTCGATGTATCCCATGTACCAGTCCAACACTCTTCCTTCAAAGGCGATAGTTGTGCCCGCCTCACCGCATCACTAGCTGTGTTCTGCACAGTCCATGCCGATTCTGTGACAAACCAAAACTGATCCATGTCTTCATCTCCTACACCCTTAAAGGTAGGTAACTTCATATGTGCGGCCATGTCATCTTCCAGTGGTGGCGGCGGAGGTGTAGGTGAATTATTACCCCTATGTTGGTTCGAAAGTGGTGTGCCGGGAGGATTCTGCGCATCTACTTCTCTTACCGGGCTGTAGACAGATCTATCTCCCTCTAGGTTGGTCTGATAGTATTTGCCGCTTCGCATTGAACTTCCATCCGGATCGGCGCTCATTCACTCAATGTGCCCACACAAGATACTCTTTTCACACAATAATATCTTAATCAACAATGATAAGGTCTTCATAAACTTACCCTGGAAACCCTTGAAGAATCTTTGCTCTGCTTCAGAGTATGATACAAACTGATCGATGGCGAATTTCGTCACGAACCCTCCTAGCACATTGTCCACCCAGTGGTCAACCGTGCAAGTGATGGTGTTATCAGTCTTCTCTAACTGCTGGATCAATTTGGGGGTCCACTGTGTGACTCGTTCGTCCCTCCAACACTTTTGAAATTCAACCAACCTTGCGAGCCACTCCTAGTGCTTGATCACAATTGTCACAAAGAAGATCTCGTGGATCTCTGTGAAGATATACTTATTCTTCCACTCCTAGGTTGTCAACCTCTTACTACGGTTTTCTTTTACTGTGAATTCCTAAACTTGCTATTTGAACCATTCATAAATTTCCTTTCTTTCAGGTTTCCAATACGGCCTTGGCATTACTAGATCCGTCTCTCAAAATGCTTCCAGTCCTAGCAATGAAACCATTTGTTGGCTCGAAGGGTCCTGACCCAAATTCGGAGGTTCAAGGTTTGCCAACAAACCCCTATACTACTGACCCTTTCGGCAGTGACCTGCTTGCGCAAGCCAAAGTCTCACCCGAAGTAGTATGGGTGGGTGCTGGAACCAGGCTTTCGCACCCTGGGAGAGGGTAGGTAAGTCAAGCTGAGTTACATTCGGTCATATAGTGACCAGATCTTATATTAAAGAGCCTAGATCTACAAATTCCCTTTGCATCCACATGCTCACTAGCAATGATATTCACAGTAATCAACAGATCATGAAATTATATAAAGGTAACGCAACTATTCTAGATCTTCTTGTAGTAAATGTAACAGAACAGTCCTAGATCGCAGCATAAACAAGTAACACAAATATATTCGCAGCTTAAATCAATACCACATTAACGTATATTAATCAACCAACATCATAGAGTAATTCCAATAGATCCAGACATCCAACAATACTTCTACATTCATTAATCCTTCAGATCTACTTATAATACCTAAAACCCAACCCGCACACACAGCAGCAGGGAAAAGGTTCAACTACTTATACTATTTTATCCTACATATCCAATGGTCTGCAAACCATGGTTTGCGATCTCTTGGTTTACCCTTGACCCATTTACAATGCATTAGGAGCTTTAACCCACCCCAAAACCCCTGTGTTAGACTAGGTATAATAAAAAATATAAAAAATGGACCAGTTTCGCAGCTTGTAGGAGACCCTGTTCCAACAGTCCCCCAACACAATCTTGTGACTTGTCCCGAGTCATTGTGGTGGTGGGGTCTCCACCTACGCACATAATGTATTGAGGGCTGCGATCAACAGAGGCAACACCTCTTGACTCTGAGCAGCGGCGCTCTGCATAAGGTCCACAATATTTTGGGATGTTGGTCCTTTAGTTTTCGTGGTGACACTTTCCAAGATCTGGTCTAGGTTCTTGATCCCGCCATCTGCATCTTGTGAGAGTTGGAGGGCTGTAGCAGCCCTTGGCTTCAATCATTCCTCGATGACGTGCTTATTTCGCCAAAGTTTCTTACTTTCGTCCCGGAGAGCGCTGCTGATCCTCAAATGTGCTAAACGTTGTGTAGGCACCAAGGTGGGCAATGTAGCCTCAACCTGCTCGAAAGCTTCCTCCTTCTGCCATAAGTCCTGAATGTTCTCTCGGAGGACCAAATTGAACTGGACCATGGTCCAGAGCTGCATGGCTGAATCTAGCAATTGGGCCCCTTGAGAAATCTGCTCTGTGAGAGCGTTCGTAGCTTTGGTCACTAGCGCAACACGATGGGCTTGTACCTTCGGTGGCGTGGCAGACTGCAATTGGGCCTATAAGTCGGAAATTTTATGCTCCAGTTGTGTCTTGATGGCCTGCATTTCTGTCCTTGATGCTTTTACTATTGCAACCATTTTTTCCATTTTGACCCAACGCGTAGCTGTGGCTGGGATCTCATCTAGAACCTCTTTGTAGAGCTGGTGGATCAATATCTCAAGCTACACTTGCTGCGATATAATGAGGGACATTTCTGCGTTCTTCCGTGCAATGGCCTACTTGGCCATACCGAATTGTTGGTGTAATTTCAGGTCTCAATGATGGATCTCCCAGAACACTGCAGTGTGGAGACCTTGTAATGTCTCGTGGGGCAGCTTAGCCATATCCAATTGTATCCTTGTACCTACTTGTAGTTGGGTTCCTACAAGGGCATCACTAGGAAAAGAGCAAAGAAAAATTTCTTCTGGAGCTAGCACTGAACTATCGGTTGCCAAGGGAGCCCATTTCTGAACCCCGTTTGTCTGCAGTGTATCTATCTTCCATTGGAGAGTGCAGAGCTCAGTCTGGCTGGTGTCAATTGCAGCCCTCTGTTGTTCCTTGGTGGCTTCCCACCTATCCTATGTAGCAAGTGTAAGTGCGTCTATGATTTTCTCGAGGTCATCGTCAGTTAGTGTGACCATCGCATCATATTCCTAACGTTGGGCGCGCTGATTTTTTCGGGGCCCTTGTGTAGGTTCACCTGGCTGCTTTGTATCCTGGAGGGAGGTGGTACCTTTTATATTTATCCCTTGCACGCTCAATTCAAGATGTGAACCGGCCTCAACGTTCTATTCAGCAATCCGTGGTGGTTGTGAATCCGTTTTCGCGGCTGTGCCCGAGCCCCTCTCGCTTGGTCCTGCGGTCTCCTTTGGTTTGACAGGGGGGGTCATCCCTATTGCGTAGGTCCCTTCGATACTCTTTTCACTGGGTATGAATCCAATCCTCCATGCAAGGAGCCAGAGCATAGTTATCTTATCGATTTCTTCGTTTCCCGACCCCATCACCATGATTTCCTTAGGTTATGGCTCTGTAGGTACCGAAGCTTTTGCAGGGTTATTAGCTGTCATTCTAGCGTGACTAGGAAATCCAAATTCAGGGAGAATATTTGTAGGGGGAGTGGGTTGATTAATCATGAAGAGGATGCTACAGGCCTAGAGAACCGTGCAGCATAAAGACAATGCATATGGGTTACGGAAGTGATATGGAACCTTTGTCTCAACTATTCTTCCTAATTTATAGTGCCTGCAGTCGTCCAACAGTAGGGTAAGTGTCACTTGGAACTTACAATCAAGTAAATGGTAAAAAATCTCAAGGAATCGCCTCATTAATTTCCATCCCCCTGCTCCACTCAACAGTAATTTTTCCTGTTTACTGGATTTTACTATTCCAACCGCCACTTTTCGCTCCTCATGTGTGCTCAACGTACCCGCTGCACTTGGAATAAATTTCTGCATCTCCTATGCCTCATCCCTTAACACTGGTTCGTTCCCTAGGAACTTCGGAATCACAGATATGTTCTTCCAGCATGCGTCATCCAAACAGAACCGAACCCCCTTTGTAAGCAAGTTTCTCAGCGGCACTGTGATCAGTGTGTACTGTCGAAAACAATTCCTGTAATAACCTGCGTGACCGAGGATTGAGCGCAACTATTTCCTCATTGTAGGAGTCATGATGAATTCATCTCCTGTATCCACATCCACACTCTTAATCAACGTAGGGTGCGTCGTAATGCTACCCGTTTGCAGGTTGAGTGAATTGGTCGCTGTGTGCCTCTTGTCCCACTTTAAGTTAGACACAACTTGTGTATCATCCTTACTTGCTTTAGATACTAGACGGTGGTAGTTGGTCATGCTTGCTACTGGTATTTGCCACGTGGGCCCTTCAGGTGTGACATATAGGTGCACTTCACCCCATGCTACCATGTCAATGTCTTGCAGAGCTGTGTGGAGTGCCTCCGTGCCAACTACTAATCCAAATTTCCTCAGAAATTCATCCTTCAATGTTTCCTAGTGGTAGGTGTGCCGATGTAGCTCTGCATCTAAATACCATGCAGTGGGAAGTGGTCCCAAGGCATGAATAAACAGATGAACCCATTCTTCCGTAGTCTTGTCACACCATTTCTCCATCCATGAGAACAAATACTTGCGCGGGTCTTCGAGGCCAATGTATGTTTGGACGTGCATGTGATCGGGTTGTTCGAATCGTAGGACCATCATATCCCGGCACTTTTCCCAGTCCTGGAATGCTTCCTTATGTGTGTCCCACCATCACGCAGGTGTCCTATGTAAGGCGAGATTAAGGGCCCCTAGTTTTCGTCCTTTTGGAACCTTTGCTTCGAATGGTTGTAAAAATTCCCTGATATTACTAGAACCATCAAAACAGGGTAGGTCTCTTACTTCTGAGGAAATGTAGCGGAAGTCCCTTGTGACCTGAAGGCACCGTAGTGCAAATACATCATGTAACCAATTTTTCTAGTTTTCTATTTCCCCATCAGAGTCGGAAAAACATTCCCTTTCCTTTTCCCAGTAGAGTACACCGTCAGTCATGGGGTTGATCCAATCTTCATCCCGCGCAGTTAGCTTGTAAATATGATCCATGTCCTCTTCGTCATGCACCGGCTCAGTGTATCATTCACCTTTCGCAGGATCTAATGGTATTGTCACCCTTGTATCGTTATTCTCAAACACCATGCTTCTCTTCTTTAAGTTAATGATACCTCCCATATCGATGGCCCAGTCCAACGCTAAGAATGCAGGGTAGGGGTCCGCATCTTTGACAACCTAAATTACTTCAAAATCAGCTCGGACCTTGACCCTTGTGATATCTACCATAATATTTGACAACCTCCCCAAGAGTATGATATTTTGTTGGTTAGCCATGCACAACTGGATAGTGGACCATTCCAACTTAGGTTCGCCCATTCGTTGCCAAGTCTGCTTAGGTAATACATTCACATCCAACCCTAGGTCCAAATTAACTTGATCCATATCATAATCACCGATCTGTGCAGTCAACCGCATTTCCCTCCCAGTGCGTTTCTTATACTTATATAGTTTATGCACATCCCTGATTTCCGGAGGTGTGCTAGGTCATGCTGCGCAGTTATCAATTAATGCCTGAAGATTCTCTACAGCCGTTGGGTTGCGTAACAACTTCATAAATTCCTATAAGAAGGGCTTGACCTCCTCCTCTGCCTTAAGGTTCAAAGGTGTCTGAGAAGTAGATGCCCCTGCCTTCGCAAATTCTTGGTGAGTTGCGATAACTATTTATTTTTCCTTGCTTAAGTCCAAACCTTCTTGTTTGATAACAGCTTGCCCGATCATGGATCCAGTCACAGCCTTCTCCCCCAATCCCCCAATGGCCATTCCATAGCGCGTTATGACATTTATGCTAGGGTCTTTGTCTCGCAGCTCAGCCTTAACCCGCTGCATATTCTGCGTAGGTGTTGGCTGCTTCTCCTGCATTTTTTCTATCAAGATTGGATAGTCTTCAATCACATGATCTAGCTGTCTACAATATCGGCAGGACTGCCTTGTGGGATTCGAGCAATCTCTTTCAAAGTGCCCTACTTCTCCACAATTATAACAGATCAATTGTCTTCGACCTCAACCTGTGCTTCCACCTCGACTGCCTCCCTTGCCCCTTGCTGGGGAGCCGCCTGTGCCTGCTGGAGACGTTGGTGACACAGGATCCATTTGTACCCTATATAATTTTCCTCGATCTATCATCAGATCATGCATTCGACAGTTCTGTTCATCATGTCCTACTAACCGACAAAACCTGCACCATTGTTGCTTTACTTTTGGGACGTACGCACCTAGGCAGGGGCAATGGTTCATATCATGTATGCTGGCTACGCGGAAATCCTCACACCACAACGCAGGTCTGCTGGAGCCTGGACGCAACGGACTAAGTCCTCTGCTTAATCATGGGCACAATGGACTAGGTCCTCTTGCTTTCATATAGTCTTTTAGTAGAGGGCAATTATCGTTGGTGTGACCATTTACCCTACATCGTATGCACCACCTTTCAGGGCTAGCTTCTGCTCCTTGCTCTTGTCGCAGGTTCTGGATCTCCATGTGCATTGATTCTAGCTACCCTTGGATCTGTTGGATGCCCAACTGGGTCTTGTCTCGAGGCACAACTTCTAACTTCATCGCATCTTCCAAGGCTCTCTCCCGCGAGTCGAAAGTTTGGTGACCCATAGGTGTGCGTAGGTGAGGCAGTAGCATGGCGATGAGCGATTCTATATGTTGTCTATCATCATATTGAAATCCTTCTTCTCTAATCGCTTTTTTCAGTCATTGATCGACCTCCCACAAAGACTCAAAGGGCCCTTGCTTGAAATCTTTGAGATCAACCACTATTTGCGGGTAGGACTTAGGCTTCTTAAATTGATGCTTCAAAGCATTCTTAACCTCCTCAATTGTTGCGTTCGCATGTTGGCCAATGTATCCCATGTACCAATCCAACGCTCTTCCTTCAAAGGCAAGGGATAGCTGTGCCTACCTCATCACATAACTAGCTACGTTTTGCGCAGTCCATACCGATTCTGTGACAAACCAAAATTGATCCATGTCTTCATCTCCTACACCCTTAAAGGTAGTTAACTTATATGCATGGCCATGTCATCTTCTGGTGGTGGTGGCGGAGGTGTAGGTGAATTGTTACCCCTATACTAGTTCAAAAGTGGTGTGTCGGGAGGATTCCGCACAGCTGCTTCTCTTACCGGGCTATAGACAGATCTATCTCCTTCTAGGTTGGTCCGATAGTATTTTCCGCTTTACGTCAAACTTCCATCCGGATCGGCATTCATTCACTCAGTGTTCCCACACAAGATACTCTTTTCGCAAAGTAATATCTTAATCAGAAATGGTAAGGTCTTCAAAAACTTACCTGGGAAACCCTTGAAAAATATTTTCTCTGCTTCAGAGTAGGATATGAACTGATAGATGGCGAATTGCATCACGCACACTCCTAGCACACTTTCCACCCAGTGGTCAACCGTGCAAGTGATGGTGTTATCTGTCTTCTCTAACTACTAAATCAATTCGGGGGTCCACTGCGTGACCCATTCATCCCTCCAACACTTCTGAAATTCAACCAACCTTGCAAGCCACTCCTGGAGCTCGATCGCACTTGTCACAAAGGAGATCCCATAGATCTCTGTGAAGATATACTTATTTTTCCACTCCTTAGCAGTCAACCTCTTACTGTGATTTTCTTTTACTGCGAATTCCTGAACTTGCTGTTCAAACCATTCATCAATTTCCTTTCTTTCAGGTTTCCAATATGGCCTTGGCATTACCAGATCCCTCTCTCAAAATTCTCCCGGTCTTGGCAATGGAACCATTTTTTGGCTCGAGGGGTCCTGACCTAGGTTCGGAGGTTCAAGGTTTGCCAACAAACCATTGTATTGCCGGCCCTTTCGGCAATGACCTTCTTGCACAGGCCAAAGTCTCACCCGAGGTAGTATGGGTGGGTGCTGGAACTAGGCTTTCACACCCTGGGAGAGGGTAGGTAAGTCAAGTCGAGCTACAATTAGTCTTATAGTGACCAGATCTTATATTACAAAGCCTATATCTATAGATTCCCTTCGCATCCACATGCTCACTAGCAATGATATTCACAGTAATCAACATATCATGAAATTATATAAAGGTAACGTAGCTATTCCAGATCTTCTTGCAGGAAATGTAACCGAACAGTCTGAGATCGCAGCATAAACAAGTAACACAAATATATTCGTAGCTTAAATCAATACCACGTCAACATATATTAATCAACCAACATCATAGAGTAATTCCAACAGATTCAAACATCCAACAATACTTCCGCATTCATTAATCCTTCAGATCTACTTACAATACCTAAAACCCAACCTGCACACACAGCAGCAAGGTCCGCACACAACAGGACAAAGAATCTTCGTGCACATAGCAGCAGGAGTCCTTCCCCAACAACCCTAACCAGATCTATCAATTCGCACTTAACATCAATCTCTATCCAAAAACTTGTCCTATAACTCAAAAAGGTTCAACTACTTATACTATTTTAGCCTACATATCCAATGGTCTGCAAACCATGGTTTTTGGACTCTTGGTCTACCCTTGACCCATTTACAATGCATTAGGGGCTTTGACCCACCCATAACCCCTACTTTAGACTAGGTATAATAAAAAATATAGAAAATGGACCAGTTTCGCAGCTTACAGGAGACCCTGTTCCAACATGTAGGTAAAAGAGTGACAAACTTACAAAGGTATGTGTATGGGAATAGAATGTAAGAATATGTTGCTAGGTTCATAAGGGGATGTATGCTTTGGTGTACCATCAAAATTAGTAACAATAAGTAAGGTTTATACCATCCCTTACTTGTACCCACTCGTCCTTGGGAAATAATTTCCATGGATTTTCGAACATAGTTACACTAGATTTATTAGCACATTTTTTACTACATTGTGGGAGAAGATATGCATGAATTTGAGTAGCTCATTAGCAATCCATCCACAAATAAATGGGAAAAAAATAGTGAATAAGACTTTGGTGTAGATTTTGATGTAGAAAATTGATAGAAATTGCAATTTCTCAATATTTCAACCTGAAAACAACAAACATAATTCTAATTTACTGATCTATGGAATGAAAAACACAACTTAGAAAAAAATGATAGACATGAAATAATAAAAACCACAAATACGCAATGATCTCTAGGGGAAATCAACTTGGAAAAACCCTCAAGCCTTTTTTCATTAATCAAATGAATAAAGAAACTATTACAATTGCATGCTCCATGATTTCTTCGTTTCCCGACACCATCACCATGATTTCCTTAGGTTCTGGCTCTGTAGGTACCGAAGCTTTTGCAGGGTTATTAGCTGTCATTCTAGCGTGACTAGGAAATCCAAATTCAGGGAGACTATTTGTAGGGGGAGTGGGTTGATTCATCATGAAGAGGATGCTACAGGCCTAGAGAACCGTGCAGCATAAAGACAATGCATATGGGTTACGGAAGTGATATGGAACCTTTGTCTCAACTATTCTTCCTAATTTATAGTGCCTGTAGTCGTCCAACGGTAGGGTAAGTGTCACTTGGAACTTACAATCAAGTAAATGGTAAAAAATCTCAAGGAATCGCCTCATTAATTTCCATCCCCCTGCTCCACTCAACAGTAATTTTTCCTGTTTACTGGATTTTACTATTCCAACCGCCACTTTTCGCTCCTCATGTGTGCTCAGCGTACCCACTGCACTTGGAATAAATTCCTGCATCTCCTATGCCTCATCCCTTAACACTGGTTCGTTCCCTAGGAACTTCGGAATCACAGATATGTTCTTCCAGCATGCGTCATCCAAACAAAACCGAACCCCCTTTGTAAGCAAGTTTCTCAGCGGCACTGTGATCAGTGTGTACTGTCGAAAAAAATTCCTGTAATAACCTGCGTGACCGAGGATTGAGCGCAACTATTTCCTCATTGTAGGAGTCATGATGAATTCGTCTCCTGTATCCACATCCCCACTCTTAATCAACGTAGGGTGTGTCGTAATGCTACCCGTTTGTAGGTTGAGTGAATTGGTCGCTGTGTGCCTCTTGTCCCACTTTAAGTTAGACACAACTTGTGTATCATCCTTACTTGCTTTAGAGACTAGACGGTGGTAGTTGGTCATGCTTGCTACTGGTGTTTGCCACGTGGGCCCTTCAGGTGTGACATATAGGTGCACTTCACCCCATGCTACCATGTCAATGTCTTGCAGAGCTGCGTGGAGTGCCTCCGTGCCAACTACTAATCCAAATTTCCTCAGAAATTCATCCTTCAATGTTTCCTAGTGGTAGGTGTGCCGATGTAGCTCTGCATCTAAATACCATGCAGTGGGAAGTGGTCCCAAGGCATGAATAAACAGATGAAACCATTCTTCCGTAGTCTTTTCACACCATTTCTCCATCCATGAGAACAAATACTTGCGCGGGTCTTCGAGGCCAATGTATGTTTGGACGTGCATGTGATCGGGTTGTTCGAATCGTAGGACCATCATATCCCGGCACTTTTCCCAGTCCTGGAATGCTTCCTTATGTGTGTCCCACCATCACGCAGGTGTCCTATGTAAGGCGAGATTAAGGGCCCCTAGTTTTCGTCCTTTTGGAACCTTTGCTTCGAATGGTTGTAAAAATTCCCTGATATTACTAGAACCATCAAAACAGGGTAGGTCTCTTACTTCTGAGGAAATGTAGCGGAAGTCCCTTGTGACCTGAAGGCACCGTAGTGCAAATACATCATGTAACCAATTTTTCTAGTTTTCTATTTCCCCATCAGAGTCGGAAAAACATTCCCTTTCCTTTTCCCAGTAGAGTACACCGTCAGTCATGGGGTTGATCCAATCTTCATCCCGCGCAGTTAGCTTGTAAATATGATCCATGTCCTCTTCGTCATGCACCGGCTCAGTGTATCATTCACCTTTCGCAGGATCTAATGGTATTGTCACCCTTGTATCGTTATTCTCAAACACCATGCTTCTCTTCTTTAAGTTAATGATACCTCCCATATCGATGGCCCAGTCCAACGCTAAGAATGCAGGGTAGGGGTCCGCATCTTTGACAACCTAAATTACTTCAAAATCAGCTCGGACCTTGACCCTTGTGATATCTACCATAATATTTGACAACCTCCCCAAGAGTATGATATTTTGTTGGTTAGCCATGCACAACTGGATAGTGGACCATTCCAACTTAAGTTCGCCCATTCGTTGCCAAGTCTGCTTAGGTAATACATTCACATCCAACCCTAGGTCCAAATTAACTTGATCCATATCATAATCACCGATCTGTGCAGTCAACCGCATTTCCCTCCCAGTGCGTTTCTTATACTTATATAGTTTATGCACATCCCTGATTTCCGGAGGTGTGCTAGGTCATGCTGCGCAGTTATCAATTAATGCCTGAAGATTCTCTACAGCCGTTGGGTTGCGTAACAACTTCATAAATGCCTATAAGAAGGGCTTGACCTCCTCCTCTGCCTTAAGGTTCAAAGGTATCTGAGAAGTAGATGCCCCTGCCTTCGCAGATTCTTGGTGAGTTGCGATAACTATTTCTTTTTCCTTGCTTAAGTCCAAACCTTCTTGTTTGATAACAGCTTGCCCGATCATGGATCCAGTCACAGCCTTCTCCCCCAATCCCCCAATGGCCATTCCATAGCGCGTTATGACATTTATGCTAGGGTCTTTGTCTCGCAGCTCAGCCTTAACCCGCTGCATATTCTGCGTAGGTGTTGGCTGCTTCTCCTGCATTTTTTCTATCAAGATTGGATAGTCTTCAATCACATGATCTAGCTGTCTACAATATCGGCAGGACTGCCTTGTGGGATTCGAGCAATCTCTTTCAAAGTGCCCTACTTCTCCACAATTATAACAGATCAATTGTCTTCGACCTCAACCTGTGCTTCCACCTCGACTGCCTCCCTTGCCCCTTGCTGGGGAGCCGCCTGTGTCCGTCGACGTTGAGGACACAGATCCATTTGTACCCTAGTATAATTTTCGATCTATCATCGATTGGCGTATTCGATAAATGCCCATCATGTCCCATTAACCGACAATCCTCCTAATTCATTGTTACTTTACTTCTTTGGGACGTACGCACCTAGAAGGGTGGCAAATGGTTCATATCATGTATGTCGGCTACGCGAAATCTCACACCACAACGCAGTCTCGTCGGGAACTCGGACGCAACCCGACTAAGTCCTCATGATCATGGGCACAATGGACTAGGTCCTCTTGCTTGCATATAGTCTTTAGAGAGAGGGATCCATTTGGTGACCATTTACCCTACATCGTATGCACCACCTTTCAGGGCTAGCTTCTGCTCCTTGCTCTTGTCGCAGGTTCTGGATCTCCATGTGCATTGATTCTAGCTACCCTTGGATCTGTTGGATGCCCAACTGGGTCTTGTCTCGAGGCACAACTTCTAACTTCATCGCATCTTCCAAGGCTCTCTCCCGCGAGTCGAAAGTTTGGTGACCCATAGGTGTGCGTAGGTGAGGCAGTAGCATGGCGATGAGCGATTCTATATGTTGTCTGTCATCATATTGAAATCCTTCTTCTCTAATCGCTTTTTTCAGTCATTGATCGACCTCCCACAAAGACTCAAAGGGCCCTTGCTTGAAATCTTTGAGATCAACCACTATTTGCGGGTAGGACTTAGGCTTCTTAAATTGATGCTTCAAAGCATTCTTAACCTCCTCAATTGTTGTGTTCGCATGTTGGCCAATGTATCCCATGTACCAATCCAACGCTCTTCCTTCAAAGGCAAGGGATAGCTGTGCCTACCTCATCACATAACTAGCTACGTTTTGCGCAGTCCATACCGATTCTGTGACAAACCAAAATTGATCCATGTCTTCATCTCCTACACCCTTAAAGGTAGTTAACCTCATATGCATGGCCATGTCATCTTCTGGTGGTGGTGGCGGAGGTGTAGGTGAATTGTTACCCCTATACTAGTTCAAAAGTGGTGTGTCGGGAGGATTCCGCACAGCTGCTTCTCTTACCGGGCTATAGACAGATCTATCTCCTTCTAGGTTGGTCCGATAGTATTTTCCGCTTTACGTCAAACTTCCATCCGGATCGGCGTTCATTCACTCAGTGTTCCCACACAAGATACTCTTTTCGCACAGTAATATCTTAATCAGAAATGGTAAGGTCTTCAAAAACTTACCTGGGAAACCCTTGAAGAATATTTGCTCTGCTTCAGAGTAGGATATGAACTGATAGATGGCGAATTGCATCACGCACACTCCTAGCACACTTTCCACCCAGTGGTCAACCGTGCAAGTGATGGTGTTATCTGTCTTCTCTAACTACTAAATCAATTCGGGGGTCCACTGCGTGACCCATTCATCTCTCCACACTTCGAAATTCAACCAACACAAAAGCCCTCACGGAGCTACCGATGGCACTTGTCACAAAGAAATTCACCAGTCTGTGAATATGCTTATTTTTCACTCTTGCGAGTCAACCTCTTCTGTGATTTTTGCTGTTTTCTTCTGCAATTCTGAACTTCTTTGGTTTCAAATATAAATCGATTTCCTTTCTTTCGGAGTTTCAATACTTAGCGCTTGGCATTGCAGGATCCCTCTCTCAAAATTCTCCGGTCTTGGCAATGGAACCATTTTTTGGCTCGAGGGGTCTGACTGGAATTCGGAGAGTTCAAGTTTTCACAAACCATTGTATTGCCGACCCTTTCGGCAATGACCTTCTTGCACAGGCCAAAGTCTCACCCGAGGTAGTATGGGTGGGTGCTGGAACTAGGCTTTCACACCCTGGGAGAGGGTAGGTAAGTCAAGTCGAGCTACAATTAGTCTTATAGTGACCAGATCTTATATTACAAAGCCTATATCTATAGATTCCCTTCGCATCCACATGCTCACTAGCAATGATATTCACAGTAATCAACATATCATGAAATTATATAAAGGTAACGTAGCTATTCCAGATCTTCTTGCAGGAAATGTAACCGAACAGTCTGAGATCGCAGCATAAACAAGTAACACAAATATATTCGTAGCTTAAATCAATACCACGTCAACATATATTAATCAACCAACATCATAGAGTAATTCCAACAGATTCAAACATCCAACAATACTTTCGTATTCATTAATCCTTCAGATCTACTTACAATACCTAAAACCCAACCTGCACACACAGCAGCAAGGTCCGCACACAACAGGACAAAGAATCTTCGTGCACATAGCAGCAGGAGTCCTTCCCCAACAACCCTAACCAGATCTATCAATTCGCACTTAACATCAATCTCTATCCAAAAACTTGTCCTATAACTCAAAAAGGTTCAACTACTTATACTATTTTAGCCTACATATCCAATGGTCTGCAAACCATGGTTTTTGGACTCTTGGTCTACCCTTGACCCATTTACAATGCATTAGGGGCTTTGACCCACCCATAACCCCTACTTTAGACTAGGTATAATAAAAAATATAGAAAATGGACCAGTTTCGCAGCTTACAGGAGACCCTGTTCCAACATGTAGGTAAAAGAGTGACAAACTTACAAAGGTATGTGTATGGGCATAGAATATAAGAATATGTTGCTAGGTTCATAAGGGGATGTATGCTTTGGTGTACCATCAAAATTAGTAACAATAAGTAAGGTTTATACCATCCCTTACTTGTACCCACTCGTCCTTGGGAAATAATTTCCATGGATTTTCGAACATAGTTACACTAGATTTATTAGCACATTTTTTACTACATTGTGGGAGAAGATATGCATGAATTTGAGTAGCTCATTAGCAATCCATCCACAAATAAATGGGAAAAAAATAGTGAATAAGACTTTGGTGTAGATTTTGATGTAGAAAATTGATAGAAATTGCAATTTCTCAATATTTCAACCTGAAAACAACAAACATAATTCTAATTTACTGATCTATGGAATGAAAAACACAACTTAGAAAAAAATGATAGACATGAAATAATAAAAACCACAAATACGCAATGATCTCTAGGGGAAATCAACTTGGAAAAACCCTCAAGCCTTTTTTCATTAATCAAATGAATAAAGAAACTATTACAATTGCATGCTCCAGCTCTGAGCACAAACTGAAAAGAATATTTTTTCTCTCTACTTAATTAAAAACTCTAGAAAACTCTTATCCAATTATTATCTCACCAATCCTCCTATTTCCTTGCATAAATCTTGAGGAAATTGGCCCCTAAAATATAAGAATTTCCTCCAAATTGATTGTGCAATTCCTAAGGATATATCATGTAATATTCCAAAAAATTAGCTTTTAGCTAAATGGAATATTATATATCATTTTTTCACTAGGTAGGTGAATAAATGGGTAGGGAGGCCCATAAATATCCTTAGCAACAATAAAAACACTTCAAGTGTGAAAGGAGACCTTCTAAGCAGCTAAATAAAGCACCTTTGAGTGTGAACATGGGTTGGATCATGTTGAATCAGTCAACTTTGACCAAGTCAACAATGCTGTTATGGAGGAGTGGATATTAGATGAGGAATAACGCAGTTTTGGAGGGATATTGATCTCATGAAGGAAATGACCTAATTGAGTGGGGCTAAGGGCAAGGAAGCTTATAATCTATATAAGGAAGAGGATGGCAGCCATATGGGATATATTGGGGATTATTATTTTGTATTTGGTTTGTTTAGACTTCTTGAATTCTTCAGCTATTTAGTTGAGATTGTTGTGTTGTTTAGCACTGGGTGTTCCTGAGCGGTAATCCCACCTATTTCCTTGAGAGGCCTTTTGTAAGAGCATTGCATTTCATTTCCACATTCAGGCTTAATTCCAAGCTACAAATTTCTTCATCATCACATTTTCTGCAGGGTATTGTGCTGTGTTGCAGGGTGTTGCAGTGGAGGGTTGAGAAACCCACTTTCTGAGCTAGTTTCTCATAGGTGGAAAGATTCCTTCTCTTGGGAGATCAGCTTGGAGATTTCTTGGATATATTTCATATATTTGGCACCAGACCAATTATTTCCCATCATTTATAGTGTTTTTCCAGCTGGGAATTTCGTTATTTTGGAGGGTATCCTCAGTGAGGGATCTTGTGGCTCCTTTGGAGTGTTTTCCTATGATTGAAGCATTCAAAATTTCATTGGAGGAGGCCCTTGAGGGGATTTACATCAGATCTACATTATTTCAGCCTTCTATACTCAGGTGCTTCAGTTTGCAGTGAATCTTCAGCCCTAGGGCTTTAGATCCCATCTTATACAGGGTGTATTTCTGAAAACCCTTTCCAGGTTATTTGTAGGAGTTTGTAAAAAGCCTAGATCTGTATTTGTCATATCTTTTGAGGCATATAGCAGCCCTACATATTTTGTACATTCCCTTGCTGTAGCAGTGCATATATAACTGCACTGTAGCAGTCTTCTGGCATTTTGTATTGTAGAAGCAATTCATATTCAGGAGTGATTGCTTATGGGAGGCTTGTTTCCTAATTGTATATGATTCATGCCTCACTATTTTGTATTGACTTTCTAATCTAATACATGATGTTATGTATCCATATTGGTCTCTAATTTTAATGAGTTGGTTTACACTGCTATTTCCATCTTTGTGTTCATATATTGCTGCATTCCCCATTTGGGAATATTACAGTGGTATCATAGCATAATCTTGGCTCAGTCTATACATTCAGCCAATATGTCACCATAAGGAAAAGATTCTCACAAGAAGAGGAGATATACATAAAAAACAAGGACATGAATCCATTAGTTGGAGGAAGAGGGGAAGAGGAGCTCTCAAAGATTATTTTTCAAACTATGCAAAGCATCAAGGGAAATATCAAGAAGATGAGAGGGGAGATGTGTAGATAATCTCCAAGGGAGTTTGAATCTAAAGCAAACTCTAGATTTTTACATGGTGAGTGTGAGCATGCAGCCACACATTATGATCCACAACGCAGTATTATGCCCAAATTTACTATGAGGGATATGGAAGAAGAAGGAATGCCAAGGAAGGAGACTCTTAGTGATTATCTGCAAGAATATGGATCTCAAACTAAGAGGTTCAAAGATAACATAAACTTCCAAGAGTTTTGCAAGATTAAGTGTTAGAAAATTAAATATTATAGAGCAATGCAACACACAAAATATGTGGAAAGTAAAAGCACACAAAACACATAAAACTAGAGAGACACAGATATACGTGGTTCACCCAGTTTGGGCTACGTCCACCCCGAATAGCTAGTCTTCCTTTCTATTATCAAGCAAAAAAATGAACAGACAAAACCTACAGCAGATCCGCTATAATATCCTCTGTTCTCTCTCACATTCTCCCTCTCCGTTTCTCACTCCGAGAATGCACATACAATGCACAACCACAATACAATGCCCTCATAAAAGAAAGGGGTTGCCTTCTAGGGCAAAAAACCCTAATCTAAACCTAACTTCTACCGTCAGATCATTTGCCTAATGAACGGCCCAGATTGACTAGAAATTACTATACTTTTACAAGGCAATTTTACATCTGTTTTTAGCTTCGGGGGCGCTGCCCCCAAAAACCCCCGCCAGGGGGGGCTTCAAGACCCCCCAAGACAGTGATTAATTACGGGCGGCGTTGCCGCCCCTTTTAAGGTACAGGGATCTAATGTTGTGATACAAAGTAAACAGGATAATCAGGCTCCACACCCAACAATATCCCACTTGGAGACTGATTGTAGCAACTCCACCGCTGCTTCATTTGCTAGACAATGACTCCTCTTTGGACCTAGTTGTTCTTCATCTTCATCGTCATCCTTGAAGACCAATTGAAACTGAGCACATTCTCAGTTTCTCCCTGGTTACAACTTTTGTTAGCATATCTGCAGGATTCTGGCTAGTGTGTATCTTTTCCAGTTTCAACTCTCCATCTTATAATACTGACCGTATGAAATGGTACTTGAGATGTATGTGTTTAGTCCTGGAATGAAATGCTGAGTTCTTTGTAAGATGAATGGCACTTTGGCTATCACTGTATAGCGTGCCCATATCATGCTTCTTACCTAATTCACCCATAAACCTTTGTAACCAAATCATTTCTTTACCAGCCTCTGTAGCAGCAACATAATCTGCTTCTATTGTTGAAAGTGCAAAAACACTTTGGATTTTTGAAACCCAACTGACAGTTGTTCCACCTACAGTAAATACATATCCTGTAGTGCTCCTCCTGTTATCTCTGTCACCTGCCATATCTGCATCAACATATCCCTGTAGAGAAATGTTTGAACCACCAAAGCATAATGCTTGATTTGTGCTACCTCTCAAATATCTAAGAATCCATTTTACTGCCATCCAATGTTATTTTCCTGGATTATTCATGTACCTGCTTACAACTCCCACTGCATGTGCAATATCAGGCCTTGTGCAGACCATTGCATACATTAAGCTTTCAACTGCTGATGCATATGGAACTTTAGACATATAATCCATGTCTTCTTGGGTCTTTGCGCACATCTCCTTACTATGTTTGAAATGGCTAGCAAAAGGTGTACTAACTGGTTTTTCATTGCGCATATTAAATCTTTTCAACACTTTTTCTATGTACTCATTCTGAGACAGTGTTAATTTACGATTTTTCCTGTCTCTAGTTATCCTCATACCAAGGATTTGTTTTGCAACTCCCAAATCCTTCTGTAGAAATTTTGAATAACTGAGATATTATTCACCGATATTCTCCTGATTACACACTATTTTAGCTTCATGCATAATACAGAATCTCTTCCACCATTGATCATCACATGCGAAAATAAAATCAATTGCATGCATACATTAAAACCACAAATAATCACACATATGAACACAATATTTAATGGGAAAGCTTAAAGATGAAAACCCCAACTATCTGTATATTATATGTCATGGAGATCATGTAACAATCATAGTACAAAATCTCCTCACAAGCTCTCATGCACACCCTCAATTGCTACACACTATCAAGCTAGATCTAGCAAAACACATGCTCCAATCTTTTTCCACTTGATAACCAGCCTCTATTGTGTTTTCAATGCTATGGGATGGCTTCATTAAATAGATAAAACACCTGGCTTGAACTGCACAATCCTCATGGGCTACTCCACATATCTGTGTGTTGCAAATAGCAACGGTATAGTCACAACTGATAGTTAACCTGCTCTTTCACCTATTTCTGCACTGGTCTCCACTGAAATTGTCCATGCACTGAAGTTAACTGATGCATTCTTTAGTTGATTAATGAGTTTATAATTAGTGAATTAATTAATAATTAATTCACACCACTCTCACTAATTGTATCAATTAGTTAAACTAGATACAAATAGCTCAACTATGTTTATATTAGTTAAACTGAATACAACTCCACTAACTTCCTCAATCAACTCCACCAAACTCTGTCACATGAGTTCTAACTGAAGTATCCATGCAATGGCTCCACTTAACCCTCAAGAATAGCATAATTCCTTCTATCAGCTCCTGTGCCACATCTGTGCACTTAACTGAAGTGCTCCAAGAGAATAAGATAATGTTTAGAGTCTAAATATTATTAAGAGCTAATAATATTCGACATATCTATTTTTAGACTGGCAATCTAAAAATAGATTCCGCCCAATATGTCTAAAAATAGAAGTCCATCTATTTTTACCGACTTGACCAACCATCCACAAATAGCATCCTGCAACTCATAGAACATGATCCATATGTCTAAAAATAGACATAGTCTAAAAATAGACTTTGCGCCAAAAATAGCCTGCGGGCCCACTTAGTGAAGGCGACTTCTTTCCACTAAGCTCATCATATTGTTGCAATCTCAACACTCCCTCTCAACAAGATATGGATTATCTGCAACCCCTATCCTGCCCCTGTGGTATTCGAATTTGCTCCTGGTGAGCGCCTTCATCAAGATATCAGCATCCTGATCCTCTGTAGGAATGTATGAAAGTAACATGACCTTCCGCTGCACACAATATCTGATATGATGATACTGGATGTCAATGTGTTTAGATCTATCATGAAATACTGGATTAACCGAGAGTTTGATGCAACTCTGATTATCACAATAAATCACAGTAGGCTCTAAGTGTGAACGAAACAACTTGACCAAGATCTTCCTTATCCATATAGCCTCGCATGCAGCCAAACTTGCTGCCATATACTTGGCCTCTACTGAACTGAGTGCCACGGATCTCTTCTTCCTACTGTACCAAGAAACTATTATGGAACCGATACTGAAAATCCCTCCAGATGTTCTCTTTCTGTCCGTTGGGCTCCCTGCCCAATCTGCATCCGTGAAGCCACATAGCTTCACCTCATTCGACTGTCTGTACCATAATCCATATCCCGATGTGCATCTGAGATATCTCAATACACGCTTCCCCGCCTTCCAAAAGATCTTGGTAGGCTTAACCATAGCTTGTGAAAGCTGGTTAACAGCATAGCATATGTTGGGTCGTGTATTGACCAGATACATAAGCGACCCCACCAACTGTCAATAAACAGTGGCATCCACTACCTCCGCTGAAGTAGCATCCTCCTTCCTCCAACCACTAGGAAGAGGAGTATCAACAGGCTTTCAGCCATGCATGTTGAACTTCTCCAGTATCTCCCGGGCATACTTACCCTGAGAAACAAATAGTCCACCACTGCGCTGCCAAATTTCCAATCCCAGGAAATAATGAAGGAGGCCCAAGTCCTTCATCTCAAACTCTTTTGCAAGATCATCCTTGCATGAGAGTATCAACAGCTCATCACCTGTCAAAATAAAATCATCTACATAAAGTAAAATGATCAACAACTTACCCTCCACCACAATCTAGTATAGGTTAGGATCTGCCTCACTCTTGGAGAATCCAAGTCCAGTGAAATAACTGTCTATCCGTGCGTACCAAGCATGAGGTGCTTGTTTCAACCCATACATTGCTCTCTTGGGCCTGCACACATGTGACTCACTGTTGAAGATCTCGAAACCTTCGGGGTGCTCTATGTACACCTCCTCCTTAATGACTTCGTTGAGGAACACAGTCTTCACATCCATCTGATGAATGTGCCACCCCATCTGTGCTGAGAGAGCAAGAATCATCTGTATGGAAGAATACCTTGCGACAGGTGCAAAGGTATCCTCATAATCAATCCCCTCTATCTGTGAAAAGCCTTGGGCAAAAAATATTGCCTTGTACTTCTCCACACTCCCGTCAGCTGCCTGCTTCGCTTTGTAGATCCATCTCGAACCCACCACTGATTTCCCCTCCGGTCTCAATAAAATCTCCCATGCACTATTTCTGACAATCGAATCATACTCTTCCACCATGGCATCTACCAATGCGGGGTCCTCCACAGCTTCCTCGAAAGAGGATGGCTCTGTCACGATAAAATTTCTCACAAGAGCCATGTATCCAGTGTATCGATCAGGTGACTGTCTCTGTTTGTGCTGTGATGTAGGTGCTCCTACAAACTTCTCTGCATCTTGAGCCAGTCGCTCAGCTTCTGTAGTGCGCTTCTGCCCTCTGATGGTTGGCGCTGCTTGAGTGGTCTCTTCCACTCCATGAACCTCATCTTGTGGTTGATCCACATCCTCAGACTCATCCTTAGGAACTAATAGCTCCTCATCTGCATGCAAGTGTGGCTCCCTCTCAAGCGAACACTTCATGGCTTTCTCCTCATGAAATTTGACATCCCGTCGCACAACAGTCTTGCAACTGTATGGGAAATACACATGATATTTTTGGGGCATATCAGTGTACCCCACAAATATCCCAACCTCCACAGTCGGCTCCAACTTCTTCCTGGCATCCTTCGTCACATGAATGTAAACAGGTGAACCAAAAATCCTCAAATGGGAAATATCAGGCCTCTTACCAGAAAATGCCTCCTCGGGTGTACTCATGCCAAGTATCTTGTGAGGACAACGGTTCTGCCACCTTATCTTTTTGCGGTGTTCATGCCTCGACCCACAATTGTATGGGTAGGCCGTGAATGGGTAGGCCACGATCATGCAACATCGCCCATGCAACACCCACGATCGTTCTATTCTTCCGCTCAACAACCCCATTCTGCTGTGGGTTATGAGGTGCTATGAGCTCTCTTCGAATTCCTTCTACGCTACAAAAGTCCTTGAATTCGCCAGAGATGAATTCACCACCATTTTCGCTCCTAAGAGCCTTCACCTGCTTCCACGATTCTTTCTCAACCAGTGCCTTGAACTCACAGAACTTTGAGTATGTCTCGCTCTTCTTCTGCATGAAGAAGATCCAGCACTTCTGAGAAAAATCATCAACAAATATCACATAATACCTGTGCTTTGATGTCGAAGCTACTGAGAAAGGTCCACACACATCTGTGTGAATTCTCTCAAGGATCGTCGTGGTGCGACTATCCTTCTCGTGAAAGGTGGATTTCCCAAATTTTCCCAAGGTACACCCCTTGCACTGATCTGAATACGCAAGAGTGCCTTTAGGAAGCCCAGTAGAAATTTGCTGCAGTATCTTCAAAGCTCCATGGTGAAGGTGGCCCAATCTCTGGTGCCACAACTTGGCATCATCCCGGCTCACCACTCCTTCTTCCTTGCCTGCCATTGCTACATAGCCATCTACCTTCAATTGATAAAGGTTCTTAACTCGAACCCCTATCCTCCGGGTCTCACCGGTTGCCTTACTGCGCAGGAAATATTTTCCCTTGCTAAAAACAACATCATATCCCTTGTCTTCTAACACTCCTTCAAAGATAAGATTCTTGATAGGTCATGGAACATGCATCAATTCCTTCAATACGAAGGGTTTACCAGACTCCCTCTCAAAGGAAATGGTATCGATACCGGTCGCACTGTATCTACCATCATCGCCCATCTCGATGTGCACTCCAAGATCTTTCTCATCCAGATCAGTAAACAAATCTCGATCTCCTGTCATGTGAAAAAGATGCACCACTGTCAAGAAACCACACTGATCCCATCATACTTGAGACCAAGCATGCGATCAGCAAAAAATCCAGCTCAAACTGCGAGGCTAAGGCCTCTCCAGCTGCAAATCCAGCAGCCTGCTTATTTTTCTTCTTCTGCGGACAATTTGTGGCATAATGTCTGTGTTGGTGACAGTGAAAACACTTCACCTTGGACATGTCCTGCTTCTTGCCTTTCGCACCGGATTGAGAAGCTTTCTTGCTCTTCCCCTTCTTTGATTTGGTAGCCAAAGCGCAATTCTCTTCATCAGAGTTCCTTTATGAAGATTCATCCCTGGTACTTCGCCTTATCTCCTCTTGCACAAGATCCGACCAAAGTCGCTCCCATCCTGGCAATTTCTCCCGACCATTGACAGAGTCCTGATAGGAGTGCCAACTCTTCAGAAGCCCTAGGATATCCAAGCTCACCAATTCCTCATCATCAACAGTCACCCCCACACTTCCCATCTCATCCCTGCATTGGACGAACTTCGTGGGTACTTGGGCATATTGTCGCCTTTCTCCATCTTTATGTTCCTGAGTTTGTCCTTGAGCTCCAACTTCCTCTGATCGCTCTTGCTTTGAAATAAATTTGTCAAAGCTTTTCACATCAAGAATGGAGAAGCCTTACCATGAAGTCTGGATACTATGTGATCCTTCATGCCCTCCAACAGAATCCTTCGACACTTTGCTGTCTTCTTTTGCCATGCGTCAAGTACGACAACATCAGTAGAAGTAGGCTTTGGGACTTCAGCATCTATGAACTCCTTCAACCCATCGTCATCTAGCACCACCTCCATCCTGTCCTTCCATGCAATATAATTCGAGTTTCCCTCAAGGGCATACTCCAATCGCAATCCGTTGAAAGACATCTCAACTTTGACACCAAGAAAACACTGCTGAAAATTCGAATTCCACCAGCTCAAAACTCAACCGCTTCAATGTTTTTCAATTGCTCCAATGATCAATATCGCTCTGATACCATGTAGAAATTTTGAATAACTTTTAAATTATTCACCGAGATTATCCTGATCACACACTAATTGAGCTTCATGCATAGTACATAATCTCTTCTACCATTGATCATTAATTGCGGAAATATAAACAATCGCATGCGCACATTAAAACCATAAAAAATCACACATATAAACACAGTATTTATGGGAAAGCTTAAAGCTGAAAACCCCCAACTATCTGTATATTATAATTTCATGGAGATCATGTAACAATCATAGTACAAAAGCTCCTCACAAGCTCTCATGCACACCCTCAATTGCTATACACTATCAAGCTAGATCTAGCAAAACACATGCTCTAATCTTTTGCCACTTGATAGCTAGCCTCTATTGTGTTTTTTTAAAGCTATGGGATGGCTTCATTAAATAGATAACCACCTGGCCTAAATTGTGCAATCCTCATGGGTTACTCCACCTATTTGTGTGTTGCAAATAGCAACAGTATAGTCACAACTGATAGTTAACCTGCTCTTTCACCTATTTCTGCACTGGTCTCCACTAAAACTGTCCATGCACTGAAGTTAACTGATGCATTCTTTAGTTGATTAATGAGTTTATAATTAGTGAATTAATTAATAATTAATTAACACCACTCTCATTAATTGTATCAATTAGTTAAACTAAATACAAATAGCTCAAATATGTTTAGATTAGTTAAAATGAATACAACTCCACTAACTTCCTCAATCAACTCCACCAAACTCTGTCACATGAGTTCTAACTGAAGTCTTCATGCAATAGCTCCACATAACCCTTAGGAATAGCGTGAGATCTGCTTGTCGGCTCTGTGCCACATCTATGCACTTAAGCAAGTGCTCAATAAAGATAAGATAATGTTTAAGTCTAAATATTATTAAGAGCTAATAATATTCGACATATCTATTTTTAAGTGGCAATCTAAAAATAGGTGCAATATGTCTAAAAATAGAAGTCCATCTATTTTTTTCAGACTTGACCAACCATCCACAAATAGCATCCTGCAACTCATAGAACATGATCCATATGTCTAAAAATAGACTTTGTGCCAAAAATAGCCTGTGGGCCCACTTAGTGAAGGCGACTCCTTTCCACTAAGCTTATCATCTTGTTGCAATCTCAACACCTTCATTGCAAATGAATTTTCCAATTTTCTTTTGAGCACATTTATTTTCTGCATGTTAGATCCCGCAACAAGCATGTCATCTACATACAATAACAATATAATATAGCTACCATAATTTTGCCTTTTTAGATAAACACAATGATCAGAGTGACATCTAGTATAACCTTGTTCAGACATAAACTTGTCAAATTTTAGATACCACTGCCTTCGAGCCTGTTTTAAGCCATACAAGCTCTTCTTTAACATGCACACCAATTTTTCTTTCCCTTTTACCTCATATCCTTATGGTTGCTGCATGTATATCTCTTCCTCTAGATCTCCATGGAGAAATGATGTCTTTACATCTAACTGTTCAAGATGTAAATCTTCCACTGCTACAAGACTTAAGATAGTTCTGATTGAATTCATATTAACAAAAAGAGAAAATATTTCATCAAAATCAATACCTTTCTTTTGTGCAAACCCCTTCACTACAAGTCTAGCTTTGTACCTCTGTTTTCCTCCATCTTCTTCCTTCAGCCTGTAAACCCATTTATTCTGCAATGTAGTTTTACCTGCAGGCAACCTAACTAAGTCCCAAGTTTGGTTATGTATTAAGGATTCCATCTCTTCTTCCATGGATAGCTCCCACTTCTTCCTATTTTCAACCTACATTGCTTCTTCATAACATTCAGGTTCACCAGAATCAGTCAGCAATAAATAATATAATGAAGGATAGTATCGTTCAGGGGGTCTACTTATCCTGGTATATCTTCTAACACCACTTTCAGGTATTTGAGGTGCCTGTTGCTATTGTGGTGGTTGTTGTTGCTATGGTTGTTGATTATTATTATTTTCAGGCACCTTTACTTTTTTAGTTATCTCATCAAGAACCACGTATTCCTTGCTTTCTTTTTCCTATTTCTTTTCCTGCAACTGATTCTTATACAAGACCTTTTCATTGAATATTAGATCTCTGCTCCTAATGATTTTGTGATTTTCCTAATCATATAAGCGATAACCAAAATCATTAGCACCATATTCAATAAAGGTACATTTCTTTGATTTTGCCTCAAGATTTATTTTGTTTTCTTTATTAATATGGACACAGGCCTCACATCCAAAAGGCTTTAAAAAAGAGTAGTTTACCTTTTTACCTATCCATGCTTCCTCTGGAATACCACCATCCAAGGAATTTGAAGGCCCTCTATTTATTAAATAAACAGCAGTATCTACAACATCTACCCAAAATTGTAAAGGAAATCCAGCATGCAATCTCATGCACCATGCACGCTCCATGATTGTTCTGTTCATCCTTTCTGACACACCATTTTCTTGTGGTGTTCTTGGAACTATATTCTCTCTACCAATTCCATGCTCTGAATAGTACCTATCAAAATCTTTGCTACAATATTCAGCTCCATTGTGTGATCTAAGACACTTCAACTTCTTTCCTATCTCAATAAAAACCAAAGCTTTCTGTTTCTTGAAAGTATCAAATACATTAGATTTATTCTGAATACAATAAATCCAAGTTTTTCTAGTTGCATCGTCAATAAAAGTAACATAATAACGAGAGCCACCGAGATAGAAGTCATAAACAGGTCCCTATACATCTGTGCCTAAGCTCCAATTTTTTGCTCTTCGTTTCTTTCCCAATTCCGAAAATACGACTCTCTTTTGTTTTCCATAAATGCAATTTTCACAGAAATCCAAATCAACATTCTTCAAACCTGGCAACAAATTTCTTGAGTGACGAATCTTCATTCCCTTCTCACTCATGTTTCCGAGCCTATGATGCCATAATCCTACATCTGCTCCTTTGGAAGTTAAAGCATTAACAAAGTTATAAATACCATTTCATAAATAAAATTTACCAACCTTTTCACCTTTTGCTATTACCAACGCTCCTTTGGTGACCTTCCAAGTTTTATCTGTGAAAGTTGTCACACAACCTTCACTGCTTAACTACCCTGTTGAAATCATATTTTTCTTTAGACCTGGAACATGCCTTACCTCCTTTAGTAGCCATTGGTTTCCATTCTATTGTTTTACAAGAACTTTACCCATTCCAACAATTTTTCAGGGTTTATCATCACCCAAACGAACTTGTCCAAAATCTCCTTGAACATAGTCATGAAAATATTTCATATTAGGTGTGGCATGGAATGATGCCCCTGAATCTACAACCCAAGAATCAGTAACATTTTCGAAAGAAAGAATCAAAGCATCTTGTAACACATCACCTGTCACTTTTTCTTCATGATTGTTTTCTTGTTGTGTGCCTCCTTCTTTTCCCTTCCAAGATCTACAGTCTTTCTTTAGGTGTCCTTTCTTTCGCAATTCCAGCACACTATCCCCGATATGGACTTGGATCTGCCTTTCCTTGATTCTTTACGATATCACAGGCTCTTTCCTCTTTCATTTTCTTCCTGGAGCCTACGCACTCAAGGGTACTTGATGTCTCACGGGCCTTTTAAATAAGCATTTCCTCGCTAAGGATAGCACCAACAACATCATCAAACTTTAAAGTACTAGATCCAGAGATAGAGTTACTAATGGCCATTACTAAACCATTCCAACTCTCTGGAAATGAGCACAAGAATAACAAAGCTCTAACTTCATCATCAAAGTTTACCCCTACAGAACTTAACTGAGTGGTAACTGTATTAAATTCATTTAAATGGTATGCAACAGATCCACCTTTCGACATCTTCATATTAAATAGTCGTTTCATAATAAATACCTTGTTTGAGGCCGAGGGTTTTTCATATAGTTTCGCCAACGTCTGCATCAAACCCTCTGTTGTTGTTTCCTTCTAAATATTGAAGGCGACTAACGCTACAAGACACAACCATACTGTTCTGAGTGCCTTTCTATCGAGAATTTTCCATTCCACATCTATCATGGCCGCCGATTTCTTTGTTTTTCCGCTCAATGGTAGGTACAGATCTTTCTGATACAAATAATCTTCCATCTGCATCTTCCACAGCAGAAAGTTTTGGCCGTTAAATTTCTCGACCCTAAACTTACCATCTTCCGCCATTGGTCCCACTCGAACTAGGAACCCTTCTTTCTTGCGAGTTTATCAACCAAATATACCTTCGGCTCTGATACTAGTTGTTAGAAAATTAAATATTACAGAGCAATGCAACACATAAAATATGCAGAAAATAAAAGCACACAAAACACATAAAACTAGAGAGACATAGATATACGTGGTTCACCCAGTTTGGGCTACGTCCACCCCGAACATCCAGTCCTTCCTTTCTATTATCCAACAAAAAAATGAAGAGACAAAACCTACCGGAGATCCACTGTAATATCCTCTGTTCTCTCTCATAGTCTCCCTCTCTATTTCTCGCTCTGAGAATGCACATACAATGCACAACCGCAATACAATGCCCTCATAAAAGCAAGGGGTTGCCTTCTAGGGCAAAAAACCCTAATCTAAACATAACTTCTACCGTCAGATCATTTGCCCAATGAACGGACTAGATTCACTAGAAATTACTATACTTTTACAAGGCAATTTTACATTTGTTTTTAGCTTCGGGGGCACTGCCCCCGAAAACCCCCGCCAGGGGGGGCTCCGAGACCCCCCATGGCAACGATTAATTACGGGCGACATTTCCGCCCCTTTTAAGGTACAGGGGTCCAATGTTGTGATACAAAGTAAACAAGATAATCAGGCTCCACACCCAACATCAAGGAGGAAAGGAGCACAAGGAGAAAATAGCATGATGTGGGTAGATTCTTTCTATCTACTTTTGATGGTTCACCTAAATTTTTAGCTAGGGCTTGGGTGGAGGAGCTAGACACCTATTTTCAGCAACATAAAAGTTTCAGAGAATGAATCCATCAAAGTAGAAACGGTAAATTTTGAAGGTAAGTCTTATGCTTGGTGGATATTTGAATCTTTTTCATTAAAAAATGAAAATACATCTACTTATGCAAAGTTCGCTAAGAAAATAGTGGAAAGGTTTGATGAGAAACATTCTGAAACACCTTTGGTGAAGCTAAAAAAACCAAAAAAAAACAAAAAATTTGCATGGATTGGAAGGATCTATAAACCCAACTCCACTTTTGAAAACTGTTGAGGAGAATAACATCTTGCATGATCCGTTGCTAGAAGCAATTCCTTTATTTCATTCTCTTGTAAATGAGGACATGGAGATCTCTTTTTCAAAATAGGGACTAAACAAAGAGCCTCTTAATGTTGGTGAGGCAACCTCCATTCATGAGAAAGGGGAAGAGAAGGCTGGTGGTAACAACGCTGTCACATTAGGAGTAGATCTAGTACCTCATGGAGAGGTAGATGGACCAATTTATTAAATGAGAGGAGCCCTTGTATCATTACAAGAAGTTCCAAAGGGTCTCATATGTGGAGATAAAGGCACATTCCATGAGCAACACGTTTCACCATTGATAGATGGCGAGGTTCAGAAGATGGAAGAAGCAGATGGGGAGGATGACCAACATCATATGATTAAGAGCACACACCCCTATCTATTTTAGAAGGTTGATGCATAGAAGAGGCAGAATAATTTGCACAGTGAGGGCGGGGGAAAGGTTGTCCATTCATATATGCATTCTACTCTTGATATTGATGTCTCATTGCAAGGAGGAATTCCACCTGGGAGACCACCAGATCAGGGGATGATGAGAGATGATTCACATTTGGTTGCACCACTCATTTATTCTAGAGGGGTGAGGACCTTTGGAGGACTTGACACAGCATAGAGAGTTTGGGATGGAATAGAGGAGGAGGGATACACTCTCCCATTTTCAGCGTTACCCACTCTCACTACATATTCTGTGCTGACAGAAGTTGCTGCAATGATGGAGGATGGAACCACCATATTGCAAGGAAGCTGCTCCAGGAATTTGGAGGAATAGAGGGTACTTCCCTTGAGGAAATAATCCTCCATATATTGGAGTATATGGAGGCCACTCATGCTTACATTGGCCAAGATCAAGAGGTTCTTCTTGGATGGTAGCTTCTCATGGGAGGCTAACTTCCAAAGGCCACCACTTCTACTTAAGCATGAGCAGCTGCATGATGGGCATGGCATCACTTTGGAGGATGAGCTTGGCATGACGGATGTCAAAGGGAAAGACAACAACATGTGGGGAGCTTCACATTTTAGATCTTCAATGTTGTATCTTAGGAGGATTGATCCATATTGGAGGCCTCAACTCTTGGTAGAGTACTCCAAGGATCTTGGTGCTTGCTTGATTCTTGATGACCCAGAGGGAGATGATAGATACATGGTGAATGATGAGGTCATCTATTATTATGGAAGAGTCTTCTTGAATAAATCTTTAGAGCTCAAGGAGAAGTTGTTACATGCAACACATTGTTTCGGGGAATATTACCCTAGAGGTTCGTTGGGTTACAACCTCCACAGAGCAGGGGCATGCTACTTAAGAAGGACTCACACAACCATGCATGTTCAGAAAAACTAAATAGAGTAGAATGAGAATGTTACCCGTAGGTCCTACGGTTGAAGAAGATCCCGCGGGGTCCAAACCCCCAGCAACCGTCCTTCCTTCTCAACCTGAAAGACAAGAAGAAACAAGCACGAAGAACTGGTTGTACAGTATATATCTACTCTAAATGTTAGTGAGATTCATATAAAACATTAAATAAATCATAATGAATGCTTAAATAACAATATTCTCATACATATAAGCATACACTAACACGTTTATTTTGGGAACAGCATGGTACTTCTGTATTATAAATAACATGTACAAAAGTAACGAGTGGAGAGATCACCTGATCCTTCCACGACCTTCGAGCAGACCGTCGTCTGGATCCGTCCAGCCCTTGCCTCGCTAAGACTCCTTCCAAACTGGTGCATACGAGATGACATATAGGGAGATGAGCATCTCAAGGAAACAAGGGTTTCCTACAATGAACTGGGAAAGTGCAGGAGGCATGGGGAATCAGACTTGGATAGGGAATACCAATAGAGTATAATATCAATAATTCTCTCTCTCTCTTAGGCCATACACATGAGGGGTTTTTATACTCCCTCCAAGTAGTTTCAACAGTTGGAAACAGTTGGCCACGTGCTGGGGTGGTTGAACTACCTGAGTAACCATCAACCCAGCCCAAAAATAGGGAATTTTTATATATTTTTTCATAATTTTAATGGCATATGCGGAAAAGTGCAGCTGTACTCGCGTATACACGCAGAAAAGTACGGGCATAGTCGCGTATGGGGATTTTTACACTGTTTTTAAGTGAATTTGTCCAAGTCTGTAGGAATGGGTGCCCAAAACCATCAAAGCAATCATGAATCATGTGAAGGTGAGAAATGATGCTATAACAGATGCCCCCTAATATATGAGGTCATAAGGGGTACATGATGGCCGAAATGTATTATGCACATAGAAAGAACTTCGCAAGGACAAGAGAGGACTTCACCAGATTTCAGCCTGCCAAAAACCAATGAAAGAAAACAGAGAGTCAACTCATGCTGAGGCGGGCATACCCATGCTCGGTCAAAAATACATCATATAGAAAGTACTGAATAGATCCAACATGTATACAAGTATAACTGAACTGAAAGTACACAATGAATCATCTGAGCATGGCCCGGAAGTGTAAGTCTGAATCAATGTCCAAGTATCACATATAGAAAGCTAATCAAAGATGGTGCAACTGGATGTCTGATCATATAAGTAACTGAATCTCCAAGTACCGAATCATAAGGGGTGGAACAAACGGTACTATCACGCAACTCGGGAGCCAACATATAAGATGCTGCTGTACTGAACTGCAACATATAAGGGTGGATGGCATCACTGGCAGAAACTGAATGGACTGTCAAAAGTGAACCGAGAAATGCTGATGCAACCCGAGGTCTTCACCGATCACTATGGCACAATTCTACACCATGGGAATAAATGAGCTGAAGTCGACCATGTGAGAAATCGTTGGATTACCGGTCAATGATGTATACCATTAACCAACGCGAGAAAACCCACCAATAATGAAAATGAGTGTCAAGGTGCCCCAGTACAATCTAACAAGTGCGAATGAATGAGTTGAAGTCGAACACTTGAAAGAATCTACCAATCAAGAGGCAATGATGAATCCCCACTGTCGATAGCGAAGAGTCTGCCACTGATGACTGCAAACCCTAAGGTACTGACAAAAAGACTCTAGACCTTATTCCCAGAGCAATGAGTCGGAGTCGATGGGAAAAGATCTGTTGAAAGGAAGGCATCAAGGCATCCCACATCAGTCCAGCGCGAGTGTAACCCGCAGGCCAAAATTTGGAAGGAATCGGACGAAGTAGAGTGACGGAACCAAAACTGAAGTACGTTTCCAACATGCACAAGATGAAGCTAGCGCACGAAAGAAACCCTCTGAACCAACCGATAATGAAAGCTGACACAGAGGCGAGAAATCCACCGATAGGGTCAAATGGAAATCAAGGTACTGCACGAATCCCAAGTGTGATAATGTGTGCTGACGTCGAACACAAGGGAAACCACTCAGTCAAAGACCCATGATGATGATCAAATGTTGAGCACGAGGTCACCTATCAATGATGGAAATAGGCCCAAGGTGCGGCTCTAGGCTTGCTCTCAGAGCAATGTGTCGTAGTCGATAAGAGACAAACCCGCCGGCAAGAAGTCAATAGGGACCTTCTCAAACCAGCACGAGCAAAAGATCAAAACATCTGATGTGATAGAACATGATACTGACAAGACCGGGAAGGCCGACTGAATAATGAGTCAAGAGACACCGCAGAATGGCCGACTCAGGCTAGACTTCCCATGAACAAAAGCACGACTCTGTGATGACCATGGCAGTAAAAAGTGACACTGTATAAGTCTGTCTTGCAGGAGGCAAAACAAACTCTCCATATGATTGGAAGAGATAACCAACCGGAGGAGAACTGACAAGTGAAACATGGTAAAGGCTGAACCTAGGTCAAAACTAAAACCATCCCAAATGAAGGAAATATATATAAGTATATGTGCTTTGTTCAAGGGCGACAAACTGACTCTGTACTGCCATCAAAATAACGAAGATACATCCCGTTCCTGCTCTTTTTGTTATATTTTATTTTTTTGTCTTTTTCATATAATAAGCCTGAAAAAGAATAAAAGAATGCTATGGTACAATGGCTAGAACGAGTATCAAGAAATCAAATGCACTAGTTCCTGGGATTGGAAAAATCCTATGCTCAATGCAAGGTGGCGAAAACTGGTAAGTGATACTCAGAGGAACGTTCCATCCATGGGTAAAAAGGTGTCAAGTCGTGATAGCTAAGTGCATGCAATGGTTAACTTGTACAAAAAGTCAAGGTCAAAAGTTGGCTTAAACATCGAGTCCAAATGAAGCCGGCTAAAGGCCAGGATAAACAAGTAGCCAATATGCAATGCAGTAATACAACTTTAATGACACCAGGGAGCCTCTAGGGTAAAAGCCAGAAAAATGATAAGTGATGAAGAAGAAGAATGAAGTTTCAACACATAAGACATGGCGGGACTAAAGAGGACTCTCGAGCCTACATAAAACGCAGCATGGGCAACAAGTGATAGCGAGGAACTAACTAGGAAGCCCATGTAAAGGAAGGCTCTACCATCAAGTCATGATTAAATAATCGGCGAGTGAAATGGGTGTAATACTCATGACCTGATGGGATCGACCCTAAGGCAAGTGATCGGTATGGAGGCTAGTATGCAAGATGCAACGGAGAATGATTTCCCTAACCTATATGCCAGTGAAGATCATATACCTGCCGTGACGAGTCGGTAATCATGGATCAAAAACCGGGAAAAATCTCAAAATCGTCAAAATGTACCTGAAAACATACCAAACTGGGGCACTTCCAAGCAACCGAGTTATGCAGCTTAAGATAGATCGAAAAAAATAAGCATAAGGAATTTTTGCGAAAATTTTCAACTTTTTAGCCATAAATAGACAAATTACCTCATATTTGGTTCATTATTGCATTGCTGATTTGGAAAAAGTGCTCTGGAGCAAAAAAATTCTTTCGTCAAATCAGGAACAACCGACCGTCGAAACGCACCGAAACTTCAGGTAGGCTCCTAAATCATCCTGTTTATTCATTTTGTCCGTTTGGAATTTAAAATTAAGTGATTTTTAGCTTTAAAACCCTTGCTAAAATATGCGGACTTGCGCATACGCGGGTTCGTTAAAGGAAACTCGCGTATACACGCGACTGTGCAAAGGAAAAACTGCGTATGCGCAGGTCCGAATGCAAAAAAGCATGGCTAATGCATAATTTGATGAAATTTGACAGGATGAAAATCTCATGGAGGGAACGTGAGCATAGCGCAATAGAACAAGAGGTTATGCAAGATCGCGCAGCGCAAAATATCCTTCGGAATTGCGAATTGTTCAAATTCTTCAAGATGCCAAATATGAAAAGCAATGTGTGGTTGCTAGAAATGCTCGTAAATTACTGGGAACCAGATCAGGATTGCTTCATAATTGATCAGATGCCACTACGCATTGAAGTGGAAGACATATATTTCACTACTGGACTCTCCCGAAGGGGAGAACCAGTAGACTTGCACGGGAAGCCCCTGGGAGGGTTAACCGTGGAAGACTATGTCCACGTATATTGCGTAGGGGGTTCCAAAAAGGTTGGAACTCAGATTGAAATTAAAGATGTGAGGGATTAGCACATGAAAATCCTCCTTTTCACCATCGGCAGAGTGGCAGGATTGGCCTCTCTACATCAGGCGTCCAGGACGCAAATGAGCATAGCAGTAGAGTGTTTGACTCATGTGTACGATTGGTGCACAGCCCTTCTACTGAACATGAAACAACAGCTGACCTCAATCCGCCAGGCAAAGACTAAACACTTTGGCTACGGTACAATTTTGACAACATTCTTCTTTGAGAAGATTCCAGCATTGAGACCCAGAGTCATCTCTACCATCAGTAGCCCGCGGGACCCAAGAATTGCCCGTTGGGCGGACATGATGAAGAGACTGGGGGGTAGTGAGGTACCTCGGACCACATGGGACGATGAGTTCTTCCTTTGGTGGGGAGAACAAATCATCGCAGTGGATGACTATCCCTATGCCGGGATGGACTTTCGTGGAGATCCAGATCTAGTTCTTCCACCAGGCACGACATGGGGAGCAGTCAGTAAGTTTTACAAAAAAATTTTGACTTATATAATTTTTTTGGATTTTTTTCAAATATGTATGAAAAATGAAAAACAAACATGTTTTTGATTGGATTCATAATGACTGACAATTAAAATGATCATGTTTCAGATGTTGGACCCGTTCGTCCTGAGGGCCTACCACGCCATAAGCGCTGCAGGGGCGAAGCGGATACTGTGGATTCAGATAGGACTCTCCAGGCCGTGCAGAGAAACTTGGAGGGATTAACCCGCCAAATCCCTATGGCTACTGTGGAGGACCTGCCGGAAGCCATCCAGAGAAGGGTGGTAGGAGTACCCCGAGACTGGGTTAGACTATTCCGCCGAGTTGCCACTGCAGTCACGTTCTATAGGAGCACGACTTCTGGGCAGGGACCTCAGGAGTAGACAGATATTATATATTAGATGACTGTATATTCTTTTTGAGACTGAACATGATGGGGTATAAGCCCAAGTTTTGTACAACATTTATGGATCCAAATTTTGTAAAGTTTTTTGACACTCCGATGATATATATACAGTGATATTTGATGTGATGTGATAAATGTATCAAATGTAGGATGTTTTTTATGATTACAAATTTATTGTATGGAATGATTAATATGCCAATCTAATGCTTGATTAGCTAATGAGTCAGCAAACCAATTTTCAGCTCGAGGAATATGAATGAAAGTTAAAAATTGAAATGACCTTTGTAACAAACGTACCCTCAAGAATAATCGTAATAAAAATGGATCTCGTACCCGATAAATATTGTTCAACTGCGACACCACCAGCTGAGAGTCCAAGAAAACTACCAACGAATCAACACCCAAAGATATTGCCTCCGAGAGTAGATGAACAACTGCAGTGTATTCTGCTATATTATTGGAAGCAGGACCAATGTAGACCCCTCTTGATACTAACAGTTGACCGGATGGATAATGAAGCACCCAAGTCGCGGAAGCTAAGTTCCGGGTGTGTCTACTAGCACCATCGGCGAAACCAAAATGACTCATGACATCCAACACAACCTGCCAAAGCAGATCAAAAACATCACCAACTCATCAAAAATCGAAAATCAATCAGATATGTACAAAGCAAAAACTACTATATACAAAAGCAACATGCCAGGCTGAAGCCTAGGCATAATACTTCTTCAAATAGAGCCCATTTCGGGGCTCCGGCAACTCGTTCCCTTCGAAATCAACCAAGGTATACGCTCCTTTCTTAAGGAATTTTTTAACGATATAGGGGCCATACCACATAGACTTAAACTTTCCTTCCCCCAGGGCATCCTTTTCTTGGGCATAGACCAAAACAAGGTCACCTTCCAAAAAGGCCCTAGGCTTGACCGCCTTATCGTACTGAACTTTTACTCGGTTTTTATGCACTTCATTCATCGTGGCGGCATCTCGACGCTGCTCATCGAGATGTTCCAGATGAAGAAGCCGTTCTGCCAGACTAGAAGTGTCAGGAAGAAGCTCAACAACTAATTTAAGGGAAGGAATCTCACATTCAATTGGAAATACGGATTCCACCCCGTGGACTAACTGAAATGGAGTAAAGCAAGTTGCAGTTTTCACTGACGTCCTATATGCCCAAAGTGCAGGATATAGCATAATATGCCAGTTGGATCTAGCTTTATCAATTGTCCTTTGAAGAATTGTCTTCAAGGATTTATTCACGGCTTCCACTTGCCCATTGGCCTGAGGATAAAATGGAGATGAATTCTCCTGCCGGAAACCCAATTTGAGAGCCAACTCAGCCATCATACTATTCTGAAAATGACTGCCATGGTCAGTGACAATCTCTCTAGGTATACCAAAACGAGCGATAACTTGGTTGAAAAGGAACAAAGTTGCAATCTCACCATCGTTCCCAAAATTAGGCATAGCCTCGACCCACTTCGTAAAGTAGTCTACTGCTACAATAATGTACTTGTGACCTTTTGCTGAAGGCAGGTTACAAGTAGTATAATCAATACCCCACTTTGTAAAGGGACAGACAGTAACGACTGGAAAAAGGGGAGTTGGATGAGCGCGCATTTTTCGAGTATAAACCTGACACGGATGACACCTTTTGACCGATTCAATACAATATTTGAAAATCGAATGCCAAAAGTATCCAGCACGCAAGATCTTTTGGGCTGTAGCAAGCCCAGATAAATGACCCCCACAAGCTCCACTGTGAGAATCATTGAGCACAGCCTCAGCTTCTTCGAGAGTTAAGCAGCGTCTTAGGATTGAATCAACCCCTCGATGGTATAAAGCATCACCAATAATCAGATAATTCTTGGCTAAGTGACGCAGCTTACGACGCTCATCTTTCGAAAAAGTAGAGGGAAACTTCGCAGTCTGGAGATATACAATGATATCCCCATACCAAGGATCCTGTGGAGAGATTAGAAACAAGTGTTCGTCTGGAAAGGACTCATCATAGATCATCTCCTCTCCACAGGGCAACTTGGAGATCAATTCCGCAAAAACTAATGACTTCTTGGATTTGGCAGACAGGAACTCAAGATCAAATTCCTGTAAAATCACAATCCATCTATTATATTTGCCCCCAATCACTCGTCTGCTGAGGACAAACTGAAATGGATTGGCAGCTGCCAAGACATAAGTTTTGCGAAGAATAATGTAATGCCGGAGTCGCTGCACAGCATGAACTGCTGCTAAGGCTAATTTTTCTATCGGAGTGTATCGAAGTTCAGGTCCTACCATTCCTCGACTAAGGTAGTAAATAACATGCTCTGCAAGAGCATCATCCTCCTGAACCAGAACCATACCAATGGTAGATTCTGCTGTTGCCAGATACAAAATAAAATCTCTGCTATAATCAGGTGGACTCAGTAAAGGAGCAGAGGTCAATGCCTTTTTCAAAGCATCGAACGAGCGTTGAGCGTAGTCGTCCCAAAGAAAAGGAACTCCTTTCTTCAACAGTCTCATATATCCCTTTGTAATCTCAACATAATTGACGATAAACCTCTGAAGAAAATTAGACTTTACTTGGAGACTTTGAAGCTGACGGATGGAAGACGGGGGAGGCAACCGAAGTATTGCCTCAACCTTGAAGGGATCTACCCTTATCCCTTCCCTAGACACAATGAATCCCAATAGCCGATCGGATGTAACTGCGAAAACGCACTTGTTTGGATTCAATCGAATTTTATAAAAACGACATCTTTCAAATATTTGCCGGAGGTGACCAGGATGATCCATCCTCTTTCGAGAATGAGCAGCTAAATCATCTAAGTATGCCTCGATAATCTTTTTGATTTCGTGGAAGGCGTAAGACATGGCCCGCTGAAAGGTAGCCCCAACATTTTTAAGACCAAAGGCATCTTCTTGTATGCAAACGTACCCCAGGGACAAATAAATGCAGTCTTATATTGATCTTCAGGACGGATAGTAATTTGATTATATCCGGAGAAACCGTCCATGAAGGAGAAAATATCGTTACCGGCACACTCGTCAATGATCTGATCGATGAATGGTGTGGGGTAATTGTCTTTAGGACATGCCTTATTTAGGTCTCTGAAATCGATGCACACTCGAATCGTTCCTTGCTTTTTATCTACCGGAACGGGGTTTGAAACCCATTCAGTCAGAGGAACTGGGAAAATGAATCCCGCCTTAAGTAGCTTTTCAACTTCAGCTTTGATAGCTGCTGCCTTCCTAGGATTGACCGGACGAAGTTTTTGCCTGACCGGCTTAGCGTTTTCATACGTCTTGATCTCATGCTGGACAATAGATGGGTCTATGCCAGGCATTTCCTCATAATACCAAGCAAATACATCCCTATACTCTTTGAAGAGCTCGGTGTAAATTTGAACCTCTTCACGGGAACATTCAGCTCCAATGAAGACATTCTCAATAATATTGGGATCCCTGGAAATGTTCACCGGGATAGTAGGAGAGATCACAGCCATGTTCCCTTCAGCATAAACCTGTGTTGGTGCCAAAGGGTTCAAGACTGGGTGAACAGGACCAGGAGACTGAGGACTTGGAAAACTAGTTTCAACTTCGTTTAAGTCAGGTAGGAAGTAAGACCGATGATGCAAATCATCCCACGGTCTATCTATACCAGTCATGGCTTCCGGGATGGCCTCTTCAGATGGAAGAGTGGTATCAAGGCAATCCTGGGCCGAAGAAGAACTAAGCGTCCAAGCCGGAGCCACATCACCATCCAACTCTTCCGGTGAAAGAGGAGCTGGAATGGATTCTGCAGTGTCAACAATAGACTGATATGCAATCTCAGCTGCAGAAATCGGAAATTCCATTCCACCCACTTGACCTTCCGCTAATGTGGCTGTAGGGGAAGGTAAGGTCCAAGGGTCCGAAAAATAATGAGTTTGAAAGAACTCTCTTCGAAGGGGAGCCTTGGAGGATGAAATAGCATTAATATGCACCGTAGGAGGAGGAAGATTGAAAGTACCCATCAGGGAAGAATACATTCCAACTCCTAGATTCTCAACAGGCGCCTTAGTATTATCCAACTTAGGAACAAATGAGTCAGAAGACGCATTCGGGTCTATCTGAGGACAGTCCAGTTGATCCACTGTGATAATCCTCCCTTCGTGGGGGAAACATACTATTCAAAATAATGAGGATGCAATGGCATCCATCTCATATATCCAATTCCTCCCCAACAGAAGGTTGTAGTCCAAGGCTGCATCTACTACCTCAACCTCTATGTCAACAGTTTTTTCCCCAACACAGATGGGCAAAGCCGGGACAATACCATGGGGTCTGTGAGAATGACCATCGAACGCAGTAAGAACAATGCTAGATGGAACAACTTTCGGAGATCCAAGTGTCTTCCAGCATGCGAGAGACATCACGCATGTAGAAGCACCCTCATCAACAACCGTTCGAAAGATATTGCACTTCCGATACGATGATTTAATATGAAAAGCCATGTGATGAGGAAGTCTCTTCTTAAAATTAGTCATATCAAAAGTAATCAGAAGAGAATTTTTTGGATCAATAGCCCCAATGGTAGTGAGAAAAGCACTGCGCTAAGCCAAACAAGACTGGAGTACCTCTAAAGCTGACATAGCACAAGGACTTTGCGCCAGATCTTCTACAACCGAGTAGTTCTGGGCAGCCCTCGCATTCGGATTAATCGTTGACTGCTTAGAAGATGCTTTTGGCATCCGAGGCATAGACTCAACAGTAGGCTTTGTGATGTGAAGCGGCTCAGTAGTATAAGGAACTTCCTTAGCTTTTGAAGACTCCTCTTTGCCATAATCACGGGATCTCGTAGCGATATCCGCGTGAGCACTCATCATGAAAATGTTCGATGGAATTTCCCCTTCCTGGGTGCCCCTAGAGGAAGCCCCAGGATTTTGGTTCACGCCAACAACTAATTGCTGCCCTTGGGGAAAAGGGTTTGTTAACACAGCCTGGGAACTAGAAGAACTGTGCTGAGCTAACAAGCGCTGAGCATCCTGAATTTTAGGGCAAAGGTGTGTGAGATGGTCTCCAGCACAAAGCTTGCATGGAAACTTCACTTTCTTTTTCTCCTTTTGACCCTCACCAACACGCTCGTTGGTTTTATTTTCATTGCCCTTCCCATTCTTGCCCTTCTTCTTGTTATTTCGTCCCTTCTTCTTCCCATCGGATTGTTGATTTCCTTTGGGATCAGAAGCTTGGACATCATTTATGGAAAAATACTGGGAAGGTGATGAATCAGTAGGCACAACCTGACCAGAAGGAGCAGATTGTAAAGACAACTACTGCAATTGAGAAAGCAGGCTGGCTGCACCACTACTAACTGATCCGACAAGCCCATCACCATGCGGACCAGGTTTAGTTTTCGATAAACCCAATTTGGAGCGAGGAGCATTGGGAAAATACTTATAAAGTACCCCAGACTGAGAATAGATTAGTTCCAGTTGCTGGGCCCTAAAAATGGCCTGCTCCTCGGAAAATACCCCAGATAGGGATACATCCTTTGAAATATCTGACTGCAGGGATTTGAGAAACCATTCGAGAAGGAATTCCCCTGGAATATGAGCTTTGATAAGCCTTTTCCTTCTCCTCCATTCCTGAATGTGATCAGAAATGTGCGTTGCCTCATCCTGCTTAAAATTAGCCAGAAGTTTGGTCCCAGCCTCATATCTGACATGCAACTGAAAATGGTTTAGAAATGTGACAACCAGTTCCCCAAATGTAGAGAAACTGCCCCCAGTGAGCTCGATATACCATTTGGCAGCATTTCCAGTTAGGGTGCGTTGAAATAATCTCAACCTAATCGAATCATCGATCAGGGAGTTCGAAGAACACCATAAGTGGAAAGTGGTGATGTGGTTCGTTGGATCCTCTCCATTCTTACCTTCAAACTTTGGAATGTCTGAAGGAAGTTTGGTCGGGACCGGAGGCCATCCCGGACTATAATGAATCGGGTCATTAGTCAACTTCGACAAATTTGGCAAGTTTAACGTTGCCAGAAAAGGTAAGCGAGGCGGAGCCTGAGGATTCCATCCTTGATGGGATGGATTCCCAAAATTCTGAAAAGAATAGCCTGGATTTGATGAGGCACCAGGTTGCCAGAAAGGACTTGTAGAAAATGGAGAAGAACCTCCTCCCCACGCCGAGTTACCAAAGCCTAGACCAGTTCCCCCCGCTGAAGTATTGATTGAAGAGGAAAGCCCCTGATAGGGGTTCCAAGCATTAGACAGAGGAGAAAAGGACTGATAAGCACTCGATGAAGGGAAAGAAGCATTCCCTTGATGACCTGCGTAAAACTGATTCCCTGCCCTCGCTGTAGTAAAGACAGGATTGCATCCCGTAAAAGTAGTCGAACTTTGCCCCCCAGACCAAGGGTTGAAACTCTGGGTCTGGGATGTAAACAGAAACGACCCTAAAGAAGGATTGGAACTAGGAATATGTCCAGTCCCAAAGGGGAAACCCTGAAAAGAAGCTGATCCACTAGCCATGTTAGACATGGGCGTAGATCCAGCTGAAGCAGCGGAAAAGGAAAAAGAGGGATTCCCACTAGAGGGCATCCCTGAACAGAAGGGACCAGAATGAGAAGCATGTGCTTGGGTGAACCCAGAGCCAAACACAGCAGCACTAGAAGCAATCGAAGATGAAGGATGAAGCAATAGTGCCCCCTACTTCAACAGAAGCAGGAGTCTGAATGCCTGCAGCACTCACGGTAGAAGCCGCGTTCCCAGTCGTGGCCATCGAAAGATAAGAATGATACAGAAGATCTCCCGGTCTCTCTGACTCAGGTCCGATGTATTGAACAACAAACGGATAATCAGGAGGAAGAGGAGATGGACCTGTAGCAGGAGGCTCAGGTACGTCTTCGATTTGAAAATCTTCTTCCTGAGGAAACAAAACTCGCGAGGTGAGCGAAACGCTCCTCTCGGGACCGACACCAGAATCAGCTATGAAACCTTCAGACCTTTGTGGAGGATCTCTCTCCACTGCGTCAGACGCCACAGGGTGGTAACCACCTGCTAAATCACTCCTACGCCTTCTCGAAGAAGGCTCTGGACTCTCGGGAGATAACCCCCGGATTCTCCTCGATTGACGAGGCGCTTGATCAACCACTTTTATAGATTTTAAATTAGACTCAAAAAAGTGAAAAGCTAGGCAAGCTAGGAGCAAAGAGCACTCACTAAAATAAAAATCCCTGAGATACAGTCAAGCAAACAGCCTCCAAGTATTTCCGCTCCGGGTGATGAGGACCGGACACCAAAATACAGGAAAGTGAAGTATAGGACCTCCCGAAAGCAGTCTGGGATGATTAGGGCCCAAAACAACTAGCGAAGGTATCAGAAACAGTTACGCCGACCTCCTAATGACAGCCTTTGCCGGCTCAAGCACCCAAGCTTCGCAAGGGCACCCCCCAGAAGTACTGCTGAAAGTGATGCGACGTCTGCCTCAGGTACCACGGGTATTCCCCCCCGCAGTCACCTGTGTGGAACCTAGGAGTGGAAACTATGGACACCAATCCATATCAGAAGCCGGGCGGAACGGTCTTGAGGCCAGATTCAGCCAATCGGAGAGGGGGTATCCCTCTTCTCAGCCTTCACTTCCCCTCGCGCTTGACTCTCGGATGAGAGCTTTCCCGGTCCACCTAACGGAGTTGGATTTCGCTCAATTAATCAACTTCTATGTTTGTTTGAGTGGCCTTGGAGAGTTAACTCTCCACTCACCTATTCCAAGGCCCTACAACCTAGCTAGTTGGTGATTGACACTTAGAAAACTTGCTAGTTGATTTTAGATTAAATCGCTTATTTTAATGGCTGTTATGTTAAGTCACAAGGATATGGAGATGAAACTTATGGTGTTTTGACGCAAAAGAAATTAATAAAAACTTAACTACATGCAAATGTAGTTCTTTGTCTTTTGATGAAGAGCAATCTCTATACAGGTTCTACGAGACTAAAAATTTGTATTTTTCTTTTCGAATAGCAAACTCACACACACAAAAACTATGAAATTGACTAAATGATTAAATGCACCTAATGCAAATCACTACAAGCATGTAAATCCTAAGATGCAAATCTCTTAAAGCAGAGTGAAATTCCCAAAAAGTCCTTCAGTTTTAACTCTTCTTTGGTTGCCCAAAAATCTAGTTCTCGAAATCAAGAACTCTTAAAATGAGGACACCAAGAACACTTAAAAACAAGAAGAAGAAATCAAATGGAAACTCCTCCTCAAAATCAAGCCAAAAACTAAAAGCAAGAAACCTCACAAGCTTCAAAAGTTATAGCAAACGAAAATGAAAATGAAACAACAAAAGCAAATAACAAGTGAAAAAGTTTTTTAAGCCTTTGAAATGCAAAAACAAAAAGCAAAGCAAATGTTTTTTTTGAGCTTTTTTGTTTTATAAAGAAAGAGCTCGAAAAGACCAAGCACAACTATCAAAATCCAAACCAAACAAGACCGAATCCCAAGCACAAACTTCAACAATGCTCCCAAACCTTATATGGCTAACTTGTAGCAAGATCAATAAGAGCAAAAGAAGACCAGAGAACTCAGCCTAGACAAATAGTGCAAACTCGTCGCAAACAAAAACTCCAAAGAAGCAAGAAAAGCTCTTCAAAAGTTGCAACAAAACCTAGCCTATGGAACTCAAGAAAACCAATAAAAAATGAAGCAAAAATCGCAATGCAAAGCACAACACAAAGATAGGAACGAGTAAGTGAGCAGAAGCTCTCTATTCTGATAAAGCAGAACAGCCAAGAATGCTCAGAAAGCGATCTTGGAACTCAATCCAGAAGTGCCAGCACCAGAAACAACACTTTGCCAAAAATACTAGTTTTCAATCAAACGAAAGAGAGAAAAGACAAGAAACCACCTCCTTCACAATCCAGAGAGTAGAGAGACACTGTAAGAACAGGTCTCCACAGCCAGCAAGGACCAAAAATTCAAGAAACTCAAAAATTCAAAATCTGCCTAGGTATACGCTACTTCACAGTTATGAAACCAGCGTGCATACGCGTCTGTGCTAAGGGAAACTCGCGTATACACAGGTCCCTTTAGACAAACCTGCATGTATACGCGACTGTGTGCAGAAAAAAGTGTGTATGCAAAGGTAAATAATGAAAAAACAAAAAGGACAAGCCTGGAAAAGAAACCAGGACTTCAGACTGACTGTAAGAAAGTAAACTGGACTGCAAATGAAAGTTAAAACTGTTGGAATCCTACCAAACAGCTGAAACAACCCAACAGGAGAATCACAAGAATGTGATCCCCAGTGGAGTCGCCAGTTCTGTTTCGGGGAATATCACCCTAGAGGTTTGTTGGGTTACAACCTCCACAGAGCAGGGGCATGCTACTTAAGAAGGACTCACACAACCATGCACGTTCAGAAAAACTAAATAGAGTAGAATGAGAAAGTTACCCGTAGGTCCTACGGTTGAAGCAGATCTTGCGGGGTCCAAACCCCCAGCAACCGTCCTTCCTTCTCAACCTGAAAGACAAGAAGAAACAAGCACGAAGAACTGGTTGTACATTATATATCTACTCTAAATGTTAGTGAGATTCATATAAAACATTAAATAAATCATAATGAATGTTTAAATAACAATATTCTCATACATAAAAGCATACACTAACACATTTATTTCAGGAACAGCATGGTACTTCTATATTATAAATAGCATGTACAAAAGTAACGAGTGGAGAGATCACCTGATCCTTCCACGACCTTCGAGCAGACCGTCGTCCGGATCCGTCCAGCCCTTGCCTCGCTAAGACTCCTTCCAAACTGGTGCATACGAGATGACATATAAAGGGATGTGCATCTCAAGGAAACAAGGGTTTCCTATAATGAAATGGGAAAGTGCAGGAGGCATGGGGAATCAGACTTGGATAGGGAATACCAACAGAGTATAATATCAATAATTCTCTCTCTCCCTTAGGCCATACACATGAGGGGTTTTTATACTCCCTCCAAGTAGTTTCAACAGTTGGAAACAGTTGGCCACGTGCTGGGGTGGTTGAACTACCTAAGTAACCATCAACCCAGCCCGAAAATAGGGAATAATTATATATTTTTTTAATCATTTTTAATGGCATACGCGGAAAAGTCTAGCTGGACTCGCGTATACACGTGGAAAAGTATGGGCATAGTCGCGTATGGGGATTTTTACACTGTTTTTAAGTGAATTTTTCCAAGTCTGTAGGAATGGGTGCCCAAAACCATCAAAGCAATCATGAATCATGTGAAGGTGAGAAATGATGCTATAACACACATGTGGACTTTATTTCCATGCAATTTGATGCATATCATTTCTTGATGGAGGAGTTCACTTGGGAGGGCATCTAGCAGGATTTATATCGGCATATGGAGAGATTCATAGCCTAGATTATGATGGAGAGTTTGTCACAACCACTTCCCTAATCATTTAGAGTGAGGGAGAACTTTTGGTTGAGCCATTGCAGCTCAATGACCAAGGTACATAGTAGACGATGTACACTTATGCATTATGATTTGTATTCCTTTACTTTTTGTGAGCAACATATTGTACCAAGGAGGATATTTCCTTCTTGTATATTGTATTGTGATGTACTTGAGGCCATTTGCAACATTGATGTTGGCCATTCTATTGGTGGGTTGTGGGAGACGCCACATTATTCTTGGTGTGCACCATTGGCACCAAATTTTACTTTTATGATCCTATTTTGTAGGATTATTGTGGCAGAAAACAAGTGGCTGAAGAGATGCTTGTTACACTTTGTTTTGAGGCAGGTAGGGGATGCACTACATTGGTTCCACATGTGGAACTATGATCCACCTCTCGGTTGTCATATGGCAACTTGTTTTTATTTGTTGTTGCTTCCATATATTGATGATGCTCTTATTTTTTGAGAAGCTTTGTTGGGAGGATGGCACAAGATTTGGAGGTGCCCATTTGGGGTATGATTCTCCATACTTCATATGTTGCATGTTTTAGGAGAAATAATGGGCAAACCATGATTTCCACACTACATCTCCTGTCTTCATGTGGGAGGAGCCTGATCCAATTTTAGAATTATTAAAATTGTATCGAAATTACCCAAATGAACAAGATGGTTATTTGGAATTTGGTAATTATAGATTATGTAATAATTCAGGTATTGATCAAGATGGTCATAAAATTTGTGATTTCAAATGTTCGACATTGATCGACATCGACTTCAGATTCTACTCCAGAAAATATATTTCAAAAGAGGCAATCAAGACATCTTCAAATTGACCTGCGACAGAAACAACAAAGTTTGTTGAGAGACTTATGTAATGAAACTTGTCCTAAGTCTTAATTGTAAAGGTCAAAAATGTTTATAGTCCATTTTTGTAAACCTTAATGGATAAAAAGATCCTAAGGTAAAAAGGACTAAGTTTAAATCCTAAGTACTAGGTTTAAGTCCTAAAGGCTAAGTGTCAAATTAAAACACACTTTGTAAAGACCTAAATCTATTCCTAGGACTAAATGTCAGTCAAAGTCCTAGCACATGGTCTTAAAGTCCTATTCCTAAGTTTCATAAACTTATGGACTTAAAAACCTTTAGTGCAAATTAAAATCCTATTTAAAAAACCTTACCATAAACTTTATTTACAAAGTTCGGTCTATGTTATAAAGGTTCGGAGAAGTAGGTTGAAATACTTACCATAAACCTTAATTAAGGTTTGGGAGTGGGTTTTAATACCATGGCTTTAACATTATTAAAGGTAGTGCATTATGTAATGGGTTTCGAACTATGTTATAAAGTTCGGGTTTTGTAAAGTTCTGTTATCAAAATATGATAAAGTTCGGGAGATGATTTACACAGTTGTAAAAAAACCTTTGGAATAAGTCCCACAGAGTTTAATGTAGCACCAGCATAAGTCCACGTTGGATGGTTTGCATCTAAATAGGTTTTTAACTACAGGTTCAAACTCTGGGCGATATTTTGAAACAATGTAACAGAACTTAATATTAAAGTTCAAATCCACAATGTTTGATATACACCACAGAAAATGCGTCGGAGAAATCATGTGCCAAGACAGCAGATTTTCCACGTCGGAATTTTGTGGTAGTGTGACATACCCTCAGAGTCAGCATAGTCCACGTCGGATGGAAATTGCACATATAAACAGGTCTTTAAAACTGCAATGGGAACAGATGTCAACAACATTGGGGTTTCATGTGCCAGGTCTGCAGACGTCGAATAGCCACGTGATTAGTAGCGATGAAATTGCAGTAGATAAGACTTCAAGGCCGAGATTCGACCGCAAATGTAGCCGCTGCACTAATCACAAGTCAACAGTGAGATGTCTCTGCACAGTTAGCCTAACCGTCAGGCCGAGATTTTAATATAAGGTTATATTTCGGTTTTAAAAAGTTTTCAGCACTTTTTATGCAACTTTATTCCTGGTTATTCAATGATAAGGCCAAGACCTTATTCCTTCATTTCCTCAACAAATTTCTAAAGGAGGAAAATAGAAATTCGAGAACAGGCCAGCATAACATACAGAATGTTATCATCAAGTCTAAAATTGGATTTCGAGGTTAGATCAGCACTAAAACTTTGGAAATTAATCCTAATTCAAAGACCTCATTCAAAAAGATCTCAACCATAAAGCTAAAAATGGCTCATTGAGATTTGAGGCAGCATGTTAAGTGCCATAATTAATGATCTCCATATATAAAAATACTTGAAGAAGTCACTTGAGGAAGGAGAGTGTTGAGAGGAGAGACCTCATGAGAGGAGGTTGAGAAGAGTTTTCCCTACTTCAAGAAAAAGTAGGCACTCTTAAGAAGACAGAAGATATAATTGGTGGAGAGTTTCTTATTGCAGGTTTATTGAAGGAGCAAATGCCATCCTACTTGCATAAAGACAATATCAAAGTACGTTGATGATTGACGAGATCAACTTCGAATTTATAAAACTCTTTCAGCCACCATCCAGTCAAAGGTCCATAAAAGCTTCAGTTCCTCAGTTTGTTTTAATGTGCGAATCATCCATGTCTTTTCTTAAGTGTTGAAATAAAAGAGTTTGTATCAGTTAGCCTATGGAAGGGATGGTCCATATCTGCAACATTAGTAGTGCAACTGATGATTCATTGTATTATATTTCTCTTTGCTTGAAGAATACAATGGACACACAATTCTGAGGCGGACCCGGAGACGTAGTCCAGGAGGGACGAACTCCGTCACAAACTTCTTTGTCTGATGGTATTGCTTATGTGATTGATGTGAATTTAATAAATCTAAACATACATAGATTATTTCATGTTTAAACAGTTAATGCATATAATAACTCTTCAATAATACTGCTAATCACATTTTGTACAAGGACTAGGAAAGATCTTGGTAAATTCCACATTTTAATAACCTGAGTGTTAATCTCTATAAAGTTCTATAGATAAAGTCTGTAACGGGCCAGGTAGCCTCTGGATCTCATCCTTTCTTTAAGAGTGACATATCCAGTAAATGCCCCTACAGTTAATCTTTGAAATAGAGCTAAGTAACTTAGGTCATTTTCAGATCAAGTGGTATCAGATCACCTAGTTCTTTGCAGGTACAAGATGGGAAAGAACACTTGCCAACTGTCAAATTGTCAAAACTACAAACTGTCAGGGAATGTCCAAGAAAATTTTCCATTGCTTCCAAAGGAGACAATACCGACACTAGCAGCCCAGGAAGAATCCAAGTCACCTGTTGGAGAACAAACAAGTGATGAATGGAATTGGGCAGAATTCATGCCTTATGCTTAAATGATTTTGTAATATCTAGATCTAGTAAAGCTGTAACTAGGTTCTAGAATTGAATTTGTTTTCAAAAGTATTGTAATAAAATTTTTTGGGAACCAAAAGTTCTTTTAGTTGGGAGGTGTGATCCAATTTTAGAATTATTAAAATTGTACCCAAACGACCAAGATGGTTATTTGGAATTTGGTAATTATTGATTATGTAATAATTTAGGTATTGATCAAGATGGTCAACAAATTTGTGAGTTCAAATGTTCGACATCGATCGACATCGACTTCAGATTCTAATCCAATAAATATATTTCAAAACCGGCAATCAAGACATCTTCAAGTTGACCTGCGACAGAAACAACAAAGTTTGTTAAAAGAATTATGTAATAAAACTTGTCCTAAGTCTTAATTGTAAAGATCGAAAATGTTTATAGTCTGCTTTTGTAAAACTTAATGGATAAAAAGATCCTAAGGTAAAAAGGACTAAGTTTAAATCCTAAGTACTAGGTTTAAGTCCTAAAGGCTAAGTGTCAAATGAAAACACACTTTGTAAAGACCTAAATCTATTCCTAGGACCAAATTTCAGTCAAAGTCGTAGCACATGGTCTTAAAGTCCTATTCCTAAGTTTCATAAACTTATGGACTTAAAAACCTTTAGCGCAAATCAAAATCCTATTTAAAAAACCTTACCATAAACTTTATTTACGAAGTTCGGTCTATGTTATAAAGGTTCGGAGAAGTAGGTTGAATTACTTACCATAAACCTTAATTAAGTTTCGGGAGTGGGTTTTAATACCATGGCTTTAACATTATTAAAGGTAGCGCATTATGTAATGGGTTTCGAACTATGTTATAAAGTTCGGGTTTTGTGAAGTTTTGTTATCGAACTATGATAAAGTTTGGGAGATGATTTATACAGTTGTAAAAAAACCTTTGGAATAAGTCCCACAAAGTTTAATGCAGCACCAGTGTAAGTCCACGTTGGATGGTTTGCATCTAAATAGGTTTTTAACTGCAGGTGCGGACTCCGGGCGGTATTTTGAAACAATGTAACAGAACTTAATATTAAAGTTCAAATCCACAATGTTTGATATATGCCACAACAAATGTGTCGGAGAAATCATGTGCCAGGATTGCAGATTTTCCACGTCAGAATTTTGTGGCAGTGTCATGTACCCTTAGAGTCAGCATAGTCTATGTCGAATGGAGATTTTGCATATAAACAGGTCTTTAAAACTACAATGGGAACAGATGTCAATGGCGTTGGGGTTTCATGTGCCAGGTCTACAGACGTTGGATAGCCACGTGATTAGTAGTGATGAAATTGTAGCAGATAAGACTTCAAGGCTGGGATTCGACCGCAAATGTAGTTGCTGCACTGATCACATGTCGACAGTGAGATGTCTCCACGTGGTTAGCCTAACTGTTGGGTAGAGATTTTAATATAAAGTTATCTTTGGGTTTTAAAAAAATTTCAGCACTTGTTATGCAACTTTATTTCTGGTTATTCAATGATAAGGACGAGACCTTATCCCTTCATTTCCTCAACAAATTTCTAAAGGAGGAAAAAAGAAATTCAAGAGCAGGCCAGCATAACATATAGAATGTTATCATCAAGTCTAAAATTGGATTTTGAGTTAGATCAACACTAAAACTTTGGAAATCAATCCTAATTCAAAGACCTCATTCAAAAATATCTCAACCATAAAGCTAAAAATGGCTCATTGAGATTTGAGGCAACATGTTAAGTGCCATAATTAATGATCTCCATATATAAAAAGACTCAAAGAAGTCACTTAAAGAAGGAGAGTGTTGAGAGGAGAGACCTCATGAGAGGAGGTTGAGAAGAGTTTTCCCTACTTCAAGAAGAAGTAGGCACTCTTAAGAAGACAAAAGATATAATTGGTGGAGATTTTCTTATTGTAGGTTTATTGAAGGAGAAAAGGCCATCCTACTTGCATAAAGATAGTATTGAAGTACATTTATGATTGACGAGATCAAATTCAACTTTCTAAAACTCTTTCAGCCACCATCTAGTCAAAGGTCCATAAAAGCTTCAGTTCCTCAGTTTGTTTTAATGTGTGAATCATCCATGTCTTTTCTTAAGTGCTGAAAGAAAAGAGTTTTTATTAGTTAGCCTATTCAAGGGATGGTCCATATCTGCAACATCAATAGTGCAACTAATGATTCATTGTAGCATATTTCTCTTGGCTTGAAGAATACAGTGGATGCACAATTCTGAGACGGACCCAGAGACGTAGTCCAGGAGGGACGAACTTCGTCTAAAACTTCTTTGTCTTATGGTATTTCTTATGTGATAGATGTGAATTTAATAAATCTAAACATACATAGATTATTTCATGTCTAAACAGTTAATGCATATAATAACTGTTCAGTAATACTGCCAATCACATTTTGTACAAGGACTAGGAAAGATCTTTGTAAATTCCGCATTTTAATAACCTAAGTGTTAATCTCTATAAAATTCTATAGACGGAGTCTGTAATAGGCCAGGCAGCCTCTGGATCTCATCCTTTCTTTAAGGGTGACATATCCAGTAAATGCCCCTATAGTCAATCTCTGAAATAGAGCTAAGTAACTCAAGTCATTTTCAGATCAGAGCCATTTGGAGAACTTGAGTTCTTGGGAGAGGCACTTCATGGATGTTTCGATTTGTGGGGTAACTTGGGACATTCTTGGATACCATAATATTTCATCCCAAGATCAGAAAAAACCCCATACATACCATAAATGAAGAGAGAAACTACATGGGTGGACAAATCTAAACTCTCCATGCAGCCCCAATACATTGCATGAACTGGGGGTTGAAGATTTCTTTGATGATCTACCTAGAATGGCTCATTTCATTTGGATGATAGCATGGGTATGGGAGTCTCTCATTGGGAATGAGATCCCCTATGTTTTTCATCACTCCTACCTTGAGGAGGCTATTGGAAAGCAAGAAGGTTTCCACTTACACCTTCCCTTTCTCATGATGTGAGCCATTTGGTCTTGCATACTTGGGAGGAACCATTGTAGGGAAGATTTATTGCAGTTTATTTTGAGCAGTGGTGGGACTATTGATGAAGAGGGCACAAGAGGAGGAGGGGAGGAGTTTTTTCTCCACATTTACAGTTGCTTGAGGACAAGCAACATTTTGGATGGGAGGACTGTAACATTCCAAAAATTTAGCTTTTAGCTAAATGGAATATTATAGATCATTTTGTCACTAGGTAGGGGAATAAATGGGTAGGGAGGCCCACAAAACACCTTAGCAGTAATAAAAACACTTCAAGTGTGAAAGGAGACCTTCTAAGAAGCTAAATAAAGCACCTTTGAGTGTGAACAGGGGTTGGATCATGTTGAATCAGTCAAATTTGACCAAGTCAACAATGATGTTATGGAGGAGTAGATATTGTTGGAACACCTAATCCTACATGGGTAGGTGTGGAATATGAAAAGTCACAATGGAGTCCAAGTGACCTTGGAATATGAAACCAAGAGTCACACCATTGTACTATAAATGTACATCTTTGTATAATGGAAAATAAGAAAGCCTCACGCTTATCCTTCATTGTGTTGAGTCCCTTGTGTGTGTGTGCTCATCTTCCTCATACACCATGTGTGTGCTTCAACATGGTGTTTAACATGGTATCAGAGCGGGTGATTGCTGGCCCTGCTTCAATTTGAATGAGCCATTTGTGTTTATGGCCTGTGCATATCTGCAAAATTCTTGACATTTTTGCAGCATTTAGAGTGTTTTTGCAGCAGTGTTTTTTCCACCATTCAGAGGTGTTTTGAAGAGGAGCAGCATTCAGTGATTCTGCAACATTCAGAAATCTTCTTTGAAGAAGAAAAAGCATTCAGAAATTGGTTTTGAAGAAAGGCAGTACTGCCCATCTGAAGGTTTTCATTCTCATTTTTCCTACAATTTCCATTAATTTCTGCATTGAAGAGTTGCTGGAAAACACTGTTTAAAGAGGGTTTCTGAAGTAGAAGTTTCTAGCTTTTTAATGGAAAAGAATTTTGAGTTTTTCTGTTGCTGAGCTATTGGAAAATTTTTTGGGTTTTCTTGGCAATCTGCTATTGCATTTCAGTACTTGAAATTCTGAAATTGCCCTCATTTCTGCACTTTTTGCTGCTACTGGATTTATTCTGCTATACATTTGAAGAAAAAAAAAATTATGCTATGTATTTGAAATAAAAATTCTACTGCCATTCTGCAAAGTCCTTCTCTCATCTCTGCTCTCTGCTGTTATAAAAAAATAAAAATAAAAATAAAAATAAAACATCTCTGCAATCAGCCCTCTACACTACGCTCTGCTAGCACCTCTTCTTACCCTCTCGATCTGCACACTCAAGCTCCCCCTTTGCGATATCCCTCAACACACAGACCCCACCTACGCTCTAACCTTCCAAACGCTCTACTGCTGCATCATCCCTTACGCTCCTGCCCTACGCAACCAGCCCCCCACACTCTACTACCTCTGTTACCCAACCCTCCCCCTGCCACACTCCGCTCCCTGCGACAACGCTCCATACGCTCACACCTTATCACTCCTCAACTCCGCCCTCTACCCACGAGCTCCAACGCTCTTTCTTCCACCTACGCACACTCGACCACATTCATCTCATACGCCCCTCCTTTTTTAAATTAATAAACCCCCTTCATATCATAACCTTCCCACTTCCTTTTGAATTAACCCTCGTTTCTTTTAAATTAATTCACCCATTAATAAAATTCCCATTCCACCACTCTAAATGTAAATTCATTCCTCTCCCATATCGTATTAATTTTCTTTTTAATTTATTTAATTCCCCCTACCCACCCCGACATTTTTTATTAGTTTTCCCACCCATCTCCCTTTTAATTTATTTAATTCCCTCCCCCACATTTTTTAATTAATTCCCATATTTTAAATCCCTTCCCTCATTATTAAATTCCCCTCCATTTTAATTATTAATCTCCATTTTAAATTTTTAAAAACCCCATTTTAATTAATCCCAAATAATTATTATTTTTTAATTAATTTTTAACTAAAAAAAAAAAAAAAACAGCAGAGAGAGAGAGGAGAGAGAAGAAATGAACATCAGTGAATGACGAAATGATATAGAGAAAGTTTCAGATTTGCATTGTGATTCGTGGCATTGATCATAAGGGTGATTTTTTTGAAAAATTTGTCATTTGAAGACAAGTTTGCCATCATTGAAAACAACGCTTTGAAGGAAAATTCAGCTGCATAGTGTTTTCAGCTGCACATATTTTTGCAGAGATTTTGTATTGAACTCACATTGTGAGTGAATTTTCCTCTTCATTCATAGTTGGAATCAGTGTATTTGAGTTTTTGAATTGTTGATTGCCCTCCATCATTTGAGGAGCACACTTTGTACTTTGAGGCATTTGTATTTCTTGTTGCATCACATTGTAAACGGGTGCATTTTCGGTTGAAGCCGACACCCTTTCTTTCATTTTTGAGCCTAAGTTGTTGAAATGGCCAAAATCAATGAGGTATTAATGTTTTTGAATAACCTCATTCATTCAAATGTTGATGATGTGATAAAAATGAGCAAGGATGCTCTATGTAACATTCAGATTTGTTTGCTAGATGCACAAGAAAAGATCGAGTTTTTGCAGTTGGAATCTCAGCTCCAACAAGATGAAATTCACCAAAAGAGTCACCATTCTGAACCTATTTTTGTTCAGAACATTGTGAAAGACTCCCATCAGCAGCAAGTCAGCAAAGTTCCAGTTGATTCCCCTTCAGTTCCTTGTACTAGAGCAGATATACATGCAGATGCAGCCATTCAACCTGCACTTCCTAAGCCCATCATCAGACCTTGGGAAGATCTTGTCCACAATAAGCACAGAACTAGTCTTGGATATGACAAGGAGGTGTCCTTTCATATTCCAGACTACACAAAGCCCATCATATTTCAGAGTGCCGGATTCCTATATGACATTTCACCTGCAGCTGTTCCAGATCCTGTTCCGCTTCCACAACAGATCGTAAAATGCCAACACTATGATCGAGTTGGCCATATGAAAGATCATTGTTTTGATCTTCATCCATGCAAGCACTATGGTTGGCACACCCATTCTTCAGACACAAGCCTCCTGCAAGAACCAAGATTCATCTTTGATGGATCGCTTCTTGGCAATGGGCATCAGCAGCCAAGAAGATGTTTACGACACATGTTAGAACTTGTTCACGCAGATTGAACAAACTTGCAATTGAGTTTTCGCCATCATCTCACCTTGACCCTGACAGGGGGGAAAATGGTGGTCATGTACAAGCTTCGACGTCAGATCAAGCGAGCCTGAGCCACAATCTCTCATTCCATGTTCAAAGTTGTAGCTAGTAGTTCAAGTGAGCCTGAGCCACAATTCGTCATTCCGGATTTAGAGATGTAGCCAGAGACACGGATGCCCATGAGCATGCCTTCGGTTGGTGGATAACCTAAAACCATCATCTTTGGTTGGTGGATAACCTAAAACCATCATTTTCGGTTGGTGGATAACCTAAAACCATCATCTTTGGTTAGTGGACAACCTAAAACCACCACAGGTAGTAGACCTCCCTTCTTTTAGGTTGAAGGTCTCCCTTTTTTATGAGGGACAATTCCTCTAGCAGAAGCTTTCAGCTTCTTGCCAGTTTTGGAAGAGTTCCGGGAACTGCAACAAGTTTTGCGTTCCAGTGTTTGTGGTCATCATAAAACCACCTCTTTTTTCCAACATTTCATAGAGTTGATTCAGCCCAAGTGCTGCCATGCATACTTTGTAGATTTGTATTACAACTCTTTTCTTGGACTCACACATACCCCTTCGGATTAAGGGGGGATGTTGGAACACCTAATCCTACATGGGTAGGTGTGGAATATGAAAAGTCACAATGGAGTCCAAGTGACCTTGGAATATGAAACCAAGAGTCACACCATTGTACTATAAATGTACATCTTTATATAATGGAAAATAAGAAAGCCTCACGCTTATCCTTCATTGTGTTGAGTCCCTTGTGTGTGTGCTCATCTTCCTCATACACCATGTGTGTGCTTCAACATGGTGTTTAACAGATATTAAATGAGGAATAACGCAGTTTTCGAGGGAGATTGATCTCATGAAGGAAATGACCTAATTGAGTGGGGCCAAGGGAAAGGAAGCTAATAATCTATATAAGGAAGAGGATGGAAGCCATATGGGATATATTGGGTATTATTATTTTGTATTTGGTTTGTTTGGACTTCTTCCATTCTTCAGCTGTTTAGTTGAGATTGTTGTGTTGTTTAGCACTGGGTGTTCCCGAGCGAGAATCCCACTGGCCTCTTGGAAGAGAATTTCATTTCATTTCCACATTCAGGCTTAAGTCCAATCTATAAATTTCTTCATCAGCGCAGTTTCTGCAGGGTATGGTGCTATGCTATAGGGTGTTGCAGTGGAGGGTTGAGAAACCCACTTTCTGAGCTAGTTTCTCATATGAGGAAGGATTCCTTCTCTTGGGAGAGGATTTTTGAGGGTTATTGGACATATTTAAGATATTTGGCACCAGGAAAATTATTTCCCATCATTTACAGCACTGTTCCAGCTAGGAATTGCGTTAATTTGGGGGGCAGCTTCAGTGAGGGATCTTCAGGCTCCTTTAGAGTGTTTTCCTATGATTGAAGGGTTAAGCCTTTCATTGGAGGAGGCCCTTGAGGGGATATACATAATATATACATTATTTTAACATTCTATACTCAGGTGCTTCAGCTTTCAATGAATCTTCAGCCCTAGGGCTTTAGATCCCATCTTATACAGGGTGTATTTCTGAAAACCCTTTGTGATATTCCCAAATGGGAAAAGAAGAAATACAAATCATAATAATGTAAAACACAAAAAATATGAATATGAAATAAGATATTTCAATATTTAGCCATCATTTTATTAATATATCAACAGAAATATTCAAAAATACCATGAGGGACAAGCCACTCAAGCAATAGGAATAAGCCTCCAATGATCAAAACAATCAGCATATGAGTTGCTGCAACTGTATAAGAATGTCGAAGAGCAGTGAAAACACTGTCTATATCAGTGTAACTACTGCTGAACACATATGTAAATGAAATTTGGCTAATAGAAACAAAATAAATTCCCAACAAAGAAGATGTGGGCTCTAATACAAGATTTCTAGCTAACCTGGAAAAGATTGTTAGAAATACCGAGAAATGTACAATGTGACAAATAACCCTGGGGTTGAGATGTCACTGAAAACTAGATCTAAATAAAATGAGGCCATGAAAGATCTAAAATGATGATGTCCTCCTCCAATAGTATTTCTAAATAGAAGGCAGATCCCTCTACTCAGAAATAGACCCTCCTGATGAGCTCAATGAACCCTGCCAGCAATTGCCTCCAAAAATAATGCAGTTCAGAATTGTGAATTATTTGTGAGGGATGGTAGATGGTTGGAATAATTCCAAGGATGTGAAAATATGCCCAATATCCCTCCTTGCTGATCCTCCAAGGATAGGCTACCTCTCCACTGAAAAACAAGCCCAAAAACAGCTCTATGTGATCCTCCTTTGCTGCATCCTGCAACAAAACCCAGCTCTAAACAGAAAATGCATTGTAGCTGAAGGAGGTAGCTTGGCTAGAATGTTGTAATGAGGAAATTCATCTCAAAGAACCTCTCCTTCCTTGACCAGGAACACTCTTGTGCTAAACAACACAACAACCCTGCTAAACAGCAAGAGGAAGCAAAAGTCTAAACATAACAATATCAATAATAATCTAAAACTTGAATAACAATGGTTGCCATCCCCTCCATATATATCATGAGAGCCTACTCACATTGGGTCCCATCCATAGTTTCCACCAAGCTCATGCAAGTTGTCCTCCACTAATATTGCGCTGTCTTATCATAAAGGCCACTCCTCCATGAAAACGCTGTTGATTTGGTCAAAGTTGACTGAATCAACATGATCCAATCCCTGTTCACACCAAAAGGTGCTTAATCCAGCTGCTTATTCTTCCTCCTTTCACATTAGGAGTGTTATTATTCCTTCTAAAGGGGTTTTATGAGTCTCCCCACCCACTTATTCACTTACCTAGTGATAAAACAAACTATAATATTCCATTTAGATGAAGGCTAAATTTTTGGAATATTACAGTCCTTCCCTCCAAAATGTTGCTTGTCCTCAATCAACTGTAAAGGTGGAGAAAAATTCCTCCCTTCCTCTTCTTGTGGCATCCCCATCAATAGTTCCCACCACAACTCAACATAATCTGCAATAAATCTTCCCTCCAGTGCTTCCTCCCAAGTGTGCAAAACCAAATGGTGTACATCATGAGAAAGTGGAACGTGTAAGTGGAAACCTTCTTGCTTTCCAATGGAATCCTCAAGGTAGGAGTGATGATAAACATAGGGAATATCATCCCTAATGAGATTCTCCCATACCCATGCTATCATCCAAATGAAAAGAGCTATTCTAGGTACCTCATCAAAGAAGTCCTCAACCCCCGATTTATGCAATGTGTTGGGGCTACATGGAGAGATTAGATTTTCCCATCCAAGTTGTTTCTCTCTCCATTTATGGTAAGTATGGGGCTGTTGCTGATCTTGGGCTGAAATTTCATGGCCTCCAAGAATGGCTCAAGTTACCCCACCAAACAAATCATCCATGAAGTGCCTCCTCCAAGAACTCAAGTTCTCCAAATGGCTCCTCCCACATGAAGAAAAGAGATGTAGTATGGAAATCATGGTTTGCCCAGTGTTTCTCCTGAAACATACAACATGTAAATTAGGGAGAATCATACTCCCAATGGGCACCTCCAACTCTTGTCCCACTCTCTAAATAAAGCTCCCCATGAACATAAGAATATCAGAAATATATGGAAGAAAAAACCAATGAAAACAAGTTGCCATATGACAACCGAAAAGTGGATCATAGTTCCACACATGGAACCAGCACAATGCATCCCTTTCCTGCCTAAAAAAAAAGAATAACAAGTGCCCTTCCAGCCACTTTTTTTCTTCCACAATCATCCCATAAGATGGAATCATGAATGTAAAATGTGGTGTTAATGGTGCGCACCAAGAATCATGTGGCTTCCCCCACAAACCACCAATAGAATGGCCAACATCAATGCTGCAAATGGCCTTAAGTACATGACAATACAATATAAAATAAGGAAGGATCCTCCTTGGTACAATATGCTTCTCATATGAAGTAAAGGAGTGCAAATAATAATGCAAAAATGTACCTCCTCTACTATGTACTTTGGTCATTGAGCTGAAATAGCTGAACTGAAAGTTCTCCCTTACTCTCCATGAGTAGGGAAGTGATTGTGACAACCTCTCCATCACCATTTGGGCTATGCATCTCTCCATATGCTAATATATATCCTACTGGATGCCCTCCCAAGTGAACTCCTCCATCATAGAATGATATGCATAAAGGTGCATAGAAAGGAAGTCCTCATGTGCTACATGTAGCAGCTTCTCCTTGAGCTCAGAAGCTTTAGTCAAGAAGACTCTACCATAAGAATATATGACCCCATCATCCACCATGTATCTATCATCTCCCTCTGGGTCATCAAGAATCATGCAAGCATCAAGATCCTTGGAGTACTCTACCAAAAGTTGAGACCTCCAATATGAATAAATCCTTCTAAGAGACAGCGCTGAATATCTAAAATGTGAAGCTCCTCACATGCTGATGTCTTTTCCTTTGACATCCCTCATGCCAAATTAATCCTCCAAAGTGCTGCCATGCCCATCATGCAGCTACTCATGCTAAAATAAAACTGGTGATTTTTGGAAATGGGCCTCCCATGAGAAGATACCATCCAAAAAGAACCTCCCGATCTTAGCCAATGTAAGCATGAGTGGCCTCAATATACTCCAATGTATGGAGGATTTATTCCTCAAAGGAATTACCCTCTGTTTCTCCAAATCCATGGAGCAGCTCCCTTGCACCCTGAAGGTGCCATCCTCCATTACTGCAGCAACATCTGTCAGTGCAGTATATGTAGTGAGAGTGGGTAATGCTGGAAATGGGAGGATGTCTCCCTCTTCCTTGAGTCTATCCCAAACTCTCTATGCTATACTAGAATCCTCCAAGGTCTTCACCCCTATGGAATCTAAGAGTGGTGAATCAAATGGAAAAATTCCGCCCACCAACTCTAGATCTGGTGGCCTCCCAGGTGGAATTCCCCCATGTAATGAGACATCAAAATTTGAAGTGGAATATATATATGAGTGGACTGATTTGTCCCTCTCTTCACTGTGCAATAAAATCTCCTTCTTTTGTGCAGAAACCTCATGAAATGGATAAGGGTGAATGCTCATCATCCCTTGATGATGATCCTTCTTCTCTTCTTCTCCTTCCATCTCACAATCCACAAAAACTGATGCATGCTGCTCTGAAATTGTGTTTTGGTTCCCACATGTTGAATCATTTGGAACTCCTTGCAAAGACAAAAGGGCTCCTCTAATGGAAGCAATGGCTCCCTTTCCATCTCCATGTGGTGATGCATCTCCTCTTGATGGTATAACACTGTTAGATTTTCTTTGCTCATTCTCTTCATCAGTATTTGAGAATGCCTCATCATCAATGAGAGACCCTTGATCTTGGTCTTCTCTTGAAGGAGGAACCTCCATGTCTTCATCTATAGAAGAGGGCTCTTCAAGGAGTGGAGATATTGCCTTGGGAAAGGCATCATGCATGTTTCTATCCCCTTCAACATAAGTATGGAATGGAGTTGGAAAAATAGATCTCTACAACTCATGTAAATTTTTTGAGTTTTTCAGTCCAACAAATGATGTTTTACAATGTTTAATGTCAAATCTTCTCACTAATTTCTTAGTGAACCATGCATAAGTGTTTACATTTGCATGATAAAATGAATAAGAACTACAAAACCACTAATCATCGGCCATACCTTTGAGATGTAGCACTGCTACTCTAATGGCTTCCTTTTCTGAAACTTGGTGTAACTGGAAATAGGAATCTAGCTCCTCCACCCAAGCTTTGGCTGTGAACTTTGTTGATCCATCAAAGTTAGATAGAAAGGTTCCACCTCTCTTGCTTCTATTATGATTGCTAGATATTCTGTCTTCCTTGAGTTGGAAAAACCCTTGGAAGTCTAAGTGCTCTTTGAATCTCCATGATTGAGACTCATACTCCTGAAGATAGTCACTCAAGGTCTCCTCCCTTGATGCATCTTCTTCCTCCATCCTTCTTGTAGTGAATGTGGGCAATAAACTGCACCATGGATCTGCATGTGTGGTTGAATGTCCACACCCATCATGTGAATATCTAGGGCTTTCTTCACTTTCAACCCCTCTTGGAATTTTTCTACACCTCTCCCCTTTCATCTCCTTGAGATCTTCTTTGATATTTTTCATAGTTTGGAAAAGAAGCTGGGAGATCCTCTCTTCCTTCATTTCTCCAAATAATGGAGTCTTGCCTTTGTTTCTTTTTTACATCTTCTATTTTATGTGAGAATAATATTCTCCCTCAAATGGCATAATGTCTTGAATGCACAGGCTGAGCCAAGATTATGCTCCGATACCACTGTAATATTCCCAAATGGGAAATGCAACAATACAAATCATAATAATATAAAACAAAAAAAATATGAATATGACATTAGAGAGGTCAATATGCAGCCATAATTTTATTAATATATCAGTATAAATATACAAAAATATCCTGAGGGACAAGCCACTCAAGCAATAGGAACAAGCCTCCAATGATCAAAACAATCAACACATGAGTTGTTGCAATTGTATAGAATGTCGAAGAGTAGTGAAAATTTTGTCTATATCAATGTAGCTATTGCTGAATACATATATAAATGAAATGTGGCTGATAGAAAAAAAATAAATGCCCAGCAAATAAGATGTGGGCTCTAATACAATATTTCTAGCCAACCCGGAAAAGATTGCTAGAAATACCGAGAAATGTACAATGTGACAAATAACCCTGGGGTTGATATGTCACTGCGAAATGGATCTAAATAAAATGAGGCTATGAAAGATTTGAAATGATGATTTACTCCTCCAATAGTATTTCTTAATAGAAGTTTGATCCCTCTACTCAGAAATAGACCCTCCTGATGAGCTCAATGAACCCTCCCAGAAATTTCCACCAAAAATAACGTAGTTCAGAATTATGACTGCACTGTGAGGGATGGTAGATGGTTGGATTGATGCCAAGGATGTAAAAACATGCCCAGGAGCCCTCCTTTCTGATCCTCCAATGGATAGGCTACCTCTCCACTGAAAAAAAAGCCCAGAAACAACTCTATGTGATCCTCCTTTGTTGCACCCTGCAACACAACCTAGCTCTAAACAAAATTTGCATTGTAGCTGAAGGATGTAGCTTGGCCAGAATGCCAAAATGAGGAAATTCAGCTCAAAGAACCTCTCCTTGCCTGAGGATGAGGTAGGGATTCCTGACTAGGAACACCCTTGTGCTAAACAACACAGCAACCCTGCTAAACAACAAGAGGAAACAAAAGTCTAAACATACCAATATCAATAATAATATAAAACATGAATAACAATGGTTGCCATCCTCTCCATATATAGCATGAGAGCCTACTCACATTGGGTCCCATCCATACTTGCCACCAAGCTCATGCAATTTGTCCTCCGCTAAAACTGCATTGTCTTATCATAAAGGCCACTCCTCCATGACAACGTTGTTGATTTGGTCAAAGTTGTCTGAATCAACATGATCCAATCCCTGTTCACACCCAAAGGTGCTTAATCCAGTTACTTATTCTTCCTCCTTTCACGTTAGGAGTGTTATTATTCATTGTAAAGTGGTTTTATGAGTCTCCCCACCCACTTATTCACCTACCTAGTGATAAAACAAACTATAATATTCCATTTAGATGAAGGCTAAATTTTTGGAATATTACACCCTTTTTGGGTTCTTTGTAGGAGTTTGTACAAAGCCTAGATTTGTATTTGTCATATATTTTGAGGCATATAGAAGCCCTACATATTTTGTACATTCCCTTGCTGTAGAAGTGCATATATAACTGCGCTGTAACAGTCTTCCAGCATTTTTTATTGTAGCAATAGTTCATATTTAGGAGTCATTGCTTATGGGAGGCTTTTTTCCTCATTGTATATGATTCATGCCTCACTATTTTGTACTGAATTGTTTATCTAATACATGATGTTATGTCTCCATATTGGTCTCCAATGTTAATGAGTTGGTTTACACTGCTATTTCCAGTTTTGTGTTCATATTTTGCTACATTCCCCAATTGGGAATATTACATATCACCTGACCTCATGCAACACTTGCACACTCAAGCTAGTCTACAACTGATGTTACACTACCTTGTGATCTCCACTTCAGCTGAGGAATTTTAATTGCTTGCATGAATTAGCTATTTTGGGATGATTTATTAGTTAACTAATAGATCTATGAGTTATACTATTGTCCCACTACATCACTGACCTTCAACAAACTCCAACAATAGTTAGAGGTCAGTTAACTAAACACAATTGAAAATAAATGAATTGTATTACTAAAATTTAGTAATCACATGTGCATAACTAAACTCCAAACCCTCTAACTCGAATTTATTTATCTAGCTATGTGACAATATCTGAGTCACACTAGTTAACTGCTTCCAATTTTTCATTTTGATGTAAACATTTGATTTACTCAATTTGGCTAAGGCTAAAGTTAAATTGAGCCTTTCTTGCTACTTGTTTCAACACTCCATCTTAGAAAGAAAGGGATTTTTCACCACCCGTATCCTGCACCTATGGAATTCAGATTTACCTCTTCACAATTCCTTTATCAAGATGTCAACATCTTTCTCCTCGGTTGGAATGTATTATATCAACATAATTCTCCTCTGCACATAGTCCCGCAAATGATGATACCAGATACCAATGTGCTTGGACCTATCAAGAAATATTGAATTCTCATAGAGCTTAACACAACTCTAATTATCACAATAGATCACTATTGGATCCATATTCTCACTAAAATATCCACAAGTATTTTCCTCATCCATATGGCCTCACATTTTTCTTGAATTGCAACCATGTATTCAACCTCTACTAAGCTAAGTTACATAGACCTCTTCTTCCTAATGTACTAGGAAATAGCTATGAACCCAACGCTGAAGATAACACTTGGAGTAATTTTCCTATCTAATGGACTGCATGCCCAGTCCGCATTAGTGAAGCCATGGAACTTCATACCCTTTTTCCTCATGTACCATAATATATACTCAGTAGTGCCTCTTAGGTACCATAACACTTGATTTGTTGCCTTCCAATACAACTTGGTAGGCCTCATTATAGCTTGACTCATTTGGTTTGCTGCATAGCACATGTTGGGTCTTGCTTTCACAAGGTACATCAAAGACCCGATAAGTTTTCTGTAAATGGTGGCATCAACATCTTCACCTGAAGTGGAATTCTCCTTCCTCCAGCTTGTAGCTAGAGGTGTATCAATGGGATTACAAATATCCATGTGAAATATTTGAAGTATTTCATAGGCATACTTCCACTAAGACACAAGCAGTTCACCATCACCTTTCCATACTTCCAACCCAAGAAAGTAATGCATTAGGCCCATTTCTTTAATTTAAATTCCCTTGAAATATACTCTTTGCAAGAGTGGATCAGTTTCTCATCACCTGTCAATATTAAATCATCGACATACAAAACAATAATAATAAACTTACCATCTACCACAATGTGATAAAGGTTCACATTTGCTTCACTTTTGGTGATTCCCAATCCACTGAGATAATTTTCAATCCAAGTGTACCATGATTGGGGTGCTTATTTGATACCATAAAATTCTCTCCTGAGTCTGAAAACATGTGTCTCTCGATCATGTGTCTCAAATCCTTCTAGTTTCTCTATGTAAGTTTCCTCCTCAACAACATCGTTGAGAAAGGTGGTATTCAAATCCATCTGGTGGATTTTCCATGCCATCTGCGCAACCAATGCTAGAGTGGATCTGATTAAGGATTATCTTACAAATAGTGAAAACATTTCCTCATAGTCCATTCCCTCTACCTGAGAGAATCCTTTGGCCACATATCTGGACTTGTACTTCTTGATGCTCCCATATGCTACATGCTTTACTTTGTAGATTAATCTAGAACTAACCATTGATTTCCCTTCTGGTATCAATACCACCTCCCAAATATTGTTCTTCATGATGGATTTGTATTCTTCCACCATGGAATCAACCCAACAAGTTAAGCAATTGCTTCCTCAAATGAAGAATGCTCTATCTCAATGAGCTTTGTCATGAGATCCATATAACCAATGTACCTATCAAGTGACCTCCTTTTCATGTGTTGTGATGTAGGGGCTCCCACATTATCCCTAGCATCTTGCACCAATATAACAAATTCTCTGGTTATCTTTCTCCCCTCTATGGAATATTCTGGTTGAGTGGGTTCCTCCACTTTTCCTCATGCCTTTTCCTCTGCATGTAGTTGCTACAAAACCTCCTGAAGCTCATATTGAGGCTCCTCCTTTGGAGCTAGAATATCTTTCTAAGGTGGGATACTCAACTCTCATTCCAGAGAGCATCTGATATCCTTGACATCTCTCATTACAACTATCATTATTAGTGAAGGAAAATACACCTAGGAATGGCATGCAATTTTGGTGTATCCTACAAAAACCCCCAACTATGTTGTAGGCTCAAGTTTCTTCCTTAAATAATTGGAGACATGAAAATAAAATAAAGCTCAAAAAATTCTTAAACGAGACACATTAGGCTTTCTCCTAGAGAAATATTCCTCCTATGTGATCATATCAAGTATTCTATGAGGAATTCGGTTCAACAAGTAGACTGTGTTCTTGCATGCTTCTACCCATAGATGTAATTGAATCCTCTTATCATGAAACCTAGTGCTTGTTGCTCCCAATATTCTCTTTTCCTTCCTCTCATCCACCCCATTTTGTTGTGGATTACGGGGTGATGTTAGCTCTCTTTAGATACCTTCTTTGGCACATAAATCCTTGAATGAATTCGAAACAAATTCACCTCCATTGTCGCTTCTGAGATCCTTCGCGTTCTTCCCAATATCCTTCTCAACCAATGCTTTGAATTCAACAAATTTTGAGAAAAAATTATCTTTCTTTTGCATGAATAAGACCCAAAATTTTCTATAGAAATCATCAATAAAAATAACGTAGTAATTATGTTTTTTTTATGGAGGCTGTAGAAAAGGGTCCACAAACATCAGAGTGGAATCGATACAAGATTGCATCTTATCTGCTATCTCGGTTATGGAAAGTGGATTTGACATATTTCCCTAATTTGAAAACACTTGCAGACATCCTACTGGTCAAGGGAGCCTTTAGGGTGACCAATGGTAATTTTATGCATGATTTTTAAGGCACCATGGTGTAAATGACCCAATCTCATGTGCCCTATTTATCTAACATCTTGGCTTAGCACTTTCTCATATTTGTTGCTCAATGCAGTGCAATATCCCACCTCAATTTTTTATAGGTTCTTCACTCGAACCCCCATTTTCTTCACTTTCCTGGTAGATATGTGTCTTAGAAAGGCTTTCCCTTAAAATAACATCGTAGCCATGATACTTCAATATTTCTACAAATATCAGGTTCTTCTTCAACACATGTACAAGCATAACATCTTTGAAGTGAAGAGGAGAGGATTTCTCTCTCTCAAAGGTGACAATACCAATTACAGTAGCAATGTACCTCCCATCATCCCCCATTTCTATATGCATCTGGAGATCCTTCTCCTCTAACCTGCTAAAAAAATCCTTGCATCCTGTCATATGGAACGAGACACATGAATCAAGGTACCACACAAACCCCATAACAGTGTTGGTCATTCATGTTATTAGCGTGAAGTATAATTCGAATTGTGAAGCCAATGCTTCACTTTCTTCTCCTCCTAAAGGCGTCTTTTTAGAATTCTATGTAGACATTTTTTTTCCATATTGCCCTTATTCGTGGCAGTGGAAGCATTTGATATTTCTCAAGTATTTCTTCTTGCCAATATTTTAGCCAAATTCAGGTTTGATTTGGGTATTCTTTAATTTTCCCTTCTTCCCTTTCAAACCAAGGAAAAATTATCTTCATCCTCGACTTTGGATGATGTTCCATATTTGTTATTTCTCCTAAACTCTTCTTGAAACAAATTAAACCACAACCTTTCCCAATTAGTAATGTTTCCCTTCAATTCATAGAGTCCTAGTAGTTGTTTTAGGATTTTGGAAGGCATAGAACAACTAGATTCACTAGGTCATATTTTTCTACATTCACCCCAACCCCTCCAATCTCATCTCGAACATGTGTAAACCTAGAGAGATATTGTGGAATAGTGTCATTTTTTTGCATCCTGATGTTTCAAATTTTATCTTTCAAGGAAAATTTTCTATGGTCACTACTATTCTCAAATAGCTCAGTCAGTGTATTCCACATAGAAAATGGTGTCTCTTTTCCATGGATATTTGATACCACATGGTCTCCCACACTTTATAGAATAATTATTCTCACCTTTGCAACATCCTTCTTCGATTGGGCTAATTGTTTTGCATCAGAATGTTAGGGTTTTCCAATGTCAGTTTTAACATATTCTAACACACCATTGTCATCAATCAATGCTTCCATTCGATCCTTCCAAGATATGAAATTTGAGCTACCCTTCAGGGCATAATCCAATCTCAGTTAGTTGAAAGACAAGTTCAAAATTCTTGAGAGACAAGTTCAAAATACTGGTTCTAATGTGATTTAAGGGATTTTATACCATGTATAAAGTTAATATAATTTGTAATTGCTCAATATTTCAACCTGAAAAACAAGAGATAAAATTCTACTCTACTGATATATAGAATGAAAATCACAATTTAGAACAACATGGATAGACATGCAATAAGAAAAACCACAAATACACAATGATTTCTAGGGGAACCCAACTAGGAAAAACTTGTCTATCATTTTTTCATTACTTATATGAATAGAGAAACTATAAAAATTGCATGCTCCAGCTTTGAGCACAACTTACAAAAGAATAATTGTTCTCTCTACTCAATTATAAACTCTAGCCAACACTTAGCCAATTATTTTCTCACCAAGGCTCCTATTTCCTTATAAAAATCTTGAGGAAATTGGCCCTTAAAAGATAGGAGTTTCCTAAAAATTGATTGCAATTACCAAGGATGGATCATCTGACCTCATGCAACACTTGTACACTCAAACTAGTTTAAAATTAATGTTACATTGCCTTATCATCTCCACTTCAACTAGGGAATTTGAATTCCTTGCATGCATTGGTTATTTTGGGTTGATTTATTAGTTAACTAATAGATATTTGAGATAGAATGTTTTCCCACTGCACCATTGACCTTGAACTGAATCCAACAATAGTTAGAGTTCAGTTAACTGAACACAACTAAGAATAATTGAACTAGATTACTAAAATTTGGCAATCACATGTGCATAACTGAACTCCAAGCCCTCTAACTTGAATTTATTGAGCTAACTAAGTGACAAGATCCATGTCACACTAGTTAACTACCTCCAAGTTGTCTTGTTTATGTGGAAATTTTATTTACTCAATTTTACTAAATCTAAAGTCAAATTGAGCCTTTATCAGTACATTTTTCAACATTTGAGGGGTTACAATCACAAGAATCCAAATAAATGGGATTAAAACTAGGTATGTATATAACTCTCTTATAATATAGAAATCTATACTTCTACTTGTAAGTACCCATTTGAAACTTGTTTTGGATATTTCCCACCATCCACTTTGGATATTGAATATAGATAGCAAGGGGGGGGGGGGGGCGAGAGAGGATCTCAAATGGGATGCTTTAAGGGTAGAGAATTTTTTTGAGAAGATCAAGTAGATTCATCTAAAAGTACACAATACATTAAAGAAGTCGTGGGAAAAGTAAAAGTATAGGAATTATTAACACAAAACATATAAATTATTGAAAATTAGAGATAGTTTATGGTTACGGTTGAACAAGGATGTTACAGGTCAATTTGGTAATCATCCCTAAGACTAGTATGAACAAGGTCTACCATCCCCTAATTCAATATAAACAAGGTCTATCATCCCCTAATTAAGTTGCTACATTCCCTAGAGAAGTCATTCCACTGATGGCTTTAAGTCATTAGAGTTTCAATGTTTGAAGTATAGTTAAAATGATCCATTGACTCATCAATGCTCCTCTAAATGGGCCTAAGTGTGTTGCAAGGCACTTACCCCCATGCAAGAGTGCTTTGCAAAGCACTTCCTAACACTTAAGGGTGCGTTGGTATATTGGGAACAAAATCATCATTGTTATGGGAATCTCCACATGTCTAGTGCCTTCTAGTAGAGCTCATAGGTGCCATACTTCGAACACATGTGTTCATCCTTCACCATTGAACTTGGAAACATGTCTCATATATTATTATAAATCCATTCAATATCATTTATTGAGAAAATACCTACAATTTCCCTATAAATTGAACACTAATATAGGTGAAAGGGAGGAATAAATTTGTGTTGTGTTATGCTGTTGGATTCTCAGTTCTTGAGAGATGAAGTACTATTAGTTTGCTAGATTAATTATTGGTGTGATGAAGATGGAAATAAGTTGGAGTAGGTTGATGACAAAATCATCCATTGGTTGTAATCTACTCCTCCTATTATTTTAATAAATATATTTGTTCTTTCTCTCTTATATGTACTTATTATCAAATGTGTATGTATTCTCAAATTTATTTGGTTAAATTTGCTTAAGGTAGATAAAATGTATATATGTATGTCGCTTGTTGTCTTTTGTCTTTGAGAGTGACAGGAATGAAAATAGAAGAGTGAGAATGAAGGATCACAAGTAGGTTTTTATCCCTTATATCTTTCTGTCTATTTTAGAGAAAATAACATTTACCTTTCTTCTATTGTTCTGAGTGAAGGAACACCACACTCAGGGAAGACTAGTTTACCTGTATATTAGAATTCCTCATAACAAATTGGTGACTCCAATGGGGAGAAATCCATCATTCCTGGTGTTTCTGTATTTTTTACCATAATCAGTAGACTTTAATTCATCTATTCAGTCATTTGAATGTACTTTTTTCCTTAGAAGTGTGTTTAGGCTTCTTGATCTTCAAGCTTCACTACGGCTAATGCACTGTCGGTCATGGTACAGTGCTTTTCATAACACTATCTCTCATTCAGAGGTGCTCTGCAACACACTGTATGCCCTTAAGGGGTGCATTCCTCCTCAGCCAGCCAAATTCTATTATAATTTATCTTTGCATTCATTTTCAGCCAATTGTCTATTGCATTCTCATATGTATGATTGTTCTTAGAGACTAGTAAACATTACTTGTTCTTCCTCCTTTGGATAGTGGTTTTCTCAATGTTCCATTAGTTATTTTCTTTATCATTGTCAAATTAAATCCAAAGTTGTAAATTTTGCATTAGATCAATTCTCTATTTTCAAAAGGAAAATTGTCATTTCAGTCTTCATTTCCTAAGAGAAATTGTTGTTTTAGTTCTCATTTATCAAAAAATAAAACATTGTTTGATTGATTTGTGCATTTAGTTTCCTTTTAATCATTCACATTAAAGGAAACTGAAAAGAAAAACATGCATGTGAATTTAGAGATTGTGACTGTTACATAGGAATAGATTAAGGAAATCTGCATCTAGTTTGTGCTCTTTGATTTATGCTCAAAAATCTGATTGCTCTATCCCTTTAGTAGCTAAGGTTGTCATTGAAAAATTGAATTGAAAAGATTACTTCTCATCTAGTTTTCATGTTAGGAATTTCCCATTACATCTCGCGGTGAACCTAAAAGATAAATTGGTAAGCAAGATCAACATAAAATTCACCTCAATCAACCTAAGAAAGCATTGTAACATTAACTAACACTTATAAGGTCTAGGCTAGAGACATTTTCCAGTGTTGTTAAACATATCAGTTGTCACTAACTTGTCTGCGATATATTCCGAGTGTGATATCCCACTCCACATACATAAGTATATCAAAGCGCATCCATGTAACTTTGGGTATATAGGGCTGTGTTCTAGTATGAAAAGTATAAGGGGGTGCTCTCACTATGTAGTTTCACATTAGACAACACTAACACGGACTTGGGCCTCCACGTACCTTTGGGTATATTTGGGTGGATAACTTTAGGTTTATTACCATCCATAGGTAATTGAGTCGGCTGCCTTGTAACTTGTGATACACCAAACACAACATTCTGGGAGATTGCCTGTCTGTACTTCTTGCTTCACCAGGAGGTATTCTGCAGTTCACAATTACTTCGCAAACATTTTGCCTAGTATCACCCTTTTATTTGTTTATTTTTCTTGGTAATAAAATCAATCATTCATCATGGAAGAAGAAAAACCATTTCCCCATCGTTCGCGTAGAATAGAACTTAAACCACCTTTACCACCAGAAGCCATATTTGGTCGGCGAAGGTGACCCCGTTCTACCAAATCCAATACCATCAGTACCTCTAGTGCATCATCGTCATCACATCTACCAGATTCATATTGAGTCATTTCTACGCATCCTGGTTTATCTACTGTCGTCGAAACGAAGTCTTCATCGCTACCTGTGGACACCGAAGTTCCAATCAGTGAGACCATACATCCAAAACTCGACGTTGTTCAACTGGAAACTGATCTGGATCCCATCATTATTTTTCCATAACATCTATATCTTGAATTCAAATGAAAAGAAATTGTTCATGTATTGGGCGCTCCTCAGTCATTTGTAGCCATTGAGCCTACCCTTTTATCATGCAGTCAACCACTTGAAATATATCTTGGGTCTGACGGCGAAATTATTCCACCTAGTTTGATTTCGATTGAGGAAGAAAATCAACAAGAAGAAACACCCTCAACTCCAATTCATTTTGGGTTGGGGATTTATCTTTACGAGTCTTTTCCTCGATTAGCTTACACTGATTCAGTTGATCCTGTTTCAATCCAAGTTCCTGTAGATCCTATAGGGTATTCACTGGTTCATTTAACCATGGCTGAGTCGACATCTTCGACTATACCATATGTTACATTTACGAGAATATCTACTATTGCTACTCCGTCGATGTTTACCATGTCACGTGAGTCACATCTTTATGGTGGTTCGTCTGTCCCATCGGGTTACCAATCATTATCTGGAACCTACTATGGTGCCTCCTAAAATCCATGGACTTCACCCATGTCATCTTCTAGTATATTACCTATTACATCTCTAATGATTATTGAATGGCTTTATCCTTTATACACATATTCAATTCAGCATCAAGCTGTTCCATCTGGGTACCTTCCATCTAGTTCAATCTCGACTGGACTCCTACCATTTGGAGATCAATATATTCCATCTTATTATACTCCTCACACTAGGGGGAAACCTATAGTCACACATTTTGACACTACTCCATCATTTTACGGTCACCCAAATGTTGGAATGATTGTTTGTCATTGGTAGCCTATTCTACCTGTTCAATCACAAACATTTGTGCATTCATACCAACCGGTTCAACCTGCTGCGCCTATATCTACCCCACCTGTTAATGCATCACTACCCCATTTACAGGCTCAGTTGGCTATACCTCAACCGTATTAGGTGGGTCCTTCAACCCATTACCCTCAGGTCTTAGGCCTCCAGACTCCACCTCCTTCGGCTGGTTTACAACAACCACCTGTATCTATAATATTACAACCACAAGCTAGATTACCATTTTACGGGATGTCATAGGCTCCTACCAGTCTTACCTATTCACAACCAGGTCTAATATATTATGGTTTGGGATATAATATTGGTGGGAAATCACCTTGGAAACCACAACCTCAAATACCACAACAAAAATTTTAACAACAAGCTTATCCAGGTCTTGGTCAATAGATCCCTCAAGCGTTTGGTCATCAAAATAACCCCTCTCTAGGTTACCAGCAAAAAATGCCTTATGCTGGTGCACAAAGGCATATTTCCCAAGAAATTCCATCTTATCCTAGTTATGCTCAACCCAACTTGAATCGAAAGTTGCCCTTTGTCGCAACATTAGAATTACCTGATTTAAACCGGCTTACCAATGATCCCATCAATTATTCTCCTTGGTGGTCGGTGATTCCACACAAATTACCCTCTGACATTCCTAAATTCAATGAAAACCTTAGAGAAGACCTGTCAACACATGTTATGACTTATCATTTGTGGTGCTCATAAAAATCTTTAAATGATGACTCTGTTAAACTATGTTTTTCCCAGTGTACGCTTACTGGTCCGAATACGAAGTGGTATATTGAATTACCACGAGATTCATTTAATAAATTCACTTCCTTAGCCACTACCTTTTTAACCCAGTTCCATTTACCCATATGATATGAAACTAGAATGGAATTTCTAACCAACTTTAAATAGACAAATACTACTCACATTTTTTATCATATTCATGAGAGGCATCATCGTCATCGAATGGTCAAAACTTTTGTTCCTAATCAGCTTTTGGTTGAGTGGTTTATTAAGTCCTTGCTGCCATCTATCATCGAGGAAGTAGCTAAAGGTGGCATCTTCACTGAAGAGCAAGTAATTGCTCATGCCCAGTACTTAGATTTTATTTATACTCAGTTTGGTACACTCTATGAGAAAATTCCAAACGCGCCGCGATCAAATTTTATTGTTCCTCCTCCATCTGGTAATGACTCTCATGCCGGCAAAAGTATGATTGGTTCTGTAAACACTCACACCTCTACTGCATCTGATCCTGCACCTTCTTCTAAAATATGTGGCGTGTCATCTGACGAAGGAAAAAGTGACAAGCAATCCTGAAACAATAAAAAGGGGAAACAAAGAAAAAGAAAAAATCACCCCTGCAAGAACAATCATCTGATAAACAATCTGGAAATTCTCAGAAACCTCGTTACCCTTGCTTGATATGTAATGAGGAGCACTTTACACGAGATTTTCCTCACCACTCCAAAGTCTCAAATCTTCTTAATACTTCGCTTGCATCTGCTGCGTTGATAGATCCTTTTCCGAATCCGAATACAAACATGGTTGCTACGGATCCTGCTTCTAGTTCCCAAGTGATTATGCTATCTATCACAAAGCCAAAAATGAAAGTTTTTGTGTCTACGCGAAATAAATATTACGGTATTCAGGCTAATGATAAACCTACTATCTCGACCATGAATCCATTCACTGAATCAATTCCATCACCTTCTATTCCAAATTTAACAATAAAGCCACCAAAGGTAGTCATCCACAAATCAACGTTCAATCCTCGAGCTCGCGTAACTCAAAATTACAATATAGTTGAAGATCTGGCTCAGTCACCTTCAGCTATGTCAACACTTGAGGTACTTCAAAATTGTCCCTCCCAAAAGCAAGATTTGTTATCAGCAATTGGTGGAGTTGACCCGACAAATTCTAATCTTTTAGGCTTTAATCACACGGGCTATGTGCCACAATTACCAGCTGAATTAGCATTTTCAATCCAAATAAATGTTCTAAATCATCTCGTTCATCAAACTATTATTAATGAGGGAGAATGTACTTGTATTATGTCTATCAATTGCTGGAAATCACTTGGCTCACCCCGCTTATCTCAATCACCTACGACGTTGCCAAAGATTTTGAGGGTCGTACATATAAGCCTTGTGGTATTATCAATAACCTGCATGTTGAACTAGGGGAAAAAAATGTTGGAAATATTTTCATTGATGGAAAATGAGCACAAAGGAGTAGCACCAAGACAAGGGAGTAGATCAAAATCAGATGGAATTGTTGCAGAGAAAGTAAGTAAAGTGGCAGAGACTACAAGAGGAGGGTTTAGACAAGAAGTTGTTTTTTTTTTTTTTAACAGTTAGGGTTTTGTTTTGTAAGCCTATGAGAAAATTAGAAAGAAAGGCCACTGATTATAATATCAGGCCAGAAGAGAACTCCTATGTAAATATTCACTGTTAATATAGAGAACATGTTCCAAATTCATATGTTATATACATTGAATGCTTGATTCAGTTTTAACTTGTGTGAAATTCAGAGTTTGGCACAATATATGTGTGCAGATGAATCAGACATATTTAAAGGAATTCTGAGACTGTGTTTTTAAATATTTGAACATTCAACTTGTAATTGAATTCTGGATGGATAGTATATGATTGAGCATCAATCCAATAATGGATCGATGCCTTTAAAGAGAAATTTAGCCGTTCAAATTGATGTCAATTGCGTACAGTGTAGAGACAGAGTTCCTGGTTGAATTAAGCAACAGGAAGTTGTATGATTTGTAACTAACCTAATGAATGAATGGTTAACTGGAAGTGATGGAACTGTGAATTGATAAAATAGTGGAGAACGCGCAAGAGTAAAGTGGAACCAAGAACTGAGATGGCATGGAAACGTGAAGAGAAGGCACAATAGAACGATATATTTGAAGAGTGGAACTGTGAACCAATAGTGAAGATGGAACAGTGAAGCGGTTTCGCAAAACAACAATGTTTTTATTGCACCACTTTTAAGAGGGTAAGAGGTAAAGTTTACATGAACGTGATAGCATTAAGAGGGCGACACATGGCATTCTAAAACCACCTATTTCACGTAGGTTGGGAAAAATTAAATAGCATGCAACTTGGTGTGTGAATTTCGTCAGATTGGGAAGTTAAAAGAGGCGGAGTGCGATGACCATTCGATTGATGAAAGGTTGATGCAGATTGGTTGAACGGTTGAGATTAGAACAAGCAACAGAGTGAACTGACGTGTCTGATCGTCAATGTACATTTAAATAGACTGTGGGCTAATACTTGTTGATTGATGTGTTTTGTTTTAAACCAAAAGTATATAAAGAGTGGAATGGTAAAAAGGTGTGGGACCTGAGTATATTTATATGATGGCACTTTGGTACATTTAACCAAAGTATGAATTGTGAAGCGTGGGCTGAATGTATTATGTTTAAAAATGGGTTTTTAACCAAAGTATAATTCAAATTATATAGAGAGGATATTTATCATGGTTTATAACCATAGGTTTTTTAAAAGTGCAAAGCTACAAGGAAGGCGAAAAGGTGAGTTCGTAAAGTTGTGGCTCGAATATTTATATATATGCAGGCCTATTGAATGAGCATCGGTGTATGTGAAAAGTAATAAATTAGAGGAATGGTAAGTTATAAGTTTTTATAACTTATGGTAAGGTTTGATTATTAATGCTGAGGATGGATAGATTGATGGAGGCATTGTTGATATACGATTGGCACTTTAGTATTTAATTAAAAGTTGCAAGTGGGGATAAATAATTTCGTCGAAAATATGTTGTATGGTTTATACCATAGGTCATGAAGAAAATAGCTTCCGCATATGAAGTTACTACTGGTTGGGGTCCGAAATAGCTTGCTCATATGAAGGTTAAATATAATAGCTTCCGCAAAAGAGTTTGACTCTATTTTGAGGTTGATGAGAACAACATTCATGCCATATATTTGGGGTTGATGTGCATGTGGATATGCATAATTGAATATATATATGCAAAGTATGGGTGAACGCAACAAAAAAGACACAGGTAACAGAAGAAACATGGCAGTTATGCAGCAAAGCTAGAATATAACAGTAGAAACTGAAAATACAATGACAACAACAGAAAAGACAAATACACAGTGAGCTAAGAGCTGAAAAGGTTGAGTGAGATATATTTTTTGTAACTGTTAATGTAAATGAATTAATTATTTTTTATTGTATGTGATGCAAAGGCAAGTCTCCATAGGCATAGGCAAAAATCCAATAAGTACTGAAATGATTACTTCTGTATTTTTGGTTGATGTATTAACCATAACTGAAGAGTGAGGAATCAAATGGGTGGAAGGCATAGAGTCAAGCCTGTTCACTTTGAATTGCTTGTAGGATGCACACAGTCATGTAGTTATATGTATAAAACATGTAATATCAGTGTGCATAACAAGAAGAATAAGGGGCATAAGGGAAGAGATTGGAAGAAGAAGAAGGAGAAGAAAGAGAAACTGTAAGGTTCCAGAGATGAGATAATGTAGATATGAAGGTTGGAGGATAGCAGTGAAGAAGGAATAGAACAGAGCTGATATCCAGGTAAACTAGCATGTGTTTTCATAGTTGTGTGAGGAAGTTGGCACTTCCATATCAATTTGTAGCTTGATAGATGTCCAGTTGTAGCTAGCTGAGGTAGGAGCCTCCTGTAGGTTGGAGCCTACAGAAAATCAGTGGTGAGAGGGAGTTGGAGCTTCCTTGCAAGTTGTAGCTCACAGAATTGAGGTGGTAGCCTCCTGTAGGTTGAAGCCTACAGAAAATCAGTGGTGAGAGGGAGTTGGAGCTTGCCTTTGCATCACAACAATAATAAGATTTGGTTTTCTCCCTTATGGGTTTCCACTTATATCTGTTGTCCATGTGCATGATGATTATGTGTTGATGTTCTGTAATTTATCTTCTTAATACTTGCTGCACACATATTAATATTGTTGTTTAATTATATATTAAGTAGAACCATGAAATGAAGATGTAAATACATGTAAAATAAAGTTTAAAAGACCATGAAGTGTTAAACTGATTCACCCCCCCTCTCTCAATTTAATTAAGGGTCCAACAATTGGTATCAGAGCGGGTTCCTTCTGTATCAGTTTAACAACTGGAAGGAGATCCTTGGTCCCCAAGATGGCTAGTCTAGAAGGATGCTCAACAAATAAAGCTCCTTTGTTTACTGGCACAAACTATGCCTTCTGGAAAATAAGAATGAGGACGTACATAATGTCTCTAGGAATAGAAGCTTGGGCTGCTGTGGAATTAGGATATGCCCCAAAGGATTCTGACACAGAGAAAGAAGCCAAACAAGATTTTATAGCTAATGCAAAAGCCATGAATGCACTCTTAAGTGGTTTGTGTGAGGCAAAATTTATCAAATTAATGCACAAAAAGACTTCCAAAGAAATATGGGATACATTAGAAAGTATCCATGAGGGAGATAAAAAGGTGAAGGCTGCCAAGCTGCAAGTCTATAGAGCCCAGTTTGAAAATATAAAAATGAATGAAGAAGAGGATGTTGCCAGCTTCTCCTTAAGGGTTGCAGAAATTGTGAATAACATGAAAGCTCTAGGAGAAACCATTAGAGAATGTGTAATTGTACAAAACATATTGAGATCTTTACCATTCAAGTTTAACCCCAAGGTTTCTGCCATAGAAGAAACATATAACTGGGAAACATTGACCATGAACCATTTACTTGGAAACTCGACAGCTTATGAAATGAGACTTCCACAGGGGAAGTCAAATATGAGGGAGGCAGCCTTTAAGGCAGAAAAGTGCAAAGAAGAAAAGGAAGATACATGCTCCTGCTCTGATGAAGAAGAGGCCAAATTTGTCAAAATATTGGATAGAGGCTCAGGAAAGTATAAAGGTAAAATTAAATTTTAATGCTTTAAATATGGAAGATTTGGGCACTATGCTTCTAAGTGTCCTCAAAAGAAAACAAAGAATCAGACTAAAGAGACAGAGAAAACCAAAACAAATAACTGGAAGAAAGGGAAGAGATTAAATAGAAAATTATTCTATGCTCAGCAAGATAGTAGTGCTTCTGAAAACTCAGATGAATCCTCAAATGAAGAACAAACCTCTGAATTTGTGTTGATGGCCAAGGAAGAGTCTGAAGGATTTCTTCTAGAAGATAAGGAAGAAGGTGAGATAGATCTTGAGGGGGAGCTAAGAAGTTCCCTAGAGGAAATAGATAGACTTAAACTCAAGTGTAGAAAACAGAAAGACATTCTCCTCAAATATGTAAAAGAATAACCAAATTCAGAAGATCTCATTCAGTTGGAGGTAGAACTTGAAGAAGCTAAGAAAGTGGAAGACACTCTACTAAGGAAAATTAAGGATAAAATTCAAAAGCAAGAGAAATTGGAAGAAGAAGTAGTATGCCTGAGAAAGAAATTAGAAAATTCCCAAAGGGAATTATCAATGAATACTCCACGAATGACAAGCTCTGAATAGTTGGATAAAATTATAAATGCTCAAAGATCTCCTTTCATAAAGGCTGGGATAGGCTACAAAGGAGAAACCAGCAAATCCAAGGTAGAAGATAACCAGAATATCATTTTTGTAAAAGTTGTAAATGATAATGAAGTAGCTCAAAAGATTCCTACAGAAGTAGATGCCAGCAAAAACATGACCTGCAATGAAGTAAATAGAAACAAGCAGGAACCTCAAATAACAAAGAATGAAATAAAGAAACAATCAACTGAAAAAGGCTCTTACACTCCTGAATATGAATTAAATAAATTCAGAAATTGTCAAAGGAGATTCTTTCCTCCTATGAGATATATCACTTGTTTTGCCTGCCACAAACTGGGACATACTCCAGCATACTTTCAGATAAAGAAAATCGAGTCCAACCAGTAAAGGATGCAGAAAATCAAAATACTACCTCAATCAAACAAATGGAGAGGACAACCTTTCACCAGGTACACTAATCGTTTCCATAGGCATTTTTTTTCTGTAAGGGGTTCGGTCATAAAGTCTTGGAGTGCAGAAAGTATGGACAAAGACTGATGTATGAAAACTCAAGGAAATTTATGAACAATGGAGAATTCACTCATAATCCATTCATAAATATAATAAAATTCTTTTTCTGCCATCAAATCTGGCACAAGTCTCACAAATTTCCTCTCAAAGACTGTGGTCCATCTTCTTAGGAAAGGTACCAAACAAATAGCAACATGCAATGGAAAAAGAAGCTGAATAAGTGTGGCCTCGCTCTAATAGCTCAGGATTAGAAAAGCCAATGGTATATGGAAAGTGTATGCTCAAAGCATATTACTGGAGATCGAAGCAAGTTTGTAACCTTTGATGAAAATAGATCAAGAAATGTAACATTCGACAATGATAAAGCAGGGAAAATCAAAGGAAAAGTCTCAGTCAGTCTGAATAATGAAAGAGGAGAGGCTCAAGATGTACTATTTGTGGATGGGCTGAAAGCCAATCTGCTAAGTGTCAGTCAAATGTGTGATAAAGGCTATGAGGTCCTTTTCAAAGCCCAAGATTGTGAAGTAAGATCTAGCACCACAGGAAAGACCTTGATCAAAGGTATTCAAACAAAAATTAACGTCTATATAGTGAATGAAGAGAATGAATCGTGCCACATAAGTAAACTTGACGAATCATGGTTATGGCATAGAAGATTGGGACACCTAAACTTTGATCACATCATCAGTCTGAGCAAGAAAAATGCAGTCAGAGATATGCCTGCAATAAAGAAGCCTCCAAATACCATATGTAAATCCTGCCAGCTGGGCAAGCAGACCCGAACATCTTTCAAGGCCAAAGATAAACTATCTACAAGTAGGCCACTTCATCTTGTACACATGGACTTGTGTGGACCTTCAAGAACTAATGCACCAGGTGGAGAATCTTATTTCATGCTGATAATAGATGATTTTACCAAATTGACGTGGGTGGCATTTCTCAAATATAAATCTGAAGCACTTGAAAAATTAAAGATATTCAAGGCATTGGCAAAAAATCAAACAGGATGCAAGCTAAAGTGCATCAGATCAGACAGAGGAGGTGAATTCACTGACTATGATTTTGCAGACCTATGCAATGAACATGGGATAAAACAACAGTTTACAATTGCAGGTACACCTCAGCAGAATGGAGTGGCAGAGAGGCAAAACAGGTCAGTACAACAGATTTCCAAAGCTATGATTCAAGAAAGTAACATTCCCCAAACCTACTAGGCAGAAGCAGTACACACAACTGTTCACATTCTCAACAAAGCTCATCTAAGACCAAATTGTGATAAGACTCCTTACGAATTATGCCATGGTAAACTAGCATCAATCAAGCACTTTAGAGTCTTTGGAAGTAAGTGTTTCATAAAAAATAATGATGAAAAACTGGGGAAGTTTGATGCAAGAGCTGATGAAGGAATATTTTTAGGATATGCATCCAAGAGTAAGGGTTATAGGTGCTACAACAAAAGACTGCAAAAAATTGTGGAAAGCATTGATGTAATATTTGACGAAGATATACCAAACAGAACAAGAAGTACAAGCTGCGCCAATCCTCCAGATGATCATGAAGCTAAGAACCAAGATAATGATGAACAGAGCAGGACAACCGAAGATACTGAATTAAACTCAAAAGGCCCCTCAAGACACACTCAAAAGAACCATCCAGAAGATCAAATCATTGGAGACAAGAGTGTGGGAGTCCAGACAAGAAGACAGCTTGCTGAACAGACATAAGAAGTATACCTAGCCATGCTATCTCAAATAGAGCCAAAGAAGTTCGAAGAAGCCAGCAAAGAAAAAAACTGGGTAAATGCTATGAATGAAGAACTAGACCAAATTGAGAAGAACAATACCTGGGAGTTAATTCCAAGACCCACTGGGAAAAATGTCATTGGCACAAAATGGATATTCAATAATAAGATGAATGAACAAGGGCAGGTAATCAGAAATTAAGCCAGAATTGTATGCAAGGGGTATTCTCAAAATGAAGGACTTGATTATGATGAAACCTTTTCCCCTGTAGCCAGAATGGAAGCAATCAGAATGTTTTTGGCCTTTGCAGCTATCATGATTTCAGGGTATATCAAATGGATGTGAAGTCTGCCTTCCCGAATGGAGATTTAGAGGAAGAAGTCTACATGGAACAACCTGAAGGATTCTCATTAACATATAAACATGACTATGTGTGCAGATTAAATAAAGCATTGTATGGTCTGAAACAAGATCCTCGTGCATGGTATTCAAGGCTGGAAAAATACTTGCAAAAACAAGGGTTCAAGAAAGGAGGAGTAGACAACAATTTGTACATAAAGGCTAATGAAAATGAACTCTTAATTGTAGTAGTGTATGTAGATGACATCATGTTTGGTAGCAACAAAGATGAGTTAGCAAAAGGATTTTCTGAAGAAATGAAATCAGAATTTGAGATGTCTATGATTGGAGAGCTCGCCTTCTATTTAGGACTTCAAATTCAACAAAAGAACATAGGAATATTCATTTCGTAAGAAACATAATTAAGAGAAATGTTGAAAAGGTGTTAAATGGAAGACTGCAAACCTATGTCAACTCCCATGATCACTGGATGCAAAATTTTTATTAATGATGGATCTACAGATGCAGATCAAAAACTTTATAGATCCATGATAGGAAGTCTACTATACCTAACTGCTTCTAGACCAGACATTATGTTGGCAGTAGGTCTTGAGGCAAGATATCAAGCATCACCAAAAAAAAATCACTTACTTGCAATCAAGAGAATATTTAGATATCTACAAGGAACTACACATTATGACTTATGGTATCCAAAAGGAAAAAGATTCACATTGAAAGCATACACAGATGCAGATTGGACCAGCCCTAGGGATGACAGGAAAAGCACAAGTGGAGGTGCATTTTATTTGGGAAAAAGTATGGTGGCATGGCTAAGCAAGAAGAAAACTTCTATCTCTCTATCTACAACAAAAGCAGAATACATAGCAGCATCAGCATGTTTCACACAAGTAATGTGGATGAAACAAACTATCCAAGACATGAAGGTAAGAATTGATGAACCCATTTCTATCAAATGTGACAATAAAAGTGCAATAAGTATATCAAAAAATCATATACTTCATTCAAAAACAAAGCACATCCCAATAAAGTACCACTTCCTCAGAGAACAAGTAGCACCGAAATTGGTGAAGTTGGAATACGTACCAACAAAGGAACAAACAACAAACATATTCACAAAATCTCTTTCTAAAGAACCATTCGAATATCTAAGAGACAAGCTAGGGGTAGTGTTTGCAGATGTTACTCTCTGATATGATTGAAAAAATAATAATAATAATAATAAGGCCTGCATACAAGAAACAGGATCAATGCAGAAGACAAGTGATAGTCAATATCAGACAAGAAAGCATCATTCCAGGGGGAGAGCAGTCAATAAATTGTCATAAAAGAGCTAGAACAATGGAGTAGTGCATGGAACAGGTCCTCAAGATTAGAGGAAATGAAAAGATCGAAACTACATTGGGAAATGTGCAACCCTTTGTCATTGATGTCAAAGGGGGAGGAAAAGCAAGAAAAAGAAGAAAGGGTCTTCTGAAAAGCAAGAAGAGGAAGTCCTGGAGGAAGCATTGGAGTATTGCCATCAATGCCAAAGGGGGAGACTGTTGGAAATATTGTCATTGATGGAAAAGGAGCACAAAGGAGAAGCACCAAGACAAGGGAGTAGATTAGAATCAGGTGGAATTGTTGCAGAGAAAGAAAGTAAAGTGGTAGAGTCTACAAGAGGAGGGTTTAGACATGAAGTTTTTTTTTTTTTTGAACAGTTAGGGTTTTGTTTTGTAAGCCTATGAGAAAATTAGATAGAAAGGCCACTGATTATAATATCAGGCCAGAAGAGAACTCCTATGTAAATATTTACTATTAATACAAAGAACAAGTTCCAAATTCATATGTTATATACATTGAATGCTTGATTCAGTTTTAACTCGTGTGAAATTCAGGGTTTGGCACAATATATGTATGCAGATGAATCAAACATATTTAAAGGAATTTTGAGACTGTGTGTTTAAATATTTGAACATTAAACTTGTAATTGAATTCTGGATGGATAACGTATGATTGAGCATCGATCACAGAATGGATCGATGCCTTTAAAGAGAAATTTAGCCGTTCAAATTGATGTCACTTGCGCACAGTGTAGAGACAGAGTTCCTGGTCGAATTAAGCAACAGGAATTTGAATGATTTGTAACTAACCTAATGAAGGAATGGTGAACCGAAAGTGATGGAACCGTGAATTGATAAAATAGTGGAGAACGCGCAAGAGTAAAGTGGAACCAAGAACTGAGATGGCATGGAAACGTGAAGAGAAGGCATAGTAGAATGATAAATTTGAAGAGTGGAACTGTGAGCCAATAACGAAGATGGAACAGTGAAGCGGTTTCGCAAAACAAAAATGTTTTTATTGCACTGCTTTTAGGAGTGTAAGCGGTAAAGGTTAAATGAACGTGATAGCGTTAAGAGGGCGACACGTGGCATTTTAAAACCACCTATTTCATGTAGGTTGGGAACAATTAAATAACATGCAACTTGGTGTGTGAATTCCATCGGATTGGGAAGTTAAAAGAGGCGGAGTGTGATGACCGTTCGATTGATGAAAGGTTGAGGCAGATTGGTTGAACAGTTGAGATTAGAATGCGCAACGGAGTGAACTGATGTGTCTGATCGTTAGTGTAAAGGTACATTTAAATAGACTGTGGGCCGCATTAAGGGAATTTTGAGGTCTAAAATGGGCTTTCTAAGGAAAATGTACAATCAAAATTCACTTTATGAGAACCAATCACATTTTAGGGGATGACATCATCCTTAATGGTTGAGGTGGCATTGCTTGAGTTAAAGGTACTTACTTGTCACATTCTTAATGGTGGATAAAAACTCATGGTTAACCATGGTAATGCTCTAAGTACTTTTAAAGTCAAAGTAAAGTATTCATAATAAATGTCATTTCACACTTTTTGAATAAAAATATATTATTTTCATTTCATATTTCTTGAAAGAAACAATGCATATCTCTATATATTTATTATATTATATTATTTTGATGTAGTATATTAATTACATGTTATTATACAATTTAAATAATATAAATTTTAATTAATAGTATATAATATAATTAAGATTTTATAAATTTATATTTATATTTTATTTTTAGTTATTTTAGTAAAAAGGAAAAATGCATTAGTGGTTCAATGATAATGACTTTTTATTGAAAAGATCATTCTTATTTATAGTCACATCAATACAATTTTTTTATTAATTTTATTTTGGTACAACTTTTGAATTGAATTTAACTATGGTTACATGGATTGTGGTGAAAAAAGTGAATTTCAAATTCATAAATATTATTTTATTGGTTTAGCTATTATTTTATTATTTCCTTAGGAGGCCCATTTTAGACCTCAAAATTCCCCTAATATACCTGTTGATTGATGTGTTTTGTTTTAAACCAAAAGTATATAAAGAGCGAAATGGTAAAAAGGTGTAGGACCCGAGTATATTTATATGATGGCACTTTCGTACATTTAACCAAAGTATGAATTGTGAAGTGTGGGTCGAATGTATTATGTTTAAAAATGGGTTCTTAACCAAATTATAATTCAAATTATATAGAGAGGATATTTATCATGGTTTATAACCATAGGTTTTTGAAATGTGAAAAGCTACAAGGAAGGCGAAAAGGTGAGTTCGTAAAGCTGTGGCCCAAATATTTATATATATGTAGGCCTATTGAATGAGGATCGGTGTATGTGAAAAGTAATAAATTAGCGGAATGGTAATTTATAAAGTTTTTATAACTTATGGTAAGGTTTGATTATTAATGCTGATGATGGACAGATTGATGGAGGCATTGTTGATATATGATTAGCACTTTAGTATTTAATTAAAAGTTGCAATTGGGAATAAATAATTTCATCGGAAATATGTTGTATGGTTTATACCATAGGTCATGAAGAAAATAGCTTCCACATATGAAGTTACTACTGGTTGGGGTTCAAAATAGCTTGCTCATATGAAGGTTAAATATAATAGCTTCCGCATAAGAGTTTGAATCTATTTTGGGGTTGATGAGAACAACTTTTGTGCCATATATTTGGGGTTGATGTGCATGTGGATATGCATAATTGAATATATATATGAAAAGTATGGGTGAACGCAACACAAAAGACACAGGTAACGGAATAAACAGGGCAGTTATACAGTAGAGCTAGAATATAACAGTAGAAATTGAAAAGACAATGACAACAACAGAAAAGACAAATATGCATAGGAAAAAATCCAATAAGTGCTGAAATGATTACTTCTGTATTTTTGGTTGATGTATTAACCAGAACTCAAGGGTGAGGAATCGAATGGGTGGAAGGCATAGAGTCAGGCCTGTTCACTTCGAATTGCCTGTAGGATGCAAACAATCATGTAGTTATCTGTATAAAACATGTAATATCAGTGTGCATAATAAGAATAATGAGGGGCATAAGGGAAGAGAATGGAAGAAGAAGAAGGAGCAGAAAGAGAAGTTGTAAGGTTCCAGAGATGAGATAAGGTAGATATGAAGGTTGGAGGACAACAGTGAAGAAGGAATAGAACAGAGCTGATATCCAGGTAAACCAACATGTGTTTTCATAGTTGTGTAAGGAAGTTGGCACTTCCATATCAAGTTGTAGCTTGATAGATTTCCAGTTTTAGCTGGCTAAGGTAGGAGCCTCTTGTAGGCTGGAGCCTACAAAAAATCAGTGGTGAGAGGGAGTTGGAGCTTCCTTGCAAGTTGTAGCTTGCATAATTGAGGTGGTAGCCTCCTATAGGTTGGAGCCTACAGAAAATCAGTGGTAAGAGGGAGTTGGAGCTTGCCTTTGCATCAAAAAAATAATAAGATGTGGTTTTACCCCTTATGGGTTTCCACTTATATCTTTTGTCCACGTGCATGATGATTATGTGTTGATGTTTTGTAATTTATCTTCTTAATACTTGCTGCACACATATTAATATTGTTGTTTCATTATATATTAAGTAGAACCATGAAATGAAGATGTAAATAAATGTAAAAGAAAGTTTAAAAGACCATGAAGTGTTAAAATAATTCACCCCCCCGCCCTCTCAGTTTAACTAAGGGTCCAACAAAAAACTGTAACTATTGAAGTTGAGGTCATTGACGGACACCTTGACTACAAAATATTACTTGGAAGGGCATGGGTTTACACTGTGACCGTGATCGTTTCTACTTACTTTCAAATGATCACCTTCCCTCATAAAGGTGCTATCACAGTCATTAATCAACTCTCATTCTTTGCCTCTAGTTACCAGGTATCTGGAAGCATTCTATTAGTTCACACACCTGTTGTACTGTACAACAACCCTCCCTTTTTCTAGAATTTTAGAATAAAACTCATTTAGAAATAGGGTCCCTTTTTTATTCTTTTAATATAGGAATAAAAGACTTAGAAATAAATATTCATTGTTTTGAATGACTCATTGCATATCTTTTTTACCAAGTGTGTACAAACAAATACAACATTCAAAAACTTCCGATCTGATCAAATATAAAATACTTTATTATAGAAAATAAATCAATTGCAAAAGTCCCACGAACAGTAATCGGAAGTCGGAAATCGGAAAAAATCTTTGAGAGAAGTTTTACATACATGTTCAAAACCTCCGATGCGATTAGTCCAATCGCAAAGGATTTAAGTTATTCATTCACATATCTCCGATGCGATGCGATCAATCGCAATCGCATGATTGAGGAACTTTTAATAAATTCCTTTTGGTCAATTGAAAATTCCCCGATGCGATGCGCTTTATTATAAAACACTTTTCAAAAGGAAATAAACATTTTTTTCGCTTAAATGAGAAGAATCTCTATATGGTATACCCCACCATATTGCAATCGAAAATTAGAGAAAACCATTGATAATTCTTTTCGATTGAAACTCTTCAATACGATATACCACCATATAATCGGAAATTGGAAAATTTTGCAATCGCAATCGACAATCGGAGAAATCTACATTGTGATATCTATGTGCTATTTTGAATACTTCCAATGTGATTTATATTTAATATACTACATTCATCACATTGGAGGAATTCAAAATAGGTAATTTTATAATATTTCACAAGCGCCAAATCTCCAATTGTACGTTCAGCATTCAATAAAAAATGAAATGATTATTGGTTTACGATTCTGTTTTGAATACGTGACTATGACCCAAACAAAATATTTAAGTGTTACACGGATTCAATAAATAATGAATCATGAACCCATAATTTTTATAATCGTTCTTTTCAATTGCTTGTTTATCACGACTGAGAGCTTATTACTTTGCAGAATCAAATAATGCCAAATCCTTTCATTCGCAGACCGAGGGAAACAATATCAGACACAGAAATGTCGAAGAGAACAAGGAGAATGAAGACTGTTTTTGCCGGTAAGTTTGTTGAGAGTCCTACAGTCTCGAAGGAAAAACCAGTAAAGCTGAAGTTAGTTACAGATACATCATCTCAAGGGCTCGACAGAATGACATGGGAAGGAGTTTATAATCTATTGGAGATTAAAAACCCTAAAGTCACAATAGCAAAGGTATCAGTTCCGGATGAAGATAACTCAGATTCCGACTCTGAGATTACTGAAAGAACACTTGCGAATTCATTCCTACATCGAATTGCAGCCAGAGCAAACATCATTCCTTATTATGATGTGATTCGATGGGTCATCGATAGTGTATAAATTAAGGACAAAATGTTTATTTCAGCTTCTGGAACATCTTTTGGATCATTCAAAGCAGAATACCTCAAATCAATGTATCATCTCCCTGATCCGCAGAAGGTCTATAATAAAGAATTTGTCAAAGAGTTTGCTGACAGTAATAAACTTCAATCTGAACCTATCAAAGATTGGCGGAAAAATCCTAAAAAACACAAAAATGAATCATCCAGTATGTATTCAGTAGATTCTCTTTCACCCCCATACTGCTATGGCGCTGCTATGATGTGTAGAATATTTGGCAATAACAATTCTGCCAGGTTTTCTATACAAATGGTTCCTTTAATCCTAGCTGTCGTCAATTCCGAAATTATGGACTGGGCTGTTATTCTTTCTTATAAGATAGCTAATAGGATTCTCGAATACAGACAAGATAAAATCGTTGGAAATACCACTCCCTTTTTCTTCTGTGCTTATGTTCTAGATGCTCTTTGTTTTAATTCTGAGTTTCCCTTGTTAGGATGGAAATAGACTGCCAAAGATCCCACCCCGATTCATATATATCATAAAATCCTTTGGAAAGTTCATTTCAAAGATCATGTGTATAGAATATGTCATGGTTTCCTTATTCCAGTCTTTCAAACCATTTTTAATCGCTTTCCCCCTAGATTCTCCGACAAAGCTAAAGCTGACTTATCCTCAATAGGAGATTGGTTTGGAGAAGAAAAATTCACATATGTCAGGATTTTCGGGAGTATTGTGGAACCCCACGTTCTCCCTCTTATTGTCCCAGATAAACTTCTAGCCCAGGAAATATCCTATCAATTGACAGTTGAAGGAATGTCCAGATCTCTGAGCAATAGTAAGAAAAGAATGTGGCCTTCGTTTCCATTCAATTGTGGACATTTTACTTTGAATGACTTCAAGCATGCAGAAAAGGAAGTTGCCAAAATAAAGGGTTTTAAATTGGCAACAATCCCGGGGAGACAGTATGATCCACAAAAGATAGCTTTTAATGTTACTTCTTCAGTTTCGATTGCTCGGTTCGAGCATGAACCGGATGAATTTGATGATTTGTTTGCTTCATTAAATGACTTTTCTCAAGTTTATAATTTTGCCAAGTCCAAATTCCAGAAATAAGAAATGAATAAATTTATGCTATTTAGAAGCCAAAGATTGTTGAAAGTTTCTCTAGACCAATTGAGAGTTCCTATACAAGGGTCAGAAGCAGGGGATACATCTGGAAAAACAGCAAGAGAAACATCTACCAGTAAGGCCATTACACAGTCATCTACTGGCCAGCCCATTATACAGACACAAGAAGAAGCAATAGGAAATGATTTGATTGTACACATTCAAAAAGAAATCACTGATGGCAAACCCGATGAAAATACTGATCAGCAATCCACAGTTCAAACAGAGAAAGAATGCACAAGTACTGATACTAATGTGCATATTCAAAAGGAAGGTTCAGACAACAAAACTGATAAACAAGAAATAAATACAGAGAAATCATATACACAACTTGGAGGAAGAAAAACTGATGAAATTATAGACTCTGTTGATCTTAATGTTTCATCTCAATTGTTGAAGCAGTATAATCAATTTTCTCATCAATTAGGACTGCAGGATAATCCTGAAGAGAAAAATCCAGAAGATCAGGATGTTGAAATCATTCCTGAACATCCTACAGGACAAATTGTGTTGAAAATTGAGGAAATCCCTCCTCTGGATGTATTCTACAGCCCTAAACATAAGGATGTTGTTAAAAAACAGAGAAAAAGAAGAAAATTGATCAAGACACAATTTTTGCTTCACAAGAGGAATTCATGAGTATTGTTTATAAGAATGTTGAAGTGAATCCATCTGAGGATCTCACTAATTTATCCCAATATGCAGGAGCATACAGTGCTGCGACAATAGATAAAGCTGCAGAGGTTTCTCAGTTGATGACTCAGTAAGATCTACATCTAGCTTTACTTGAAAAACAAGCTAATGAAAATCAGCAGAAGATTGCTCAATTTGAACAGCAATTTCAAAATCAAGAGCTCAGAATTAAAGAGCTAGAAGAGCAGCTGACCACAGAAAAGAAGAAAGTTGATGAACAAGCTCTAAACAAACAACAACAGATGAATCAAGAAATTTCAAAGTTACAAAATTTGTTGCAAGATGAGAAAAATAAAAAGATTGTACAAGAAAAAGAATTTCAAGAAGCTTTAGATAAATTCAAGGATTTTCCCAAATTAAATGAATTCAAAACAGAAGCTCTTGAAGCCAATAAACAGCTGTCTCAGCAGTTAAATAATTTTTGTACGAAATTAACTCAAACAGAGCCATTTATTGATATCACATCATCTTTAATACATGACATAGTTACTCTCAGGCAAGAGATTGATGATGCCGATGAAAATATTTTTGAATTTCTTATTTGGCAAGATACAGAGAAGGGAAAAGAAGCTAATCTACCTCGGATATAAGAAAGACATAAGGAAATCCTGTTTACAGAGTGGGAGCACCAGTTGATGAAAGCCGAGAGAGCTATATCAAGAGCTAGAAGTATGATGGGTAATATAACACAATTTATCAATGACAACTTGTATGCATGTAATTTCATTTCAGATTTTGTTCCAGGCAGTTTACTCAAAGTCAAAGAAATTGATCGCGGATGGAAAGAAGAAATGATGAATAAAAATCAACAGATCAATAAGCTTCAAACAATATCTTGGGATAATATGTGGACCTATCTGATTAAGCAACTCAATCAACAATCAGCTATTAAATGCCTATCAAATGCTATTGATTGTTTGATTCCAGAATTATCCGATGCCACATACACTGGACAGTTACATTCCAAGATGAATCATCCATCAAAAGTACAGGAAATGTTGAAAATTTTCCACCTGGCTACATCAAGCGAGAAGGAAAAGCAATGAATGAGTTCCATTTTAAGATAGTATTTCTGTTTTTAATTTGATAGATTGTAGTAGTAGTAGTAGGATTCTGTTTTCATGTAATTTCATATTTAAACCCTTCTCATGCATTGGAGAAGGGGTCCTAAGTTGTAATATTTTTGACTTGGAGATTACATTTCTGTACTCCACTGCCTCTTAAATTTTATAAAGGATCACATCTGGTGATTTTATGCAGAATTATCTTTAAGTGTTGCATTTCTATACCTTGGATTTGATTTTGCATCAGAATTACTGGATTAGAGTATCAGATTTCATTTGAAAACTTTCAAGATGGATAAGGTATTTTTATCTATTCACTGTTGATTTCTTTTGTCATATCATATTCGCTTTAAAATTTTCTATCATATATATATATATATTTGGTTTTCACAACGTTTCTTTAATATATCATTTACGAGTATAATTGAAATGTTATCTTTCATAAGTATATATATAGATGATATACAATGATGAATACAATATGCTAATATAACTCTGTTTAATTTCTTAAACAGAGTTATCTTTATTTGTTACTACACAATTTCAATTAACTTTAATACATTTTTATGGTTATTGTTAAATTGGAATAATTTTAAGTTGTATTCACATGTGATACCCGGGTTAACTTTAGAATTTCTTTATTAGTATTTAGATTAAATTAAATAGTTTCATTTTAGTTATTTAGTCCCATTTTTACTCATCCAAATCAACCCATCACCAACCCATTAGTTATAAGGAAACTGGTCCTTTCAATCCAATCGGAGCCACCATACCAAACGGATAAGGAGATGTCCTAAGGTCCCGACCGGGTGGTTTTCCCCAATGTTTGAAGCAGAGATTTTCTAGGCTTCAACATTTTTGGCGCTAGAAGGAGGGCCTAAGCTATGAATGGCAAGTAAATATTTACCCACAAGCCATTCTGAGAGAAAAACACCCTCATTAACTTCTTCAATTTCTTATGAATTACAAAATCCTATAGAAGGAATTGAGAGGAATATTCAGACACCCACTACCAAAATCTCAAAACAATCAGACAATCAAAATCCTGAGTCTCCTGAAGTACAATATTTAATTCATAAATTGAAAGGATTCTCATTATCTCTAGAAGAGTCTGAAATATCTGAAGGTAGTGTAAGCTCAAAATTTGTTCCTTCAAAACCTCTTACTAGGCTTCAAAGTGAAAAACTTGGTATTTCTCCAAAAGAATTCCCTTTACCTAGTAGAGTCAAGACAATAAGAACTCAATCGGAATCAGTAAGTGATATAAGTTCTTCATCTCATATTCAATCACCTGTTTCCGAAACCCCAACTCAACAAAGTGCAGTTGTTTCCACGTCATCTGCTCAATCATCATCAATCTCAACATCATCTATTCCAACAACTTTTGTTCAGACACCACCAGTCTCTACTACTTCTCCAACAGTTGTTACAATAATGGCTAGACCATGGGCTAGTCCAGGGGCTGTCAACATGCCTGCACCTTTACATGATTTACCTGACAATCTTGGAAAATGGCTTCCAAAATTCAGTCCAGAGCTTAACATTCCAGCTGAAGAACACATCAATAACTTTATGCTGGCTGTAAATTTGAATGGAGTCGTAGAAGAAGATGTTGTAGTCAGACTATTCCCTTATACTCTTCAAGGGGCAACAGGATCCTGGTACTTTTCATTACCTTCAGGATCCATAACAAGTTGGGCCATTTTTGCAGATCATTTTTTAACCAAATTTGGAGATGACAGATCAATAGCTACTTTAATCAACGATCTCTCAAATTTGAAGACAAAACCCAAGGAGCCCATTAAATATTTCAACGCTAGATTCAACAAACTCTTGAATAAAATCCACATAGATTCAACGCCTAGTGAAAAAGTCATAATTGAATGGTACATAACCGCTTTACCCTCAAACATAGCAATTTTTGTAGATAGAGCCGCAAAACCTACGTTAGTCGAAAATATGAAAGAGGATATTGCAGTAGAAAAATGAATTATTTCTCTAGAAAAGAAAAATGCTATTGAGGAAAGGAAATCCAAGAAGGTCAGCTTCAAAGATGATTCGAGGAAAAAGGCCAAAGACCCATACGACATGGAAGGTTTACAGAAAGTTCTTAAAACCATGTCGAATGAAATGGTTGAAATAAAAAAACAAGTAGCTGAAACTTCTACCAAAAAACCATTCCGAAATTTCAAAAGAAATCAAGTTGAATCTAAACCTCCCAATTCAATCTCTAATGCAGAATCAGAAGAGGAAGAAGAAGAAGATACTCCTCCAGTATCAGAGGAGTAAGATGAGAATGAAGAAATAGCTGAATTGCATGGAATGTGGGATTTTATTCTCCCTAATTCTGATAGTGAGGTAGAACAAGAAGCTATGCCTGTAAGTACTAGGAGTAAATCTACATCAGAGCCTGTACAAACAGTTCCTAAAAAGAAAATTACAACTCCAAGTACTAAAGACAAATCCCCTGCAAAGAAAACTTCTCCATTACCTACTCAAAATCAGCCATCTTCTTCTAATCCTCCTACATCGACAACAAAGACTTTAGTGGTATCAGATCCTATGGAGTATAACATTGTTGAAGACATGAAAAATATTAAAGCCAACATTTCCTTACATGAACTCAGAAAACTAAAACACCAGCAAAAGTTGCTATTAAAAGAATTAAATGCTACACCAATTGCTCCTTTACCAAGTGGTGTAGTTGCAAAAGCAGCTAAAGGAATTGGTAAGCCACCAGACAAAGTAGATGCTACTGATACTGTGCTCATTGGAGAAAGATCAAATTCTCAGAATCCTCCTTTTTTTTGACTTATGAAATGTACAATAAGAATATGCATAATTGTTTAATCGATTCTGCAGCATCCTCTAATATAATGCCCACTTCTGTTTGTGTCAAATTGAATATTGAACCACATAAATCGGAAGTTCATATTGTTTAGTTGGATCGCTCTAAAGTTAAAGTTCTAGGATAAATCAATTCAGTTACTATTAGACTAGCTTCCGATCCTAGGATTGTCCAAAGAATTGATATTTTGATTGCAGATATTCCTTAATTCTATGGATTAGTTTTAAGCAGGGACTGGTCTGAAAAACTTAATGGTTATATCGCAACTGATTATTCACATATGTGGCTTCCTTACAAAGGGAAACCAAATCAAATCAAAGTTGAACGAGAAAAACATATGATGCACACTGTCACTGAATTTGAACAATCTAATGAACCTCTGGCTTTCAATAACAATATTCTTGGAGGTTATTCTGCTGAGTCATTCCTTGGAAACTTTAAAGCACCACAATCACCCTTTTTTGTAAATACTTTTGTTTTTCAAATAGAAAATTTTTCACAATATGATTCTTCCAGAATTGTAAATATTTCTGATATACTTATAGATAAGCCAATAGATAAATCTTTATTTTGGTCATTATATTTTGATGGATCAAAATCTAGTGATGGAGCTGGAGCAGGATGCATCTTAATTGATCCAGATGGAGAAAAAACCATGCTATCATGTAGGTTAGAATTTGAGTGTACAAACAATACTGCAGAATATGAAGCCTTGATTCAAGGACTTTATAAAGCTATAGGGTTAGATGTTAAATACTTGAAATTTTTTGGTGATTCCGAAATTGTCATAAAACAAGTTAGGAATACTATCCATTGCCTTTCAGGACATCTTAAACATTATCAAACCCTAGTACAAGATCTTACCACTCATTTTCTAGCATTTAATATTTCTTCTATTCCTAGGAATCAAAATACATCGGCTGATTTGTTAGCTAATGTTGCATCCAAACTCCTTCCTGCTGAAGATTGCAGTCCTGATAGATTTTCGGTAGAATTGATTTTTCGCCCATCTGTCCCAGATAATGTCACAAATTGGAGAGTATTCTATCATGATCAAGACATTTTGAATTTCATGACTTCAGAGAAATCATATGATGAACAAATTATTGATGAGGATGATCATGATTTACAAATTGCCTCAAAAGGTAATGAAAATCCCATTCCAAAATCTGTTGTTAAATTGGAGGACTTATATGATATAAAAGACAGATTCAAGAAAGTTACCAATGCTAAACTTCAAAGTTCCACTTTAAAGTTTGAATTAGTAAATCTTGGTTCTGACTCTAATCCTCTTAAAATGTTAATTTAGGACTCAATTTAACTCCAGAGGAAAGGAATGCTTTCATTAAACTTCTGAACAAATATAAAAATGTTTTTTCTTGGAATTATGATGATTTAAAAACGTATGATACTTCTGTTATTCAACACACAATTCCAATGCTTCCTGATATTAAACCTGTTCAATAGAAGTTAAGAAAGATTCATCCAAATCTCGAAGGTCAAATCAAATCAGAACTTAATAAACTTTTAAAAGCCAAAATCATTTTTCCTGTAAGGCACTCCAATTGGGTTTCCAACATGGTACCTGTAAGGAAGAAGAATGGTGATATAAGAATCTGTATTGATTTTAGAAATTTAAACAAAGCATGTTTAAAAGACAATTTACCATTGCCAACTATGGAACAGATACTTCAAAAGGTAGCTGGTTCTGAACTCATGTCCTTTCTTGATGGATTTTCAGGCTATAATCAAGTTTTAGTTCATCCAGATGACAGATTGAAAACAACTTTCAAAACAAAATGGGGAACCTATGCTTATCAGAAAATGCCTTTTGGTCTAATAAATGCTGGATAAACTTTCCAAAGAGCCATGGATATAGCATTTAAAGGTCTGATCAATAGATCAGTTTTTATTTATCTTGATGACATAACAGTATTTTCAAAAAAGAGAGCCAATCATCTACATGATCTAAAGCAAATATTTGAAAGATGTAGAAGGTTTGGTATTTCCTTAAATCCAAAGAAATCTTTCTTTGCTTTGGATGAAAGAAAACTCTTAGGATTTGTTGTGTCAAAAGATGGTATATATATTGATCCAGATAGAGTGAAAGAAATTTCTGATATTTCTTTACCTCATAACAAAAAATCCATGCAATCATTTCTTGGGCAAATCAATTTTGTAAAAAGATTCATTCCTGATTTTTCTCAAATTGTTTTACCTATGCAAAATATGATCAAGAAAAATTCAGTATTCAAATGGGGGCATAAAGAGAAAGAAGACTTTGGGGCAATCAAACAAGCGATCATTAATGCACCAGCATTGAATATCCCTGATTTTTCTAAAGATTTTACTTTGTATACTTTGGCCACCGAAACATCCTATGCTGTTGTTTTAACACAACTTAATAATCAGAAAATTGAGGCACCAATTTCTTTCTTTAGCTCAAATCTGCAAGGAGCTAAGCTGAATTATTCCGATGTTGAAAAACAAGCCTTTGCCATGTTTAAATCAATCAAACAGTTCAGACCTTTTCTCTTGAAAACACATACAAAAATCATTGTCCCATTCTCTGTAGTGAGACAATTATTAATTCAAAAAGAAGTAGGAGAAAAGAGAGCTAACTGGGTAACAACTTTGCAAGAATATGATATTGATATTAAGCCAGCTAAGATTGTTAGAGGACAAGGTTTTTGCAGATTATTGGCAGGAGCTCATAACATACCATAAAATCAAGATCCAAACAATGATATTCAAGTTAGTCAGATAAGTATTACAAATTCTGAATCTCAGTATGTTGATCTCATCTATTACTTGAAAAATGGATATGCTCCTTCTAATCTCAGCTATAAGAACAAACGTGCTTTAATATTGAAGGCTATTAAATATGAGATCATTGATAATGTGTTATTCAGAAAGAATTATGATTCAATCCTATTAAGATGTCTTGAAAAGACTGAAGCTGAAAAGGTGTTGCAAGAATTGCATGATGGACCAGCAGGAGGTCATTTTGGAGGTGATACTACAGCTCACAAAATAATTCATGTTGGTTATTACTAGCCTACCCTTTTTAAAGATACGCATGATTATGTGAGGAAGTGCAAAATTTGTCAAACTGCTAGTGGAAGACAAAAGAAACCAGCTTTCCCTTTGCAACCAGTAAATATTGAGCAACCATTTGAGCAATGGGGGCTTGACATTATTGGTGAGATAGTACCTCATTCTTCCAAACATCACAAATACATCCTTATAGCAACATATTAATTTACAAAATGGGTAGAAGCAAACCCTTTGAAGGTAGCTAATTCTGATACAATTATTGATTTCATAGATCACTTCATCATAACTAGGTTTGGTATACCTAACGCTCTTGTCTTTGATAATGCATCTTATTTTTTTGGAAACAGTATAATGGAATTTGCAGTCAAAAGAGGTTTTAAATTGAAATATTCAGCAAATTTTTATCCACAAGGTAATGGTTTGGCTGAATCCACTAACAAAAATCTTATCAAAATCATTAAAAGGACCATTGATCAAAATCAAAAGAATTGGCACAAGTCTTTAATCTTTGCACTATGGGCTGATCGTATTACTGAAAAAGCTTCAATAGGAACTTCACCTTTCAATTTAGTTTATGGAAAAGAAGTTGTGATACCATCAAATTTAGCTCTTCCATCATTAGCCCTAGTGCGATTTATTGAAGAAAATCCTTCTTCATCCATTCAATTGAGATATGATCAAATCCTTAAACTAGAAGAAGATAGAAATAAAGCAAAAATTATTCATGAAAAACATCAACAGCTTGTAAAATCTTCTTTTGATGCAAGTTCTACCGGCTCAAAGATTTTGTCAATTGGTGATCTTGTTCTGAAATGGGATAAATCACATGAAGAAAAAGGTAAGCATACCAAGTTTCAGAAAATGTGGCTTGGACCATTTCAAATTGCTGAAAAGATAGGCTCAAATACATTCATACTCCAAGATTTAGCAGGAAAGAGAGAATCTCTTCCTGTAAATGGGCTTGTCTTGAAGAAATTATTTTCATAAGGAGGTAACCCCTTCTTACTTGTACATATTCCTTTCTGCAAAGTTTTTTTAATTGTTTTGCAAATAAAGGTTGTTAATAAGTCTCTAATTAACTGTTTACTATTAAGAAAATTTCTTAGGAAAAATATTATAAATATTTATTTTGTGTAAATAAGAATTTTTAAAGAGATGATCACAGTCTTTGGATAGTTTAAAATAAGATGTTAAACTTTGAAAGATTATTCTAATCATTTACATGATCTTTTGAAAACTTGAGGAAAATGTAAATCATTATAAGTTTATTGAGAAGAGAAAGGTTATCTATAATAGTAAATATTTTTTTCAAAGTCTTGGTACTCAAGAAACTCTGAAAATTGTCATCCATTGATTCTTAAGGATAAAACTATTTCACCCCATCCATTTAAGTCGTGATTTTTTAGAATGTAATTCTAAGAAATTATATGAAAATTTTAAGGGATAAGAGGTCTCATCACGAGCCTGCTTACCATGTTCATAAGAAGTAATAAAACTGACATTACCAATACCGCATATCAAAACAGGGAAATGGCTTATAAATATAAGACAAGGGGTCTCATCACGAGCCATCTTGTTCAGTTTAATTACAAATACTGAATGGCATTGTTATTAACTGGCTACCAAACCATAACAATGGCTCTTAAAAAATAAAAAATAAGTAAAAGACAAAAACATGAGATAAAATGTCTTATGAATTTATCTTTTAAAAAGTCATAATTTTAGTTGGATGGGACAATGAATAAGTTAATGGTTAAAAGGTAACCCTGTCGAGACTATGAATGTTTGCAGGCAGCAGAGGAAATACCTATGACAATAGAGTATATTATAAAAACCAGACTTGGAGAAATCCACTTACTTCATTATTAACACCAATCAAAGCTTGAGATAACCCAAAAATGTTTTTTATTCTCAAGAAATTAGAAAGAAATTGTAGGTAATTTTTATTCTTTTTTCATAGTTAGATTTTATTTTCGATTATCCTAAGATAGTTTTCATTATCTATAAAAATCTTTACTTACTAGAAAAATAGTATTAATTTTATTTTTTCAGAGATAACTATTTCTTTCAGTGAATCGCCAATTGTTGTACTGTACAACGACCCTCCCTTTTTCCAGAATTTTAGAATAAAATTCATTTAGAAATAGGGTCCCTTTTTTATTCTTTTAATATAGGAATAAAAGACTTAGAAATAAATATTCATTGTTTTTAATGACTCATTGCATATCTTTGTTACCAAGTGTGTACAAACAAATACACCATTGTTTGTTTGTGACAATTGTTTCGTAAGACTGTGGATAATCCGGCAAGCTCTCCAGTAAACAATAACCACAGAAACTTGAAAACCAAAATACAACATTCAAAAACTTCTGATCCGATCAAATATAAAAGACTTTATTATAGAAAATAAATCAATTGCAAAAGTCCCACGAACAGTAATCGGAAATCGGAAATCGGAAAAAATATTTGAGAGAAGTTTTACATACATGTTCAAAACCTCTAATGTGATTAGTCCAATCGAAAATCTCCAATCGCAAAGGATTTAAGTTATTCATTCACATATCTCTGATGCGATGCGATCAATCGCAATCGTGTGATCGGGGCACTTTTAATAAATTCCTTTTGGTCAATCGAAAATTCCCCGATGCGATGCACTTTATTATAAAACACTTTTCAAAAGGAAATAAACATTTGTTTCACTTAAATGAGAAGAATCTCTATATGGTAGACCCCACCATATCACAATCAGAAATCAGAGAAAACCATTGATAATTCTTTTCGATTGAAACTCTCCGATACGATATATCACCATATAATCGGAAATCAGAGAAGTTTGCAATCGCAATCGACAATCGGAGAAATCTGTATTGTGATATCTATGTACTATTTTGAATACTTCCGATGCGATTGATATTTAATATACTACATTCATCACATTGGAGGAATTCAAAATAGGTAATTTTATAATATTTCACAAGCGCCAAATCTACAATTGTACTTTCAGCATTCAATAACAAATCAAATGATTATTGGTTTACGATTCTGTTTTGAATACGTGAGTGTGACCCAAAAAAAATATTTAAGTGTTACACGGATTCAATAAATAATGAATCATGAACCCATAATTTTTATAATCGTTCTTTTCAATTGCTTGTTTATCACGACTGAGAGCTTATTGCTTTGCAGAATCAAATAATGCCAAATCCTTTCATTCGCAGACCGAGGGAAACAATATCAGACACATAAATGTCGAAGAGAACAAGGATAATGAAGACTGTTGTTGCCGCTAAGTTTGTTGAGAGTCCTACAGTCTCCAAGGAAAAACCAGTAAAGCTGAAGTTAGTTACAGATACATCATGTCAAGGGCTTGACAGAATGACATGGGAAGGAGTTTATAATCTATTGGAGAGTAAAAACCCTAAAGTCACAATAGAAAAGGTATCAGTTCCGGATGAAGATAACTCAGATTCCGACTCTGAGATTACTGGAAGAACACTTGCGAATTCATTCCTACATAGAATTGCAGCCAGAGCAAACATCATTCCTTATTATGATGTGATTCTATGGGTCGTTGATAGTGTAGAAATTAAGGACAGAATGTTTATTTCATCTTCTGGAGTGTCTTTTGGATCATTCAAAGTAGAAGACCTCAAAGCAATGTATCATCTCCCTGATCCGCAGAAGGTCTATAACAAAGAATTTGTCAAAGAGTTTGCTAACAGTTATAAAGTTCAATCTGAACCTATCAAAGAATGGAGAAAAAATCCTGAAAAGCACAAAAATGAATCATCCGGTATGTATTCAGTAGATTCTCTTTCACCCCCATATAGCTATGTCGCTGCCATGATGTGTAGATTATTTGGCAATAACAATTCTGCTAGGTTTTCTATACAAATGGTTCCTTTAATCCTAGCTACTATCAATTCCGAAATTATGGACTGGGATGTTATTCTTTCTGATAGGATAGATAATAGGATTCTCGAATACAGACAAGATAAAATCGCTGGAAATACCACTCCCTTTTTCTTCTGTGCTTATGTTCTAGACGCTCTTTGTTTTAATTCTGAGTTTCCCTTGTTAGGCTGGAAATGGACTACCAAAGATCCCACTCCGATTCATATATATCATAAACTCCTTTGGAAAGTTCATTTCAAAGATCATGTATATAGAATATGTCATGGTTTCCTTATTCTAGTTTTTCAAACCATTTTCAATCGCTTTCCCCCTAGATTCTACGACAAAGCTAAAACTGACTTATCCTCAATAGGAGATTGGTTTGGAGAGGAAAAATTCACTTCTGTCAGGATTTTCGGGAGTATTGTGGAACCCCATGTTCTCCCTCTTTTTGTTCTAGATAAACTTCTAGCTCAGGAAATCTCCTATCAATTGACAGTTGAAGGAATGTCCAGATATCTGAGCAATAGTAAGAAAAGAATGTGGCCTTCATTTCCATTCAATTGTGGACATTTTACTTTGAATGAATTCAAGCATGCAGAAAATTAAGTCGCCAAAATAAAGGGTTTTAAATTGGCAACAATCCCGGGGAGACAGTATGATCCACAAAAGATAGCTTTTAATGTTACTTCTTCAGTTTCAATTGCTCGATTCGAGCATGAACCAGATGAATTTGATGATTTTTTTGTTTCATTAAATGACTTTTCTCAAGTTTATAATTTGGCCAAGTCCAAATTCCAGAAAGAAGAAATGAATAAATTTATGCTATTTAGAAGTCAAAGATTGTTGAAAGTTCCTCTAGACCAATTGAGAGTTCCTATACAAGGGTCAAAAGCAGAGGATACATCTGGCAAAACAGCAGGAGAAACATCTACCAGTAAGGTCACTACACAATCAGCTACTGACCAATCCATTGCACAGATACAAAAAGAAGTAATAGGAAATGATCTTGTTATACATGCTGAAAAGGTGAGCACTGATGGCAAATCCGATGTAAATACTGATCATCAGTCCACAGCTCAAACAGGGAAAGAATGCACAAGTACTAATACTAATGTGCATAATCAAAAAGAAGGATCAGGCAGCAAAGCCAATGAACAGGAAACAAATACAGAGAAATTGGATACACAACTTGGAGGAAACAAAACTACTGAGAAAATGGTAGACTCTGTTGATCTTAATGTTTCCTCACAATTGTTGAAACAATATAATCAATTTGCTCATCAATTAGGACTGCAGGATAATTCTGAAGAGAAAAATCCAGAAGATCAGGATGTTGAAATAATTCCTGAACATCCTACAGGACAAATTGTGTTGAAAATTGAGGAGATCCCTCCTCTGAATGTATTCTACAGCCCTAAACATAAGGTTGTTGTTAAAAAATAGAGAAAAAGAAGGAAGATGGATCAGGACACAATTTTTGCTTCACAGGAAGAATTCATGAGTATTGTTTATAAGAATGCCGAAGTGAATCCATCTGAGGATCTCACTAAGTTATCCCAATATGCAGGAGCATACAGTGTTGCGACAATAGATAAAGCCGCAGAAGTTTCTCAGTTGATGACTCAGAAAGATCTACATCTAGCTTTACTTGAAAAACAAGCTAATGAAAATCAGCAGAAGATTGCTCGATTTGAACGGCAATTTCAAAATCAAGAGCTCAGAATTAAAGAGCTAGAAGAACAGCTGGCCACAGAAAAGAAGAAAGTTGATGAACAAGCTCTAAACAAACAGCAACAGATGAATCAAGAAATTTCAAAGTTACAAAATTTGTTGCAAGATGAGCAAAATACAAAGATTGTACAAGAAAAAGAATTTCAAGCTGATTTAGATAAATTCAAGGATTTTCCCAAATTAAATGAATTCAAAACAGAAGCTCTTGAAGCCAATAAACTGTTATCTCAGTAGTTAAATAATGTTTGTACAAAATTAACTCAGACAGAGCCATTTATTGATATCACATCATCTTTGATACAAGACATAGTTACTCTCAGGCAAGAGATTGATGATGCCGATGAAAAGATTTATGAATTTCTTATTTGGCAAGATACAGAAAAGGGAAAAGAAGCTAATCTACCTCGGATAGAAGAAAGACATAAGGAAATCATGTTTACAGAGTGGGAGCAGCAGTTGATGAATGTCGAGAGAGCTATATCAAGAGCTAGAAGCATGATGGGTAATATAACACAATTTATCAATGACAGCTTGTATGCATGTAATCTCATTTCAGATTGTGTTCCAGGCAGTTTACTCAAAGTCAAAGAAACTGATCGCAGATGGAAAGAAGAAATAATGAATAAAAATCAACAGATCAATAAGCTTCAAACAATATCTTGGGATAATATGTGGACCTATCTGATTAAGCCACTCAATCAAAAATCAGCTATTAAATGCCTATCAAATGTTGTTGATTGTTTGATTCCAGAATTCTCCGATGCCACATACGCTGGACAGTTACATTCCAAGATGAGTCATCCATCAGAAGTACAGGAAATGTTGAAAATTTTCCACCTGGCTACATCGAGCGAGAAGGAAAAGCAATAAATCAGTTCCATTTTAAGATAGTATTTATGTTTTTAATTTGATAGATTGTAGCAGTAGTAGTAGGATTCTGTTTTCATGTAATTTCATATTTAAACCCTTCTCATGCATTTAGAGAAGAGTCCTGAATGGTAATATTTTTGACTTGGAGATTACATTTATGTACTCCATTGCCTCTTGTATTTTATAAAGGATCACATCTGGTGATTTTATGTGGAATTATCTTTAAAGTGTTGCATTTCTGTACCTTGGATGTGATTTTGCATCTGAATTACTGGATTAGAGTATCAAATTTCATTTGAAATCTTTCAAGATGGATAAAGTATTTTTATCTATTCACTGTTGATTTCTTTTGTCATATGATATTCACTTTAAATTTTGCTATCATTTATATATATTTGGTTTTCACAACGTTTCTTTATATATCATTTTTTAGTATAATTGAAATGTTATCTTTCATAAGTGTATGTAGATGATATATAATGATGAATACAATATGCTAATATAACTCTGTTTAATTTCTTAAACATAGTTATCTTTATTTGTTTCTGCACATTTCAATTAAACGATAATACATTTTTATGGTTATTATTAAATTGGAATAATTTTAAGTTGTATTCACATATGATACCCGGGTTAATTTTAGAATTTCTTTATCAGTATTTAGATTAAATTAGATAGTTTCATTTCAGTCATTTAGTCCCATTTTCACTCATCCAAATCAACCCATCACCAACCCATTAGTTATAAGGAAACTGCTCCTTTCAATCCAGTCGGAGCCACCATACCAAATGGATAAGGAGCTGTCCTAAGGTCCCGACTGGGTGGTTTTCCCCAATGTTTAAAGCAGAGATTTTCTAGGCTTCAACAACACCCAAGCTAGCACTTCAAAACATTGGTGTTGGTCTCTTTAAGGATTCTTCCCTAATGAGCACCTTTTCATCACTGCCACCCACGACGTTAGAGGAAATTGTGAATATAGAGATTTGTTACATGATATCTTCCATTTTGTCTAACTTAAGGAAGATTGCCAATGATTCTAAAGTTGATACACTGGGTGAATTTATACTTCCAAGCCCAATTGAGCTCGCATAGCATTTAATTCACTTGCCTTGGGTGGCGCATCTTGATCCATCGTCGCCGATATTTTGGGTTGATCGTTCATTAGATTTTGGTACTCCTTTTGATCCTTTTTCATCCACATTCTTGATTGATGAGAGCATTGTGGAAGCCATGATGCTAGAAGGAGAACCATGGGATGATTATCATCATCGTTCTCGTCTTCCAGATTACAACGAAGATTATCTTATTGAACTATATTGACCTACGATCTCTTATTTCATTTCTAATTCTGTTCCAATTAATGCCATCGAATCTGAGTGAAACCCATCCAATATTGAAGAAAATATTTATATCGATATTTCGACCAAACCTGGCGTTATAGAAAATATTCATGTCGGCATGTCTTGTTCTACATCCAAACTCAAAAATTATCTCTCTCTTTTTTTTGAATTCTGTGATATATTTGCTTGTTCTTATGAGGAAATGCTAGGCATAGATTCTAGTATTGTTGAACACACAATTAAAATGTACCCTTATGTCAGACTAGTACATCAACACCTTCGCCCTGTTCATCTGAAGAAGGATGCTACCATTAAAGCAGAAGTTGAAAAACTTATACGTGTTGGTTTCATTTACCATGTTCCTCTTACTGATTGGGTTTCCAACATTGTTCCTGTCATGAAGAAACAAGGGACAATTAGAGTGTGCGTTGATTATCGAGATGTCAATCTTGCTTGCCCAAAAGACAATTATCCTACTCCCTTTATCGACCAAATTATTGACGAATGTGCCGGATATGAAATATTTTCATACATGGATGGATTCTCTAGTTACAATCAAATCAATATTCACCCAAAGGAACAATAGAAGACAACATTCATATGTCCTTGGGGCACATTCACTTATCGTAAGCTCCCATTTGGTTTAAAGAACGTTGGGGAAACATTTCAGAGAGCAATGGATTATACTTTCCATGACATTAAGCACATTGTTCAACCTTATATAGATGATTTACCCATGCATTCATGAAACAGAATGATCACCCGGTGCATCTGAGAGTTATATTTCTACACTTCCGACACTACAAGATACACCTCAAACCACACAAATGCATGTTTTGTGTTGGTCTTGGTCGTTTGTTTGGATTTTTCGTCTCAAAATATGGAATTCGAATTTACCCATTGAAGGTCCAGGCCATTCTCAATTTTCTTGCGCCATCAAACTTACTTCAGTTATAGGGAATTCAAGGAAAGGCTAACCTTCTAAGGAGGGTCATAACCAACTATGCCGAAATGGCTAAAGTATTTACTCGTCTCTTGAAAAAGGGGATTCCCTTCAATTGGGATAAGCTTGCACAAGTTTCTTTTGATGCTCTTAAAGATACCCTGATCCGAGTGTCATTAATGTATCCCCCTAATTATCAGAGTGATCTTTTCATGTATCTCACCACTGAAGATACAACCATTGCCATGGTATTCGTCCAAGAAGAAGATGGGATAGATTATTCAATATATTATTTGAGTCATAATCTCAATGATACGGAATTTAAGTAATCATACGTCAAAAAGCTCACCTTGGTGGTCATTCAAGCTATCCAAATATTTCGCCTTTATATCCTACTTTGGAAGACCATTGTCATTTCGGATTGCAACCCTATGGCATATATTTTGTCACATCAATTTCTGGGGGGGGAATATTCAAAATGGATCATCATTTTGCATGAATTTGATTTGGAATTCATCAAATCCAAGTCAAAGAAGTCTTTGGTATTTTCTGAGCTTCTCTGTGACCTTCCCTCTGATAGTACTGAGACTACATCAGAACCATACATTCCAGATGAGTATTTATTTTTTATTGGGTCATCTGACCCTTGGTATGGGGATTTTATCATTTATCTCCAAACCCAAAATTTTCGACCCGATACCCCTCGCTCACAATAACGACGTATTCGATACTAAGAAAAATATTATACGATTGTCGGTGATACAATTTATCATTGTGGTGTCGATACAATTTTAAGGATGTCCTCACTCATGAGGAGGTCGAGAAAGTTCTAAATGATTGTCATGATGGTGCTTGTGGTGGACATTTGTCTGGTTACGCTACCACACAGAAGATTCTCCGTGTTGTTTACTTCTGGCCAACCATATTCCGCGACTACATTCTCGCGGTTAGAAGTTGTCATGCGTGCCAGATATTTTATTGTAAAATCTGCATGGTGCCAACACCAATGCATCCTGTCATTGCTGTGGGACCATTTGAAAAATGGGGCATTTAATTCATGACCTGTAACTGTCGTTTGGTTGGGTGGCATGGTTATATTATTATCGTCATTGACTACTTTACCAAGTGGGCTAAAGCAATGCATACATTCAATAACACAGGTGAAATAGCCGCATTTTTCTTTTTCAATCATGTCGTTTATCAGTTTGGTGTACCACCAGCCTAGATCCATCTAACTTTGGATCTATCATGTGCAGAGAGGGATCAAATCTCTCGAGGTGCAAACCTATTTTTTGAGTGAAAATTTTGAGGAAAGGTTTGCACCTCGAGAGATTTGATCCCTCTCGGCGCATGATAGATCCAAAGTTAGATGGATCTAGGCTGGTTCCAGTTGGAGGCATCAATGTCACATTTTTCAGATTATTAAAATTTTTGTATATTTTTGAGATGTACATCATACTTTGAAATTTTGAAGATTAGAAATACAAATTCTAACAAATGTTATTAATATAAATATGTTTGGTGATCACAAAAATGAAATAATTAATATATTAAATAACAAATACACCTAACATATCATTCAAATGTGATATGAAGAATATATTGAAAAATACATGAAAAATACATAATTTATTTAGTATTTAGTCTTGTGAATCCAAGGAAAATATATAGAACATATGATTAATTTTATGAATAATATGTAAATACATTTAATATAAATACAATAATTTTATATATGCTAAATATGTCTGATAACTGGTCATTTTAATTTTAAAATTTGCTTAGTTACCTAAGTTTGTTGAGATAAATATTGTTAATAAATTTAATGATGAAAAATGATGAAATAATAATTTTGAATGCAAAGTGACAATGTAAAACTGTTGAATGATATAAAATGTGAATAATAAGAATGCACTCAATTACAAATAGTCTTCATTGTAATCCATCTCAAATTATTTTCTTCTACTATTATTATTGTCACCTTTGTTAGTTTTTTCATCTTTTCATATCGATTATATGAAAAGCACAATTGAAATCATAAACCTTTCCAATTTTCTCTCTTCCCCCATCACTCTCTACCTCTTTTTCAAGTCCTCTCTCTTGTCCTTCCTCTCTCTCTCTCTCCCTCAACATCTACACTAAAATCAATGCATATAGTGCAAGAAATCAAATAGGATTAGAAATCACCATCCACAATGAAATCAATGCATATAGTGAAATAAATCGTCTTCCCTCTCTCCCCCCTCCAACTCCATCTCTCTTTCCCTCTCTCTCTCCACTCTCTCACATCCTCTCTCTCTTCCTTCCCCTTTCTCCCTTTCTCTCCCATGTCTATATCTCTCTCTCCCTCTCTTCACCCTCCAACTCTGTCAATATATCCCTCCCTCTCTCCTTCTCCCCCCATTCCCTCCATCTCTCCTTTTTCTCTTTATCTCACCCAAAAACATGCACATGCTCTCTCTATTTCTCCATTTTCACTCCCTCTCTCTCTCCACTTCTCACTCTTGATGTATTTATTCTTCCCTCCAACTCCATCTCTCTATCCCTCCCTCTCTCCTCCTATCTCCCTCCCTCTCTTCTCCTCTCTCTCTTCCTTCCTCTCACTCCCTTCCTCTCCTACCTCCCTCTTTCTTCCCCCATCTCTCTCTTTTCCCTCTAATCCTCTCTCTTCCCCCATAACTCTCTCTATCTCTCTCTCTCTTTCTCTCTCTCTCGCTACCCTCCAATCCTCTCACTATCTCCATCCCTCTCTCCTCCTCTCCCCCCCCTCCATATTTATGTCTCCCTCTTCCTCGCGTACCCTTTTCTACCTCTCTCACTTCTCTCCCTCTCTCTCTTCATTCCTCCTCTCCCCTCTCCTTGATTTTATCCCCATCTCTCCCTTCTCACTCCCTCTATCTCTCCACCTCTATCACTCTATGTCTTTGTTCTTCCCTTCCATATATATCTAGAGTTAATATATATCATGATACATTAATGTATATAATATTATAGAAAATTTAATATTGTATTAATCCAAAGTTATTAAATATAATAATATTAATACGAATATTAGATTTAATAATAATAATATTATTATTAATATTTTGATATTAATATTAGGGATAATAATGGTTTTCTTGACATGATATTAATAATAATTTGGCCCATAGTATTTGACCTATAGGATTCACCTAAATAAAACCTATTTTTTGAGTGTTGATAAATATAAAGAGATTTATAGAGTAAATATAAAAAAATGTACCATATCTCTTTTATTTACAATGATATTTGGCCGATAGACTTGGTATATAATTAGATGTTGATTTATAATGATATTTGATATGTTTTTATATATTTATCATGCCTCTTTATACCTCTTTTATATTGATTTATTTATTTACCAGAGCTCTTTTATAAATATGGTATTTAGCCCATGGTATTAATAATAATTTGGCCCATGGTATTTGGCATATAGGCTTCACCTAATTAAAACTTTTTTTTTGACTTATTGTAAATATAAAGAGATTTATGGAGTAAATATAAAAAGAGGCTTTATTTATTTAGTGGAACTAGTCAAATATAATTAGAAATCAACATCTACACTGAAATTAATTTTCATCTTTTTTTTCAGTGGAGACAATGCAGACAATACTCGTTTTGAAAGATAGCAAGGAAAAATTGTAAAATGTGTTTCGTAATTGATTCTTCATAAAATTACTCAATAATTCCTTTTACTTCTGAATTGCGTTATAGACATAGATTCTGTCATATTTTGGTGTTTCTGATAATGTCTAATTGATAGCATGGTTTAGGGAATTTACAGCCATATGTTTCTCTTGCTAGCCAACTGATTTGTAATTTTTGCAATAATTATTCTGTTCTCATTAATAGAATTTTTATAGAGATTGCTTGTCTTTGATTCAGCAAAAATAAATTTCAGATTTGATAAGCATTTGGAAGGGCTTGGTTTTATCTTGATGGTTTAACTTCCTGAATTCAAAATTTATGTCTGCTGCTCTCATGCTTTTATTATACCACTTAAGCTTTTTTAATTTTTAACTTCATGTCAAACTGAAAGAAGGAAATGTGTCTTCGCATGATTTTGCAATTTGGTATCTGAGTTCCACTTACAGAGAGGAAAAATGATTTTGCAATTTGGCATTTGAGTTCCAGTTATAGAGAGGCAAAATGATTTTGCAATTTGGTATCTGAGTTCTAGTTATAGAGAAAGGTGGTTGGATGCCAAATCTGATTATATTATCAGTTGGATGTTGAATGCATAATGTGTTCATAGGATTATCAACACATTTGTGAGGCTTTATATTTGTATATTTTTATACATCTTTGTTTTTAATAACGAGTTTTTATGGGATTGTGCAAGGTTGAAAGAGTCATATTTATAGCTTGCAGGTAGCATATTTGTAGAGTTCATTTTCATCATTAGTTTAAATGAAAATTCATATATTTTTTCTTCAATTCCAGACTTTGATCTATGACTAGGCAATTTTGAAAATTTCATATTTTATATCGAGGAAAATTACTGCAGGATTTATTTAATGATTTTTTTGTTCAGTGAAGGATGTGCAAAATGAGATGTAGTTTGAGATCATTCCTGTGTGTTTATATATTCATGCTGTAATTTGAGGAAGTGATATTAGTGAACTCTTTACTGTTGTGTATATGTTATTAATTTCTAATTTCTGGTTATCATTATATGCAACATGGACTTAGTTGTTGGGTGTTCTACAATAACCTCTCTTGCTATTTGTTTTATTTGAAACTGTTACGTCGGCTTTATGTAGAATGGACAAATAGTATTTACAAACTATATTTTGTTTTGTTTGAATGAAAAGTTTCCCAGGATGTAAAGTGTATTTGATTAAAATTATTTACTTTGGTGGAGACCCATAGCTGAAGAGAGATATCAAACCATTGTCTCTCTTGTAAAAATGGTTTATGACGGATACTGGGTTGTAGATGTGGCGGATTTATCAAGCTCAGTTGTTTTAATTTTTTTTTTGGGTTTATTTATATGATTGTTAAAATTTATTTGTTAAGCCGACACTTGATTTTTATTTTTATTTTTTTTTAAATTTAAAACTTAAGCCAAAATTTTGTATGAGGACGTGACATACCTGACATCGGGGTCAAATTGGGCTATAGATGCGCCTCTCGGCACAACAAGCTATAGTTACATATCATGGTAAGAATTTTCGCAATAACATGATGAATTAGTTGACTGCCAAATTAGGAATGTCGCATGATAGTTCTACCCCTTATTATCTAGAATCTAATGGACAAGTTGAAGCCATTAACAAGATCCTTAAGTGAATGCTTCAACGAATGATAGGCGTTCACAAACGAAATTGGAATTTAATCCTATACTCTGATTTATGGGCATATCGAACCTTGGTGAGAAATGCAACCAAATTTACTCTCTTTTAGTTAGCATATGGTCTGGAAGCTATCTTACCAATCCAATGTGAAATTCCATCATTAAAATTTTCTATTGACCTGCTACCTGACACCTCTAATGAAGAAGCGTGTCTTTTAAACCTCATCCATCTAGATGAAATGCGTCATGAAGCTTCATTAGCCAACGAAGCACGTAAAGGACGAATCAAGGCAAAATATGACTGCAATGTCAAGCCTCACATATTCTTAGAGGGAGACCTGGTCTTGCTTTATGATCAGGAAGCTGATTTGATATGAACATGAGAACTTGAGCCACTATGGCATGGCCCCTACATTCTCAAAAGAGTTTTGGCTAAGGGAGATTACAAGTGAGTTGATTATGATGGAATTCCAATGGCGCAACCTAGAAATGGGCTATATCTTAAATGTTACTATGCTTAATTGAGCATAGTAAGATTTTGCATCATATTGTGTATATGCTTTGATTGCATTAATTCTCTTAGTTTTTTTTTTTATAGTTTTCCTAAAGTTAGTAATCCACTTTACATTTCATCGTAAATGTCTGAAGATTTGGAACCATTCATTAGGTGCGCCGATGGTGCTAGTCATAGTACGTAGAACCTGTTTTATGCAACATGGGCCATTTTCACTCTAGGTGGTGAGTTAATGAGTTTTCAAGGTATTTTTATCGTTCGATCCACAAAAAATATCGCTGAGTATAATGCATTGATCAGACTCCTTTTTGATGCCATTTCACATGCCATTAACCGCATCATCATTAGGTGAGACTCACAGATTTTCGTACTAAAACTTACTAGCATCTATACTGTCCAAAATCCAACAATTCATCATATGTTCCTTAGAGTTCGACTTTTGGAAAGAAATTTTGATTACATTCAATATCAACACATTTCTAGAAATTTGAACACATTAATTGATTCTCTAGTGAATTATGTTTTAAACATACATTTGAAACACATGTAAAGATACATTTTCAATTCACATCATACAATTGAATAGGATCACACATTAAACATAGGATAAATTTAAAAGCAAATATATATATAGTTTAGGTTTTTACAAAAATTGTGCCCAAGACACATTGATCATCTGACCTCAAAATGTATACAAAAATTCAAAAATAAACTAGGTATGTTAATGATAACAAGCAACTGCTCTAGCTACCCTGTGCAATAGCCTCATTCAATGGCTAGGAACACTAATTGTATGGTGCTGCAACCTCATAGGTAAGTCCTCGATCCTAACATCCGGTATCCCAAGAGTCAATCCATCAACATGATGCTGCAACTCAGCATGAGTCTTGATCAAATATAAATCTCGAAGGACTTATCTCCCAATATTCCTCTCTGTTGGTTCATCTGCCACTTGATTTGGTCGACCAAATGGTTGAAAGCGACCCACATCTGTGTACATAAAAACTTTAGTTTAATCTTGGAAAACATCAAAAATAAAAAAACATGTAGAAACCTTAAAATCAAAAACATTGTCGAAAATTTTTTACCCATTGCACCCCATTCAGCACCATCTGGTAAAATTGTAATATTCCCAATTGGGAAATGCAACAAATTATAATGAAAAGTTAAGCATTAAAATAACGCATATCATCAAAATTATAGCAGGAGGCGAATATGGATACCCTTCTTTAACATTTATAACAGCAAATCAGATGTACAATGAAGCCCATAAGATGTATGAGAGGAAATATAAGTCTCCAATGAATAAAAATCCTCAAAAAGAGGTGCAACAACCATGAAAATGGAAAGAAACTACCTTGAAAATGTTATTTTTATTAGGTTGCAACAGTTGTTGATTAAAACCTAGATCTAGAGAAAAACAATGCATGAAAATTCATATCTATGACAGATCCATACACTATAAAGACTCTTCTTCAAATACCCCTTGGGGTTTTGAGCAATACATGAAGCACATGGAGTAGATATAAGATCTAAAGCTGCAGATCTGGAGAAATCTTCAGATATTCAGGAATATTCGGATTTGATCTGATGTATACAATAATATGATCCTCTTTAGTGGATCTCAAAGGTGAAGGGCAGATCCCCAACACATGAAAATCACTCCTCCAAAATGTTATGCCAAAAGTCCCTGCAACAACACCTACAGAAAAACGTAGATCTGGAAGTAAAATTGTGTTGTAGGGTTTAAGATAAGTTTGGCCACATGCCAAGATTTGGATCTGATGCTCCAATGATCCAATACTCTCTTTCTAATGGGATAGAGGCCTTCCCCACTGAAAAGATGCACTAGAATGGTCTAGATCTGAGTAGATCTAGCCTCCCACTTGCTGCAACTTACAAAGAAAACCAAACCCTCAACAGGATCTACATTGTAGTTGGAAGTAGAAGCTTGGCCTTGAGCCTGATAGTGGAAAAGAAATGAAAAGCTCTTCCAAGAGGCCTCTCAAGAAAAGAAATGGGATTCCTAAACAGGAAATCCTTGTGCTAAACAACAAGGAGAACAAAATATGTCTAAACAGACAATATACTCCTAAAAATGTAATCACATAAACAACCCTCTCATGCTGCCATCCTCTCCCTTTTATAAGATGAGAGCTTGTAGAACCCTAAACCACCTTGAATGAAATAACTCCTTTCCCATGAGCCACCTTCATCTAAAACTGCACTGTGCCTCATTGATGGCCACTCCTCTAAGACAATGTTGTTGATTTGGTCAAGGTTGACCCAGCCAAAATTTTTAGCCCCTTTCACACCTAAGGGTGCCTTCTTATTCAGCCAAGATATAGCCCTTTTCAGATGTGGCGTTGATTTATTTACTGTTTAGGAGTTTCATGATCCTCCCTTACAACTTTATTCATGAAACATAAAATCAAAACAAAAATAAATATTCCCATTAGCTTAGGACTAATTGGGAATATTATAGTCCTCCCCTCCACAATGTTGCTTGTCCTCAAGCAACTAATAAGGTGAGTGCTGCAACTCTTCTCCTCCTACATTACTGACACAACCATGGGATAAGCTCCCTCCATAAGCTAATTTTTCACCAAACCATCCCTCCATGAATTTTTCCTCCAAGGTTCTCATGAGATGCAAGTAGCCCATCCCATAAGGAGTCAATAGATCACATGAAACAAACATGGTTTGCCCAATTTTCTCCTTGAAATATGTACCATAAGGTACATGGAGAATACCCTTCTCATAGGTCACATACATACCTTCCCTCCTACCTCCATACATCCCCATAAAAAGTACAAGTACATCATCAATGTAGGGGATCAAAACAACATATATGCAAACAAAAATTTGTGCATATGGAGGTGGGTCATAGTCCCATATGTGGAACTAGCACAATGAATCTCCTGCCTACATGAGATATAGATGTGGTAGGTGGTTTTCCCACCACTTACTTGCTGCCCATACCATCTCACCATAGCTGAAAGTGTGAGATATATTTGGTGCCTTAGGGAATCACCCATCATGTTGAAAAATATCCCTCCTTCCTCCAAGGGAGTGGACAAATTCAGAAAATTTTGTGGCCCAATATTGGCTATGAAGTTTACAAGATATATTAATCCTCCTTGGAGCCATGGCCTGCATAAACATGGTGAAAAAATGCATAAAATCAGAATATAAAACATGTTTTACATGAGCATGTTCTTCACCAACAATCTTCCTCATATAGATGGAGTGGTGCATAGATCTATCCTCTTCCTTAAAGATAGAGAGAGAGGGTTGATTTAACTCTTCCATAGAGTTATGTTGTTGCTCCATCTCCACATGGTACATGCATCTTTGACAATGTTGATATAGTTCTTTCTCAAAACCCTCCCAATAGTAGCTCCTCAAGATGATGTTGTTGAGTTGCATAGAATATGTGTGGCTGAAACAGAACTCTTCATAGGCCCTTTGTAGTAACTTTTCCTTGAGCTTGGAGGCTCTAGACAAGAAGATCCTACCATGATCATATATGACTCGATCTTGTATTGAATTTCTCTCATCATGTAGCAAGTCATCAAGGATCATTCATGTGTGAATATCCTTGGAATATTCCACCAACAGTTGGGATTTCCAATATGGATCTAATTTTCCCAACAATAACAACGTTGATAATGTGTCAACTGAAATGTATGCCATGTTGTTTCTTTTCTCCTTGACATCTCTCATGACAAAGGTGTATGTTGGAGGGCCATTCCTCCCATTTCTCTCCTCCTTGAAATATCCCATGCCAAAGGTGTAAGATGGAAGGTTGCTATTCCTTCCTTGCTGCTCCTCTTGCATATGCACATGCTCAACAGAAAATGGAGGTTCTTGGAAGTTGGTCTCCCATGGAAGGCTATCATCTATCCAAAAACTCCTTGGCCTTGCCAAAGTATGCATGTGTGACCACCATCTCCTATCATGTATGGAAGCTTGCTCTCCAAATTAAATTATCTTATGATTCTTCACAGCCAAGGATTTCCTTCCTTGCTCCATGATGGTGTCACTCTTCATCCTTGCAGCATCTTTTCTCAGTGCAGTATGATATGAGAGAATGGATAATGGTGATAAGGGAAAAATATTTCCCCTCTCCTTGAGCTTTCCCAATACTCTTAGCGCTGTAGTATGGTCTTCTAATGCTCCCTCCCTTATTGGATCTATGAATGGAGCATTAGTGCATGAAACATATTTCACCAAATTTGAATCAGGTGGTCTCCCAGGTGGTGTAACACAAGATAATTACATCTCATGGCTCATTCCCATGTGCATAACAGATGGGACCATCATATCATTGCTTCCACTGCGCAAATCCATCTCTGATTCTTGTGTGGAAGTCTCATGATAATGGGGTATCACTCTTAAGGATTCAAGAGTGCTTCTGGTTGGAGCAGGTTTCCCCATCTTTTCCTCCATGTAATAATGGATCACCTCCTGTCATGTCAGCACTGTGATCCTTCCTCTTTTCTTCTTCTCCTACCTTCTACAATATCTCATAGTCTAAGGTGCTTCCTTTGGATGTAGTTAGCTCATGAACACCCAACATCTCCTTGGTGTCAAGAGTCTTGAACACAAAGGACTGATCTGTCATAGTGTGTGTTCCCAAAACTAGATGCAATGTTGTAACACATTCCCTCCATTGTTTTGCCTCATTTTCTATCATCATAGACACATGTTGTTCATTCTCTTCATGTGTAAGATCCTTGGGAGCTTCTTGTAAAGAAACAAGGGCTCTCCTAGTGGAAGCAAGTGCTTCACCTCCATCTCCCAATAAAAGTAGATCTTCTCCTACTATCACAGCGCTGGAGGACCTTCCCAACTCTTCTTCTTCCTTCTCCTCATCAATAGAGAATGCCTCATCATTAAGAGATCCTTTCTCTTGATCTCTTATTGAACAAGGAACCTTCATGTCTTCTTCTTGAGAAGAATGTTCTTGCTGAAGTGGGTCCTTTGCCCTTGGCAAGTCATGTAGCAAATATTTAACCCCCTCAACAATGTTCTGGAATGGATTTATCTTCATGGATCCTTCCATCTCATATATAGGTTTTGAATTATTGGGCTTGGTTTTCTCACCCCTGGAATTTTTAGATGGCTTAAAATCAAATCTTTTCACTAACCTCCTAGTGAACTTTGGATAAGTAGAGATTTTTACATTTTTAAATGAAGAAGATTCAAATAACCACAAGGCATAAGCCTTACCTTGGAGATGCAGTGTTGCTATTCTTATGGCTTCTTCTTCTGAAACTTGATGCAGCTGGAAATATGTGTCTAGTTTCTTTAACCAAGACTTGGCTAATCTCTTAGGTGATCCATCAAAAGTAGGTAGAAATATTCTACCCAAAGTGTGCTGCATGCACCCTCTTCTTCTCTTGTATATGTTGGATATTCTTTCTTATTTAAGTTTACAAAACTCTGGAAAGCTTATATTCTCTTTGAATCTTTTAGACTGAGATTCATATTATTGGAGATAGTCACCAAGAGTCTCCTCTTTTGGTGTCACTCCTTCTGCTTCTTTTCTTGCTAGGAATGTAGGCATGCTACAAAATTGTAGATTTGATTGTGTGGCTGAATGCTCACACACATAATATGAAGAACTGGGGCTTTCTTCATGTACAATTCCTCTTGAGGTATCTTCATGTTTTTCCCTCCTCATTCCTCTGATTTCACCTTTCAGCTCTTGCATAGTTTGGAACAGAATTTTTGAGAACTCTTTCTCTTTCATTCTTCTGGATAAAGGGGTTTTACCCTTGTCTTCTTTGTCTTCTATGTAATAATTCTTCTTCTTCTGTCTTTTATTTTCTTGAAAAGAAATATTGGCTCCTCAATAAGCTCAAGCTGTGCCAAGATGATGCTCTGATACCACTGTAATATTCCCAATTGGGAAATGCAGCAATAATGAACAGTTAAGCATTAAAATAATGCAGATCATCAAGATTATAGTAGGAGGCCAATAAGGAGACCCTTATGTAACATTTATAACAAAAAATCAGATGTAAAATTAAGCCCGTAAGATTTACAAGAGGAAATAGAAGTCTCCAATGAATAAAAATCCTCAAAAAGAGGTGCATCAACTATGCAAATGGACAGAAACTGCCTTGACAACATTATTTTTATTAGGCTCCAATAGTTATTGATTACAACCTAGATCTAGAGAAAAATAATAAATGAAAAGTCAGATCTATGATAGATACATACACTATAAAGACTCTTCTTCAAATACCCTTTGGGGTTTTGAGCAATACATGAAGCACATGGAGTAGGTCTGAGATCTAAAGCTGCAGATCTGCAGAAATCTTCAGATATTCAGGAATATTCAGATCTGATTTGATGTATACAATAATATGATCCTCTTCAGTGGATCTCAAAGGTGAAGGGCAGATCCCCAACACATGAAAATCACTCCTCCAAAATGTTATGCCAAAAGTCCCTGCAACAACACCTACAGAAAAACGCAGATCTGGAAGTAAAACTACGCTGTAGGGTTTAAGATAAGTTTGGCCACATGCCAAGATCTGGGTCTGATGCTCCAATGATCCAATACTCTCTTTCCAATGGGATAGAAGCCTTCCCCACTGAAAAGAGGCACTGGAATGGTCTAGATCTGAGTAGATCTAGCCTCCCACTTGCTGCAACTTACAAAGACAACCAAACCCTCAACAGGATCTGCGTTGTATTTGGAAGTAGAAGCTTGGCCTTCAGCCCGATAGTGGACAAGAAATTCAAAGCTCTTCCAAGAGGCCTCGCAAGGAAAGAGATGGGATTCCTAAACAGGAAATCCTTGTGCTAAACAACACTATTCTCTTCTAAACAACAAGGAGAATGATATATGTCTAAACAGACAATATATTCCGACAAATGTAATCAAATCAATAACCTTCTCATCCTTCCATCCTCTTCCTTTTATAAGATGAGAGCTTGCAGAACCCTAAACCACCTTGAATGAAAAAGCTCCTTTCCCATGAGCCACCTCCATCTAAAACTGTGTTGTGCCTCATTGATGGCCACTCCTCCAAGACAACGTTGTTGATTTGGTCAAGGTTGACCCAGTCCAAATTTTTAGCCCCTTTCACACCTAAGGGTGCCTTCTTATTCAACCAAGATATAGCCCTTTTCACATTTGGCATTGATTTATTTAATATTTATGAGTTTCATGATCCTCCCTTACAATTTTATTCATGAAATATAAAAGAAAAACAAAAATAAATATTCCCATTAGCTTAGGACTAATTGGGAGTATTACAAAAATCAAATCTGGATCTCCATAGAAATCTACGCATGTGTGTGGATACTCCTCTATGGTGATATTCTGTTATCGGAGCCAAGGAAAGAATGAAGTAGAAAATATGATACTCAATTGACCAGCATGCCTAGCAATCAACTCGACCCATCACTGCATCCGAGGATCTCTAGGACCAGATATGCTCAGTGTCACATGTCGTGGTTGCATCAATGGAACTCACTCTAAAATAAAGGAAATCAGGATCGAGCCATAACTGAAATTATTTTTTCTACCACCCTTTTCTTTAGTCAGTTGTTCTTTCATCTGAAAGAGTACTTCTTCAGCCTAGTTGAACATTGTCGGTTTGAGACACTCGAGAGCCATTAGGGGAATTTTGAGGTCTAAAATGGGCCTCCTAAGAAAAATGTACAACCCAAATAAAATTTATAAGAACCAATAGGATTCAAGATGATGATGTCAACCATTGGGGATGATTCACCATTTTTTAAGTAAAAGGGTAAAAAGATTAAAAAATAATAAAATAATAAAATCCTTTTTAAACTCGTATTTTCAGCTTATCTCCCAAATGTTTTACTCAAATTTCGAGCGGGAGTACTCATTGGATGCAAAATTTAATTCATCATTCAAGGAGGACCCATGTTGCATACTTTTGATGGACCCTACTACACGAAAAATGAGAAATACATGAAAAAACGTGATTGCAATCACGTTTTTTATGTATTTCTCATTTATCATGTAGTAGGATCCATCGAACGTATGCAACATGGGTACTCCTTGGATGAATAATTAAATTTTTCATCCAACAAGTACTCAAACTCTAAATTTGAGTAAAAAATTGGGAGATAAGTTGAAAATACGAGTTGAAAAAGTAGTTTTTTTCTTTTTTCCCTCTAAAATTTGATGATGTAATCAAATCTTATTATATTATTTCCACTATTATTTTATAATTTCCTTAGGATGCCCATTTTAAACCTAAAAATTCCCCTAATGATACTCCATATATGATCGGTTTGCAACATGTAGTGTCACAGATCCAACAAGTTTTGCAATAGTGAAAAGGATAGTTCTGAAAGGAAAATCACGCACATCATGAATGTTTATCTTCCCATCTTTGCTAGGTTCATTAACTGGCTGAAAATTCTGGTGTATTTAGTCCTTCACTGTCTTGCCGCCAAGATCATATCCCGTGAGGGAAATAGGTGAACCATGTCTCGATAATCCAGTAAGAAAGAAAACATCCCCAACTAGTATTGGGAGCACTTTATCCCCAATGTGAAATGCTTGAGATGCCGAATCCCATGAACAAACCAGGAACTCCAATAGTTCAAGATGTTGTCTCATCACTGATAATCTGAAATACTTAAGTAACCCACAATCCTTGAGGGCTCTTATAGTGCCAGGATCATTTAGGGAAATCATGTCTTGTTCTTCATGTTCTCTTTCTCACCATGTAATGGTCATTTTGATCTGATCAATACTTGAAATCCAACCATAAGATTCATTAGGATCTATTTCATGCAAAAAGTTTGGGATCACACAACAAGAAATAAATTTGTGAAATGCGGCCAACGTACCCCTGGTCTATAGACAGAGTGCTGCAGAGCATCTAAGCTTCAATTTCAGTGCTCTGCAACACACTTTTAGACATGCAAGGGTGTGTTTCCCTCAAAACACAATAGATTTACCCTAGGGGGCTCAAAAACCTAAAAATTCAGCATGAAATGAAACAAAAATGACACTAAAAGAAAGAGAAGGTTTAGATCTCCAACTTGGATCAAACTGCGCGAGAAATCGTCCAATAAAACTGTTACAATCCACCACTGAAGTTCGAGGGAAAACAGGTTCAGAGCTCCTAAAATTAAAATGGTAACTATGGAATGGTAAAAACTTCTTTTTATTAGTCACTTTGATTATTTTAATCATATTTAATGATGTGACTATATTTTTTGTTCATTTTTACTATGAAACAAGTATTTTTAATCCATTTGATGGTTCTCTGAATAGGTTTACAACTGATACAGTGAGTTTGAAGTGCATAATTATTCAAAAATGATTTAACCACAGAGCATACTTTTATCTCTTTTTCAAGCTATTTTAAACATGAAAAAGGAACCCCCTTGGAGTCTTCTTTTAGCTCTTTTTAGACTCCGTTAATGTGAAAATATTGCTGAGAACTTGTCTTTTTGAGCTCGTAAAATGAAATGAAATGAAATCTACTCAATATAAGTTTAACCCTTTTCCGGACTGAGATAGATTATTTACGAAAAAGGAACACCTTGGTCGAACATGGCTAAGAGGTTTTCTGAGGTAGTATTTTATACTTTTTCGGACCTGAGCAACAAATTTATGAAAAAGAGCTTATGGATTTTTCTTTTTTTCCATTTTTCAAACTCTCTAAACATTAAAAAGGACCAAGTTTTCATTTTCGTTAGACTCACTAAAAAATCAAATAGTGACGGACTTGTCCGATCATGACAGGATTGAGTTTCAATATCTCTAGACTTGTTAAATCATCAAATAGCGATGGATTCACCCGAAGGGTCAAATTATAGATCAAGAATATTTTACCCTCCTCAAGCTTGTTAAAAAATAAAGAGGTATTGGTTAGCAATGATTGGGGAAAATTTGGGAAAAAAAAAAACACTTTATGGTAGTACGTCGCTCTTGAACATGACACTTTCACTTTATCTCTGTGGCTTTGGGTTGGGTAATCTTCTTGATGTTCTATCATACCTATGGTCTATCATACCATCCATCACTTCGGTTTTGGGTCAATGCTGCCAACTCATTTCAGTGTCAATGATATGTTTAAGAAAAGTCATCTAGTAATTCCTCATCTTATGAAATACTCATAAACATTCATTTTCACGACTGTCATCCCTGAACATTGCTTCATCAAGTCACATTTTGTCTCCAAAATTATTACTCCTGTTTCATAACGTATCTGCGATGAGTCACTTCCTATTGACATCAGTTCATCATCCAGGAAGTTAACTTAGAAACATATTTCCAGTACCTTGGAGCTTGCTTACATCAATGACAGGTTTCTCGCTTCCGACGACAGGTTGACATGATAGGCCTTTGACTGAGATATTTTGTTTCGCATTCAACATCAGATAATAATTTCACGCCTTGAAAATTATACTGCAGTACCTATTGAACCATTAACATCAACGGGGGTTTCTTTGGTGTCCGTTAATGACTTACATTATTGGCTGGTAATCAGACGATGTCTTCCCATGTTCAACTTCAAATCACATATTCGCATGGTTAGACTTGTACTTGAAAAATCAAGTAAACGAAATAGAAGACCCCGGGTCTAGTTTCATCCATCTGGGTTGCAATTTTTGGAATTGTAACACATCATCCGTATGATGGCTTTACATAACATATGGTCACCCTATCATGGGCCTATATCTGTAGGCATGTCCATATCTGTAGACGACTTTCTGATTTATGTTCGTGTTATAATATTTTCTGTGTTGAGCATTGGTATGCCTCCCTCAGAAATTAATTTTAAATATGTATAAGATATCATGATGTAATGTATTGCAAATTGATGCAGGTCACCGTCCGATTCAGATCCTACTCATCACACCATAAAGCGTCTCATCCAAATATTATCATTATTTTGACTTCATGCTTTAGGGGGGGACTGTTACAGTTCAAGTTAGGAATCATCCCTAAGAATAGTATGAATAAGTTCTATCATCCTCTAATTCAATAAAAATAGGGTCTATCATCCCCTAATTCAGTTGCTACATGCCCTAGAGAAGGAATTCCACTTATGGCTTTAATTCATGAGAGTTTCAATGTTTGAAGTACAGTTAAAATGACCCATTGACTCATCAACGCTCCTTTGAATGGTCCTAAGTGTGTTGCAAAGCACTTACCCCCATGCAAGGGTGCTTTGCAAAGCACTTCCCAACACTTAAGGGTGTGTTGGTCTCCTGGGAGAGAAATCATCATTGTTCTGAGAATCGCCACATGTCCAGTGCCTTCTAAAAGAGCTCATAGGTGTCATACTTCTAATACATGTGTTCACCCATCACCATTGAACCTAGAAACATGTCTCAACTATTATTATAAATCCATTCAATATAATTTATTGAAAAACTACCTACAATTTCCCTATAAATTGAGCACACATCTAAGTGAAAGGGAGGAAGAAATTTTTGTAGTGTTATGGTGTTGGATTCTCAATTCTTGAGAGTTGAAGTACTGTTATGTTGTTGGATTGATGCTTGGTGTGATGAGGAAGGAATGAAGTTGGAGTAGGTTGACGACGAACTGATCCACTGGTTGTAATATACTCCTCCTATTATTTCAATAAAGATATTTTTTCTTTCTCTCATATATGCACTTATGTCTTGTGAATTTATTCTCAAATGTGTATGTATTAAAAAATTTAATTGGTTCAATTTGTTTAAGGTAGATAGAATGTAGATGTATGTCATTTTTTGTCTTCTATCTTTGATTGCAGGTATTGATCAAGCAAGTTTCAGCTGGATCAAGAGTGATGGGAACGAAAATATAAGAGGAATGAGAACGAAGGTTCACAAGTAGGTATTTATCCCTTCTATATTTCTGTATATTTTAAGAAAAGAACATTTACCTTTCTTCTGTTGTTATGAGTTAAAGAACACCACACTCAGGGAAGACTAGTTTATCCATAGATTAGAATTCCTCATAACAAAGGAGATTCTATAGGGTATTGGTAATAAAATCAAAGATAAGAAATATGATCCTTTCAATATACTAGAAAAGGTGGGAGGTAATGCCTACAAACTCAGTCTAATCCCATACAAGTTTATTTACTTAGTGGTGAATGTGGAAAATCTAAAACTCTATGAGCCATACATGTTGGATTGGGGAGGGGAGTAGGTCCTACCTTCTATAGAGGAATTTACCTTGAATAATTACGAAGAGTTGATAGAGGACATAGTTTTTAGATTAGGTCCATAACTAAAATATAGGGGCAACATGACCATTGGAAAATTGGGTTGAAAGGACAACATATGGGAAAGGATAAATGGTACTCTAGGAAGAAGGTAGAGGAAAATTTTCCTCGCCTCATTTAGTAAAGTTTTTTGGGACCAAAATACTTAGAAAATGAGGAGGTGTGATCCATATTGGATCACTATATAAATTTTCATCCATATCAATGTTTTCAAAGTGGAAAAAATAGATAAATTAGCTTATAAGAGTAGTTCTAACAGTGGGACCTAGTTTGGAGAATTGGGGTCAAAAAAATTCCACGACTAGTTTGAGACCTTAAATGATTGAACTTAATAATTTACTCTCTAATTATATTTCACACTTGAATACATTTCCAACAATGCAAGAATCACATCAATTGGAGTTCATATGCAGTAGTTATGCTTCCTAGAATTTGACCTAATATGATTAACTACCATGTTTTGAGAGGATATGACATCAACACCTATTGGTTATGGCCCAAGGGGGATAGCCACGTGGATACAATAAATAATATTTTATAAGGTAAAAACTTGAAACTCTAGTTTAGCATTGAAGGAGCCACTATTAACCCTCAGTTGGGTATAAATATGTGTTGTGACTAAGCCACTAGGAGGAAAAGGGGCCCCATTCTATTTACTTGCATTTTTTTTCCATAGTAGATAAAATTTAAGTGCGGATATATAGAAAGAAAAAAATAGAAGGGGTTTGTGTTATGTAGCATCCCAAGGGCCATAGGTCTCAAGCAACTCCATAGATAGTGCCTTCTCCTTTGTAATTTCACCATTTCCATTCTAGACAAAGGAGAGGAAAGTAGTCTCACCTTCTAGCAAGATTTTCTCTTGAAATGTTGATCCAGGTGGATATTGGTGGCCACCAGCCTATTCCACTTGGGGCCCCACCATTTTATCTTTAATTTTTTCAGTTTTGGCACAACTTACTATTTTTAGCAGTTTTTCAGGTCTTGAACTTCCGAAGCCGTTTTGAGGCCCTAAACGACGTTTTTTGGGCATCACTTTTTTGGCAAATGTGATTCCATTCTAAAATATACATTTCTGATCATCATTTGTAGTCCTCGGATAGATATTTCTAACTATGTATCATGTGTGTCAAACAGAGATAGTATTCCAAAGTTACGACCCTGGGAAATTGATGTACCAATTTACCCTGACGGGGCTCATATTCTGGCATTTCATCTCCTAGGGTTAGGTTTTTGGATGTTTAGGGTTTTCAATTATTTCTCAATAATATATAGGCCTTCAAGCCTCATTGTAACACAGAGTTCAGAGGCCTATAGCTGCCACATTTCTTCTCAGAGATAAGCTACCAATGCCCTAGCTAGTTTATTTCCATTATGTTTGTAAGAAAATTTCAGTTCTTTGATATTAATGAAATGAAGTGTTATTTCCGTTGCATCATTTTATTTATGGTTATATGTGTATTCTATTGTGTTCCTTCATAAATCTGGATTAGTGGTATCTGGATGGTTGGATTTTTCTCGATCCTTATTTGCATGTCCCCAACGAGGTCGGGGTATAAGGAGTTAGGGCTCGATATGGTTGAACCTTTGCAATATTAGCCTTGCAAACCCTGATGGCTACCCATGGGGGAAAAAAATAAGGACGAGGGAGCAGGAGATCCTATAAAAATATTTCTCGAGGAGGCCCATGAAAAAAAAGGAGCACGATGATGGATAACTTTTCCCAGATCCTTCAATGACTGCCCACTGGCGGCGCATCTACATTCAACAGCCTCTCTGGAGGCGTGACTCCCTTTAAGGTACAATTAAACTTTGATATTCCCATATATGAGGGTCAAATAGATGCAGATGTCATAGATATATGGTTGAATCTATTAGAAGGATATTTCTCAATTCATGACTTTTCTGACCGGGAGAAGATTATTTCTTCACTCCTCAAAGCTACCCCCCATGTCAAGGACTGGTGGGAAATCTGCTGTGAGAAAAAGGATGAGACAGAACCCTCTCTATGCTCAGCCATACCCACTTGGAATTATTTCCAAGGTGCCAAAAAGGAGCAATATTATTTCGTCTGGAGCTATGAGGAGAAGTACATACAATGGACCATGTTGCGACAACAAAGGGATCAAGATGTGCATGAGCTGATGAATCTGTTCCATACCCTATGTGCAAAGTTGGGTATCAAATATTCAGTGAAACATTTGGTGCTAAAGTATCGCATTTTTCTGCACAGATACATTCAGGAGGAAATGGAGTTCCTCGACATCTCCTCACTTGGTACAACATACCTGTATGCTACCAAGATTGAGCAGAAATTCAAATAGAAGAAGCGACACTTTGGATCTGAAAATAAAAATAAAGGGAAAGGTGCCCCCAAATCGTACAAAAAAGTACAAATCCAATGCATGGCATCCCAAGACAACCTGCCAAATACAAAAGAAAAGAAAAACACTGACAAGCCAAAGAAGGACACTGGAAAATGGTGTGAGTTCCATAAGAGATCCCCTCACAACAAAAGTGAGTGTTGGGCCAAGCAGTAGATGGTGGCCAAGATGAGGGATTCTGAATCAGATGCATGCTCCAACTATGAATCAAAACCTGACAAGGGGAATGAAAAAGGGAAACAAATTATTGATGCAGATCCCAACACCATTGTTTCCACTACGAAGATCCAGAAGGAGGAACCAGAAGATCCAAAGGAGGAGGAGTGTCTCTTCCACTCCTAGATGTGGGTAAAGGGTTCCCTGCTACAGTTCATGTCAAAAATGGGAGCCAAAAGAACCTCATTTCAGCAGACATCGTGAAGCGGTTGGGCTTGCTAACCAAAAAAAACCCACAACCGTACACCATTAGGTGGCTTCACCAAGGACGGGATCTTCATGTCAGTCAGTAGCGTCGCCTTCCCTACAACATCAAGCCCTTCACAGATGAGGTATTATGTGACATTTCTCCTCTTGATGTTTGTGATGTATTATTAGACCAACCATACTTGTGGAAGCGACATGTTGTGTATGGGTCCCAACCTTGTGTCTTTATTGTTACTTTGGGAAATAAGTTGTACAGGATACCAGAGGTACCACCACTTGCTGCTATCTCTTTGGTTACTGCAAAACAATGCAGTAAGCTCATTTCAAAAACCAGGAAATTTATTTTCCTGATGATCCACCCTCAGGGCAAGAAGATGGTTGTGGCCACAACCTCCATACAAAGCTCCTCTAGACGATAACAACAAATGGACAAGGTTGTGGAGGAGTACGAGGACATCTTCACCTCACCCATAGGGGTGCCTTTTCACTATCAGGTCAAGCACTCCATTGATATGACCCTAGGTGCATCACTACCCAACAGATCGATCTATCGGCTCTATGTTCTGGAGAATGATGAAATCAAGTGGCAGATTCAGGAGCTGCTATAGAAAGGTCACATCTAGTCGAGTTCATCACCCTGTGGGAGCTTGATCATGTTGGTACAGAAGAAGGATGGGACTTGGAGACTCTATATTGACTATCAGGCACTGAACAAGATCATTGTTTAAAATACGTATTTGATCCCACATATTTATGGCCTTCTGGACCAACTCAAAGGGGCGGAATATTTCAACAAGATCGACTTGAAGTCTGGGTATCACCAGGTACCAATCAAACCCTCCGATGTGTGGAAGACTTCCTTCAAAGCCAAGGGGTCCTTTTCGAATGGCTGGTCATGCCTTTCAGGTTGACGAATTCTCCTGCAACCTTCATGAGGTTGATGGACGACATCTTGCAGCTATTCAACAAATCATTTGTAGTGGTGTACTTGGATGACATTCTAATCTTCAGCTAGACTTGGGAAAAGCACCTCCATCACATCCGACAAGTCCTCCAAACACTGGGGAAACAAAATGTAATATTCCCAATTAGCCCAAATTAATGGGAATATTCAATTTTGTTTCATTTTTCTGTTGCATGAATAAATGTGTAAAGGTGGACAAAAAAAACTCCTAAAACAAAAAATTAATCAATGCCACATGTGAACAAAGCTAAATCTGGGCTATGTAAATAAACACCCTTATGTGTGAAAGGGACTGAATCATTTGACTCGGTTAACCATGACCAAATCAACAACATTTTCTGGAAGGAGTGACCCTCATTGAGGCACAACGCAGTTTTAGCTGGAGGTGGCTCATGTGAAAATAGCTATTTCATTGAGATGGTTTAGGGTTTTTCAAGCTCTCAATCTTATAAAAGGAAGAGGAGGACAACATGAGAAGGTTGTTGATGATTATCTTATTTCTGAAGATTTTTTTTGTTTAGAAATTTCTTATTCTCTTTGTTTTTTAGCAGAGAATAGTGTTGTTTAGCACTGGGTGTTACTGATCGGGAATCCCACCTCTTTCCTCGAGAGGCCTCTTGGGAGATTCTTGCATTTCTTGTCCATTATCAGTCATTTTTCCAAGATCTTCTTCCAAATACTACGCAGATCTTGTTGAGTATTTGGTTGTATTTGTAAGTTGCAACAAATGGAGGCTAGATCTACTCAGATATAAGCCATTCTAGTGCCTCTTTTCAGTGGGAAAGTCTTCTATCCCATTGGCAAGAGAGTATTGGATGATTGGAGCACATTTTTCAGACCTTGGCTTGAGGCCAAACATGTTCTATTGCCTACAACATATTTTTCATTCCAGTACTGGGTTATTTGCAAGATTACAGTTGCAGGGTCTTTTGGCACACATTTGGTGGAGAGATTTCTAGTGTTGGGGATCTTCCCTTCACTATGGAGATCCATGGATTTCAGATCTATTCCATGTCATATTTAGATTTTATCTGAATACTGTTGTATCTGCTTCAGAATTTCTGAATCATTTTGTAGATCTGTTGCATAACATCTCAGATCTACTCCATGTACTTCACTTTTTGCTGAAAACCCCAAGGGGCATTTGAAGAGGAGTCTATCTAGTGTACATATTTGATATAGATCTAAATTTTTGTACATAGATCTGCTCTAGATTTGAAGTGTAATCTACAACTGTTATCAGCCAATGAAATAACACTGTCAAGCTTATTCAGTCATAATATATGGTTACAGCAGCTCATTTTTTAGGATTTCTTCATGTAAAAGTCTTCTATTTTTTCTCTACATATTATGGGCCATAATATAAATCTATTTTGCTGATATAAATGTCATTTTTGAGCCTCCATATTGGCCTCCTACTCTTACTTTGCTGATCTGCATCATTTCTCTACAGTATTGTTTAATATTGTTGCTTGTTCCCATTTGGGGATATTACAGTGGTATCAGAGAAATCATCTTGGCATAGCCTGTAAGAAGCCAATATGTCTTTAGAAGAAGAAGAGCCTCTTACTAACAGAGAGAAGCGGTATGATGATGGAAATGACCTTGCAAAGATCCTTTTGAGAGCCATGCAAGATCTTTATATAGAGATCAAAGAGATGAGAATGGACAGAATCAAAGAATCTCCTAAGATATTTCATCTTGGAGAAAGCTCTGGCATATCTCACCACTGGAATGATCAACTAGTGCACCAAGCACAAGTTTCCTAATGCTCTACCATGCCTACCTTTTTGGATGTGGGAAATGAAGGGTTTCAAGAGAAAGCATCCCTTGAAGACTAATTTGAAGAATATGAGTCTCAAAATCATATATTCAAAGATCACTTTATTTTTAAAGAGTTTTGTCACCTCAAGGACAAAAGAAGACCAAGGCATCAACATAGAGATGGCGGATTAACTCAGAATCATGATCGACATCACTCTATGGGCAGATTCTTTCTACCCCATTTTGATGGGTCATCCAAGTGTTTTGCCAAAGAATGGGTATAAAAACTTGACATATACTTTCATTTGAACAAGGTTCTAGAAATGGAAGCTACCAAGATTGTAGCACTGCACTTTGAAGGTGAAGCACATGATTGGTGGTTCCACGGCTTTTCTACATTGGGCCATGCCAATGTGACTGCTTATTCTGAGTTCACTAGAAGGGTGGTGGAAATATTTGACAGAAGAGATCCAGAGGCACCATTCATGAGCCTTGAAAAGTTGAAGCAATAAGGTAATACAGAGTCTTATATTTCTGAATTTTTGAGATTATCTGTTATGGTTCCTGATTTGTTTGTAGCAAGAAGGGTATACATGTTCATCGATTGTATAGATGAACCTCTTCATGGGTTGGTAAATTATACCAAGCCCATTACCTTGCGTGATGCCATTAAGAGGGCTAGAGACCTTCAATATGCCTTGCCAAAATCAAAGGCAAACTTTCAGCACAAGCCCTCTTTTCCTTCTAAAGGAAAGGAAGAGAAAGTTGCTCCTTCAAAGGAGAGCTCCTACAAGAAGCCTCTTGATCTTGAAGTCTAGAGAGAGCTAAGGAGAAGAAGCTATGATTCACTTGTCAAGAATCATGGGCACTGGGACATAGATGTGCTTCTGGAGAAGCACATTACATAGAGGTCTTCTCAAATTTTGAGGAGGAAGAAGAAGATGATGAACCAAGAAGAGGTCACAACGCTGACAATGTTGAAGGAGATCCAACACCATCAGGAGATGGAAATGGAGAATTTTCTCCTATTGGAGGAACTATTTCATCTTTGAGAGGAATACCTAAGTACTTGACCTTAAGAGTTCAAGGTTCAATCATGAATCAAAGGGTTTCTATATTGATTGAAAGTGGAGCTACCCACAACTTCATTGATGCCCATCTTGTACAGAGGAGGGCAATACCCACTGATACTTTTGAGGGATTCTCTGTTTTGGTCCCAGGAGATAGAACAATGAAATGCATGCATTATGTCCCATCACTTTCAGTCACCATGGGTACCTACACTTTGGTTGATCACTTCTTTGTGGTTGACATACCAGACACCAATGTGATTTTGGGTGTTCAATGGTTGAATACATTGGGGAAATTCACCACTGATTGGGAGGCTTTAAAAATGGAATGGGTGGACAATAAGAGTGGTGAATCTCAAATGATCAAAGGCATGCATACTTACCCCTCACATAACACTTCCACACAAAAAACATAGATGGATTTGCACAGTGGAATCAAGGACCTTACAATCCCATCTATTATGTTCATGAGATTTCTGCATGGGACACTCTTATCTAGTGGAAAACCACCTAGGAGGCCACTTGATTCATATTTTGTGGGGAATAAATCACAACATTCTACTCCAAACTTAGATCCAGGAGGGATTGGAGCACTTGAAGACAAAGCTACAACACTGGGAGACTTGGGTAAGCTTAAGAAGGAGGGTGATCTTCTTCCCTTATCATCATCACCCACTCTCATTTCTGGATCTGCACTGTGGGAGGAGAAGAATGGAAGGAATGGCCTTCCAACACACACCTTTGGCATGGGATATGTCAAGGAAGGGAGTAGCAACATGACAAAAATTTCTGTTGATGCATCATCAGTGCTATCATTGTTGAGTAGTTTAGATCTGTATTGGAAATCCCAACTGTTGGTAGATTATTCTGAAGATCTTAACACTTGTATGATAATTGATGACCAGCTACATGAAGAGGGCCATTTAGTCCAAGGAGGAGTCATCTATCATCATGGTAGGATCTTCTTGTCTAGAGCCCCCAAGCTGAAGAAGAAGTTGCTACAAAGGGCTTACCAAGAGTCATGTTTCAGCCATATGTATTCCATGAGGATCTACAACATCATCATGAGGAGCTTTGATTGGGAAGGTTTGAAAGAAGAACTATATCAGCATTTTCAAGAATGCATGAACCATGGGGAGTTGGGGCAGAAAAATGACTCCATGAAGGGGTTATTTAAGCCATCTCTTCCTTCTTTTGAAAGAGGAGAAAGATCCATGCACCACTCCAATTGTACGAGGAATATTTTTGGTGAAGAATCTGATCATGTAAAGAATGTTTTATTTTATGATCGTACACATTCTTTCACAATGTTTATGCAGGCCATGGCTCCAAGGAGGAGTGACATATCATGTAAATCTTATGGCAGACCTTGGGCCACACAAATTTATGAATTTGTCCACTCCCTTGATGAACAAAGGGAGATTTTCCATCATGATGGGTGCTTTCAAAAAGCACCAAACATATCTCACACTTTCAGCCATATTGAGATAACATGGGCAAAAAGTAAGTGGTGGGGAAATCACTTACCACACCTTGATCGAATGTAGGCAGGAGATGCACTGCGCTAGTACCATATGTGGGACTATGACCCACCTCCACATGCTCAAATTTATGTTTGTTTGTATGTAGTTTTTCTTCCATACCTTTATGATATAGTTTTACTTTTTATGGGGATGTATGGAGGGAGGATGGGAGGCATGTATGTACCAAATGGGATGGAGACTCTCTATGTACCTTATGCTACATGTTTCAGGGAGAGCATTAGTTCAACCATGTTTGTTTCATTTTATTTCTTGACTCCTTGTGGGATGGACTATGTACATCTCATAATGACTTTGGAGGAACAATTCATGGAGGGTTGGATTGGTGAACACTTAGCTTATGAAATAATATTAATTCATGATGGTGTAACCAATGGAGGAGGAGAAGTGTTGCAGCACTCACCTTATCAGTTGCTTGAGGACAAGCAACATTTTGGAGGGGAGGACTATAATATTCCCAATTAGCCCAAGCTAAAGGGAATATTCAATTTTGTTTCATTTTTCTGTTGCATGAATAAATGTGTAAAGGAGGACAATAAAAACTCCTAAAACAACAAATAAATCAATGCCACATGTGAACAAAGCTAAATCTGGGTTATGTAAATAAAGACCCTTATGTGTGAAAGGGACTGAATCATTTGAATGGGTCAACCATGACCAAATCAATAGCGATGTCTAGAAGGAGTGATCCTCATTAAGGCACAACACAATTTTAGTTGGAGGTGGCTCATGTGAAAAGAGCTATTTCATTGAGATGGTTTAGGGTTTTGCAAGCTCTCAATATTATAAAAGGAAGAGGAGGACAACATGAGAAGGTTGTTGATGATTATCTTAATTCTGAAGATTTTTTATGTTTAGACATTTCTTATTCTCCTTTATGTTTAGTAGAGAATAATGTTGTTTAGGAGAGAATAGTGTTGTTTAGAACTGGGTGTTCCTGATTGGGAATCCCACCTCTTTCCTTGAGAGGCCTCTTGGAAGAGTCTTGCATTTCTTGTCCACTATCAGGCATTTGACCAAGCTCTTCTTCCAACTACAACGTAGATCCTGTTGAGGGTTTGGTTTTCTTTGTAAGCTGCAGCAAGTGGAGGCTAGATCTACTCAGATCTAGGCCATTCTAGTGCCTCTTTTCAGTGGGAAAGTCTTCTATCCCATTGGAAAGAGAGTATCGGATGATTGGAGCACATTTTTCACTTCTTGGCTTGAGGCCAAACATGTTCTAGAGCCTACAATGCAGTTTTCATTCCAATACTACGTTATTTGCAAGTGTACAGTTGCAGGGTCTTTTGGCACACTTTTGGAGGAGAGGTTTCTAGTGTTGGGGATCTGCCCTTCGCTATGGAGATCCATGGATTTCAAATATATTCCATGTCATATTCAAATATAATATGAATAGTGTTGTATTTTCTTCAGAACTTCTGAATCATTCTATAGATTTGCTGCATAAGATCTCAGATCTAATCCATGTACTTCACTTTTTGCTGAAAACCTCAAGGGGTATTTGAAGAGGAGCCTATCTAGTGTACAGATCTGATATAGATCTAAATTTTTGTACACAGATCTTCTCTAGATTTGAAGTGTAATATAAAGTTGTTATCAGCCAATGAAATAATGTTTTCAAGCTTATTAAGTCATAATATATGGTTGCAACACCTCATTTTTGAGGATTTATTCATGTAAAAGTCTTCTATTTCTGTTCTACATCTTATGGGCCATAATATAAATCTGATTTACTGAATTAAATGTTATTTTTGAGCCTCCATATTGGCCTCCTGCTCTTACTTTACTGAACTACGTTATTTCTCTGCAGTATTGTTTAATATTGCTGCTTGTTCCCATTTGGGGATATTACACACAAGTTGTGTGAAAATTTGGAGAAGTACACTTTTGGCATGACCTAGGTTAAATATCTGGGATATATTATTGATGAAAGGGGGGTGCATGTGGATCCAACCAAGATCCAAGCATTTTGGATTGGCCAGCCCCAACCACTCTAAAAGAGCTTCGCAGCTTTCTCGGTCTTACTAATTTCTACCGCAAGTTCGCGTTGGGATTCTCTCATATCACTTGGCCCTTGAGTCAAGTCACCAAGGGAGGAGCGAAAGAAAAATTATTTTGGTTGGAATCTCAACCAAAGGCATTCATAGAAGTGAATCATAGCCTCTGTTCTGCCCTAGTTCTCACATTACTAGACTTGCAACAACAATTTGAGATCGATAAAGATGCCTCTTGTTAGGGTCCTATAATAATAGGGATCATAATTTTGAATTGGCTATGTTTAGTCTTGTAATATTGTACATAGCTTTTCTTTCTGCAATTTTTTTCCCATATTAAAAAATGAAAAGAGGGTATGTCTTAAAAGAAAAATCAAAAGACAAAAAGAAAAGAATATCAAAAAAGAATATAAAGTATGAACCCCACAAAAAGAAAAAAAAATAGATCCTGAAAGTATTTCATGTTCAAATGCCACTACTTTTAGTTTACTTTATGCAAATAAAAATTGTGTGTAGCTTGTCCATAATGCCACAATTCATGATGATCATATAGTTTAATCTTGATTCATTCATGCTTTTAAATTTCATGTCATGATAGTTAGTGAATAAAGATCTAGCCAAACCATTTAATCTCTGCACATCAGTAGTTAGGTAGAGAATAAAAATGAGCTCATCAGTTTAATCTGAGCCATTGGAAGTTATAAGGTTAGAAGTAGGCTAGTTTTCTTATCAAAAGAAAATAAAAGGGTTAGCAAGCTCAAATGCGCCCAATAAAGGAAGTAAAAATGTTAGGGTAAATCAAGGGTAGGCATAAGACTATTACAAGTCATTGAAAGCATCAATTGGTTCATCTCATATCACTAATATCCTTCTAAATCCCCTTTCCCTTTATTCTAACCTTTTCCCCCTTATTTCACCCCTTTTTCCCTTCCTAAAAATCCATTTTCATTACTAAAACCCCTTTCCCTAGTTAAAAACACATTTTCCTTTGAAAAGTAACTTCCCCTTTTACTAATTCCCTTTTTTCCAATTAAAACATGCAAAAAATCACTTTGCATAGTTTTAAATGGTTAAAATATTATATCGGGCCCCACTGTGAAAAACCTCCCTGATATTCTTTTAAACACTTGTTCCTAATGCATTTTTTAAACATCCCGCCATTATATTTCAAAAAACCCTTAGTATATAGTTTATATTGCATTAAACACCCTACCACTTATATATATATATATATATATATCTCGACTACATTTTTATTTTTTATAACCTATAGTTTGTACATATTATATTAATTCCCTGCTTATTATATATCCCTACCCCTCTATATTAATCATGGGTCCCAATTTTAATTAACCCTGCATATATATCCTGTCCCCGTTTAATGTATTAACCTTTTCATATATATCATTCCACTTTAATATATAAATATCCCGATCCCTTTTTATATTAAGCCTTCACATATATCACCCCGCATATACAAACCTGAGTCCCACCTATCAAAACACCCCAATTCATCCATTCGCCCGATCGTGATTCATCAGATCCAACGACTAGTAAGGGGTTTCGCACCCCCGACAGTCCGAATTTTAAAGCCAGGGGGGTGCGAAATGGGTGGGTTTGCACCCCCGCTCGTTTTCCACGTAGCATTCCTACATTTCATCACACCCCCCATTCCCAAAACCACCAATCAACTTTAAATCATGCGATAACCCACCATACCACCATTTCACTATGCGATGAAATCGGGCACTATTTGAAAATTCAACCCTGAACCAATGTGATTAACCACCTTTGGTTACAAGCAATAAAAACCACCCTTTACCATTATTTGTCTATTTTCTGTTGAAAATTGTGAAAAAAAAACCTTTGCCGACCCAGTTAAAGCTTTGCAGATCGAAATTAAAGCCTGCTATGGCCAGAGCCCTTTCTGAAGACTAAATTAAACCTTTTCCAGGTAATCCTAAGTCTCTTGAATCCATTACTTAAGAAGAAAAGTAATAAATTGATAAATTAAGAAAATTAATGGCCTCCAAGAGTGTTTTATCCATTAACCCTCTGCAACCACCTATGGTAGATGTTGAACACACACCTCTTGCTGACAAAGACTTCAAAATTAGTGATACAGTCACATATTTTAACCTTCTAGATCTCCATTGCTGGAGCGATGATAAATTCATAGACCAGGCTGATGATATCCACCTCTGGGACTCAAACCTACCCAGGTACATATCCCGCAGACGTTTCAGTTTCCAAACATTATCAAACTCTTCCAGATCAATTATTTACCCAATGAAAGAGCTATAGTAACCCCAAGCCAAGATATTTTATTCACAATCACTGCAGAATCCATAAATCAGATATTACAGATCCAACCCAAGCCTGATGAAGCCCCATTATCTATGGAAATCCTCACTAAAATATATCTGAAGCTAGACTTTCCCAAGAGGTTCCAAATATTCCAAACCTTCCTTCCTCCATCAGTAGAAACCCCAAAGAGTAACCCTCCATAATTAGCTTCCATTTTTTCAGAGAGAACCATACATATTGTCACAATGTTGTCATGAATTTTAGGGAACTTTACTAATGAATATGTAGATGCATCTATCCTAGGTTTCATATCCATATTCTGCCCAGGACAACCTCCAACTTCAAAATTTAACTTTTCTCAATATCTATTAGATGCCATCCATGAGAAATTGGTTAAATTACCAAAGGAAGGAATATTTAAATACTCCTCTGTTTTGTTTCATTTGTTCTTATTTTTCCAATCATAAATGTTTGCAGTTAGCCTCCAAAAACAAGACACAGAGGGTAACCCCCAATTTGTAGTCTTCTGGACATCCTTGATCAGAAAGGATTCCACAGAATTCAACTACAAAGAATTCATTGATTCATTTTTTTATCCAGTTGTTAACATGCTAAGCAGTAGCATTCAACCTAGAGTGAGTGAAGAAATAAATAAGGTGTTGCAATTCTTAGAACAAATTAGAACAGGAGACTGGTATTTATAACAGAACCATACTGAAATTAGGGTGTATGGAAGCTAGCTTACCCATACAAAATTCCCAAATACCTCCCAATGAGGTTATTTTTCATTAGAATACATCAGACATATCCTAAATTCAAATGAAGTTAATTTCCTGTCAGCAAAGAAGAAAACTCAGTTTAAGATTAAGAACTAGCTTGGTCCTTTTATTTGTAATAATAGGAATGTTGGTCAACAAGAAAATAAGTGTTTACAAGATTTCAAATTCAATAGTAGTTTCAAATGGAAGTATGATCCTTTAGGAGTCATAAGTAAGTTAAGAGTCAAATTCAAATTGACCCCTTTTATTCATGAGTCAAAACCAGAGATTGAAAAGTATTCCAATCAGCCAGAGTGGTTGGAAAGTACTTTGCAAGAGGTGGAGAAGCAGGTTGATACTAGTTTCATCCTGCATACTCCATCCCCACAAGACATGAATTCAAAGAGGCCAAGAGAGGAATGCTCTTATTCTGCAGAGACAACTTCTAATGCCAAATTCAAGCTAATGTACAGGGAAAAGGCAAAATTGAATCCAATGATTGAAAAGGAAAAGGTAGTTGAAATAGTTGAGATCATTGATACAGATATAGTGGTTAGAGATGATGCACCTCCAACAGTGTCAGAAGAAACATAGTTGCCATAAACCTCTAGTGTTCATATCATTAAGAAGCAACATAGTGTAGATGTTTCATCATCAAGAAAACTAGTGGATAAAGAAAAAGATATAATGGATAAGTAAAATGAAATCAAATTGAAGAAAGAGGCATTAAAAGCTGTGACTTATGACCAGTATTGGAAACAAAATCCTAGTGATCAGAACATGTTACTTTTAGCATTTGATTATAAAACTAGGAAAATGAAAATGACCTCTTTACAGCCAATAGTGCAAGCTCCAAAATCATCAGCAGATTACAAGAAAACATCCTTTGAAGTTATGGCTAAATATGTACATCCTATAGATCAGATTGAGTTTCATAAACAAGCAGGAGAAATTATCTATTCCACTATGACCAACAAAGCTTTGAGTGCCCAAAAACTACAAAATTATCTAGAAAATATCAAATCACAGTTAAATTAACTAGAGAAGGCTTCTTCACAAGCAAAGGATAATAGAATAAAATCACTTGAAGAATTGGTCATGGAGGTTGGATATGATCCAAATAATATCAAATCAGTTGAAGAGCTTATCAAGAAGAATAATGCATACATAGCTGCATTGAAGAAGCAACTGAAATTACCCACAAGTGAACATCCACAAACTAAAGAATTTTTGGAGAATGAAAGTCAGAAGGATGAAATGATGAATATCATCATTCAATTGATAGCTCAACTGAAAGAGATGGAGAATGAAATGGAAAAATTAGTGCAGGATAGGAAATCCAACATGGAAGAAGTTTCTATTACTTCCATTCCCATAGCTTCAGCCTCAACTTCAGTGGCTACAACACTTCTAGCTACCACAACATTTCCATTACCTACAACAGTTCCATCTACTACAATAGTGCCAGTGACAACAGAAGTTTCAACAGCACCAACTACTACACCAGCAATAGCATCTGTCCATCCCAATGATGAGGAAGGTAAATTGATTAAGTCCATGTAGGATATGTCAATCCAAACTACTAAGATTAATAGACTTAAAGAACAAGTAAAAATTCTAGAAGATGAAAGGAAATTGGCTCAGGTAATGCATAAAGTTGAATCACAGAAATCCAAAAGATTGACTAATATATTTCATAAGTTAGAAAAGGAAATGACATTGAAAGAGCCACTAGCCTAAGCAAAGCAACAATTGTGGGCCAATATCATTAACTCTGTTAATGATATTTGGCCTTCTATCCAAGTTATATTTGAACAGAAAAAATTGATAAAGGAGGCTAGTGAAGCTATTCAGAAATTCAAAGAAGAACTTGGGAAGAAACCAGAAGAAGCCATTGAGATTATAAAGTTTCTTAATTCCAAAAACAAGTAGGAATTAGAAGAACTTGGCATTACACATGTAATATTCCTAAATTAGCTTACAACTAATTGGAATATTAAAGTTTTGTTTTGTCACTTAGATAGGTGAATAAATGGGTAGGGAGACCCATAAATCTCTTTATGAAGAATAAAACCACTTCTTATGTTAAAGTGGATCATCTTTCCAGCTCAATAAAGCACCCTAAGGTGTGAATAGGAACTAAAACATGTGGAATGGGTCAAGTTTTACCAAATCAACAACGTTGTCATGGAGGAGTTGACATTAATGGAGGGACAACATAGTTTTATATGGAGACACAATGCTAGGAAGTAGTGGCATTAATGGATGGGGCTTAGGGTTTGGAAGCTCATATCTTATAAAAGGAAGAGGATGACAGCCATATTATTCATCTTGGTATATTTTATATTTTTATATATGGTCTGTTTAGACATATAGCTTTCTCCAACTATTTAGCTAAGATTTCATGTGTTGTTTAGCACAGGGTGTTCCTGATTGGGAATCCCACCTCTTCCATTGAGGAGCTCTTGGAGGAATTTGCACTAACCTTCCACAATTATGCATTTGGCCAAGCTTCAGTCTAATGTACAACGCAATTTTTTTTATAGTTGGGTTGTGTTGCAGGGGTGTAGCAGTGAAGGAGAGAAATATCCATTTTCTGAGCTAGTTTTCCATTGGAGGGGTCATCCTTTCATCCCAAGGCTTGTGAGGAAGACTTTAGGGCTTCATTACATATTTTGGCACCAGACCAAGTAGCATTCATTAGCTACAACACAGTTTCCTGCAAGAACTACGTTATGTTGGAGAGAAACTGCAGCAGTGGGTTTATTGCCCGATTTGGAGTGTTTGGGTTTCCTGTGTGGGGATCGAACGTTAATTTAGGATTTTTTTGGAGGAGGATCAACCATATTCTATATCATATCAGCCATCTCCCATCAGTTATTTATTTTCAGAGATTATTCAGACCTAGGGCAAAATCAACTATATTTTGTATAGTGTGTATTTCTGGAAACCTTTTCTGGGTTGTCATGGAATTCTGTTTTGGAGCATGGATCTCTAGCCTTAGAATTTTCAGAGCATTATATCAACAGAAATATATTTTTATACCTTTCAGATGCTATTCTGTCTTAGACAATGCAATTTTCCGGGTTCATGTATTTCATGTATTAACAACATTTTAGATCTAGGTGTATGATTTCATGAGAGGCTTATTTGGCCAACTTGAGTGATATTTTACTCAAGATCTTGTACCTATTTTTCTGTTATAATCATAATGGAATGGATCCACTGTTGTCTCATGCTTTGATCTATTATATTTCTACACATTTACAGTTTTATGCACTCTAATCCTGCTTTTCCCATTTGGGAATATGTTGAGGCCTCAAAAATCTCTAGAAACAACAAGGGGGATAACCACCCGGTCCGGACCTTAAGATAGCTCCTTTTCCATTTGGAATGGTGGCTCTGACTAGATATAATGGGACCAGTTTCCCAAGATTGGTTTTTGTTTGATTGTTGGGTTTCTCTCAAAGGTTTTACATGAAGAATTACTAAAAACTAAAACAAATTTATTTTAACATGCAAAACTTGAAATTGAAACTAATTTAATCTAACCCAGGATAATATTAATTTGATGTGATCTAAAATGATATCTATTCAATCTGTGATGATTAATATCATCACAGATTTAATAGAATTATTACTTTGTAAGATGATCCTTTTGAAAAAATAATTAATCAAAAGAAAATGATAAACATATCGCATATATTTGATGACTATATATAAAACGGACTAATTCCTATATTTATATCGTACAATAGTGCAACTGATATTTTAGATAAAAACAATCGATTTCATATATAGTTCATGAAAGCTGGATTCATCACTAATATTAAAAATAGAACTAACATATATGATAATAGTACCAGATGTGTACCGTCCTGTTCATTTGATCAGTGATAATAGGCCACATTCAACTATTATATCAATAAATATTTCAAAGAATACAGAAGTGCATCAACAGTGATCAACATAATGATATATAATTGAAAAGGCCGTGTTCAATTATTTCATCAAGACATCCACAAACTTACTTACAATTAAGCATTCTTTGCAAATGTTCCCAATAAAATTCTAGACCCTTCTCTAAATGCATGAGAAGGGTTTAAATACTATACTAATTACTTACAAAAAGATTATACAAAATATCTTATGAGGTGGTTTCAAACAACCTTCCTCATCTTTTGTATCTATTTACTAAAATTGAAATTATATAAAAAAAACTAACTAATAATCATGCCGGATGATAAGTTACTGCCAGTTGTGCTTTGCTACTCACAAATGTCGGACATCGGTTGTACTTGTGGAGGTTTGCCGAATTTTGTCTTCATTTGTACAGAAAATATAGCATCCAATAAAAGCGGTTGTATTCTTTGTATAGAGTTCAGAAAATAGTTCAGTGTCATGATTTGACTGTGTTGTTTGACTAGTAGCTGCCAGTATGCCTCCCAATCAATTTTGTGTAGTTGTATATGTGCTTCTTCCCTGAGTTGACCGGCTTCTTTCCAACTTTGTTCTAAATCTTTGATATCAGGAACAAATTTGAGATTGCCTTCTTTTATGAGCCCAGAAGTATGTAATATATGATTAATCATTTTGACCATATTCTTTGATATTCCTGTTGCTCTGGCTATGGCCAATTCTACTTGTTTTAATCGTGCATCCCAGTCTGTAAAAAGGATACCTTTAAAAGTTTCCTTGATCTTTGGGAGACCCGATTTTCTTCCTTCTTATGAATCTTGCCATTCAATATAATTAGAGACTTTGGTGTTAAGTTCGTTGAACTCAATTCTTTGATCGATGACTGTGTTTATTAATTGTTCACTGATTTCTAGGTGTAGAATTATATTTGACATTTGCACAACAAATAGGTTTTATTGTTTTGAGAGTAAGGAAATTAATGCCGATGCTTCTTTTATGAATTCTTCTGCAGTAGGAATTCCTTCATTTTTAGTAAGATCTTCTCTCAACTATTCAATAAGTGAATTTTTGCTAGATAAGTAATTTTCATGACTTATCTTAAGCATCTCCATCTCTTGTTGTACTCTGAGAAGTTGTTGTTCCACTTTTTGATTTAAATTTTTTCTTTCTTCATCTAGCTGCTATTGTAGTTCCATGATTTTGACATCCTTTTCTTGGATCAAAATAGATACTTATGTTTCCTTATCAATTGTCACAGTGGTGTATGCACCAGCGAATTGAGATAGCCGAGTTAAATTTTCAATCAGATTTGATGGAGTATCTTTCCATACTACTTCCATAACTTCATTCCCCGGGGGTGTTTCAATCCTCCCTCTTTTCCTCTTTTTTATTACTACAAATTTATGAAAAGGGTTGTAGAACACATCCAGTGGGGGAATATCAGTCACTTTGAGGATAATCTCATCAGTCGGATTTGTAGGAATGATTTCTGTGTCTTGGGAGATTATCTCTAGAGTTTCAATGATTTCCTTTGTTGAAACTATTTGTTCTTGTGGAGTTTTGGAATTCTGTATTTTTCGGTGATGATGATGCCTCTAGAGTATTTGGTAATGCATCGCTGAATGAAGTACATATTTTATCTAATTCACTTTGATTTCGTGAATCTGATTTTTTTGCTCCGATTTCTTGAATTTCTTTAATCGTATAAATGGTAATCAAAACATCCTTTGGGATACGTCTGAGTCTTTGTTCTCTGAATTCATTGAACTTATGTATTTCTTCAGGATTCAGGTTCAATCTGAAAAAAATTAAGATTTCTTCAAAAGTACCAGCAGATTGAAAAATATCTTCAAGCCTATATTTAGTGTGTACAATAGGTTTGAGTTTGACTGACATAGTGAATTTGCTAGCAATCCCTTCTAGGTTGAACTGCATGGAGGGTAAAACAGGGAGCTTCAACAACTCAATCTTCTAACATTCTTTTAATGCGTGATTAAAATTTCTGAGTGTGAATGAACCACATGAATTTGGAAAACTTGGCCATAAAGACTTTTTATTGTCTTTCAAAGATTTAGTGAGTCCATTACCAACAGTTTGGTAAGCGACTTCTCTTGCCATAAACTTATCTGAAACATATAAAGGAAGAATGTGTGGGGAAGAAGAGCTTCAAAAAATTCTAATATATGAGGATGATTCTTTAGCAAAACATCTGCCTATCATTTGAAGGTCTACAAGGGCTTCCTTAGTGAACTTAGGGCTCACTGTTTCAAACATAAATTGGTGCAACGGTAATACAACTCCATAACACAGCCTATGAAAATGTGGTGCAAAATTATGTTCCCATATCTCCTTATGACTCAAATGTATAGGGGTATGACTCAAATGTATAGGGGTAGGGTCTTCAGGAGTCCATTACCATCCCATAACTAGAAAGTTGGTAGAAAAACAAATGGCATCAAAAATATAGGCACTCGTAAAAAATTGGAGAACAGATTTGGGGGAAGAAGTTTTGGTTTGGCGATATTCATTAATTTCCTTGAATAGATTATCAGAGAGAATAATCAACCAATTCATTATGAGGGAATTAACATATGCGTCAATTAGGGGAAGCCAATTTATGGAGAACTTGGTATTATCGGGTAAACCATATAACCTGCATAGAATTCCTGCTGCGAAATTATAAGGGTTTGCTAATGACGCAATAGGATACATACTAGTTTTCTCATATTTGAACTTGTTGTCTAATTTCCTCCAATGTTGAATTGCCTTGAATGGGTCTTCGTTCTTCTTAGAAAACTTTGAAACAAACTAAATGTTGTAGGTGTCTTGCGAGTCGGGCAGCTTTTTGAGCCCTGAAATTATCTTCTCTTTTGCCAAACTTCACTTCATTTCACCATTCCTTTATCATTTCATAAACCTAAAAATCAATGAGAATGATTAATATTGCTTAAAGGTTGCATACAATGATTAAATTATTGTACTTTTGTGATTTTTGTTGGCTTAATGATTTTTGAATAGTTTAGCTACAAAATACAGTCATTCTGTAGCCAGTCAAGTGTTCCGTAGCTATTTTGGTGTTTAAGTATGTTACAAGTGTCATCAGGAGAAAAGGCACACATGGGTGGATTCCAAATCTTCCCTACATCATTCCTTCCCATCCACGAGGATTGAATCGATAGCTGGAGGTGTCTAAGCACGTGGTCAAATCAAAGGTCAAAGAAGTTATTTTTTGCAGGAATTAGGACTCCTGATTTTCTTTACAGAAAATCACGAGTCCCAAAAGAGTTTTAATTTGATTTTAACTTAAAATATACACTTGCACCTATTTTTGTTCAATGTTAGTAATGAATTTTCATATAAATTAAGCTTTGTAATACCAAGAAGGACAGTTGATACATATTTTATCATTATGATGATACTCTATTTTCAAGTCTTTTGTTAATAAAAAGGAGTTTTAGCCTTGATGTTGTTTTGAATAAAATATTGAGGAGTTAAAGGATTAATGCCGAATTGATAGCAGAGGGCCCTTGCTATTCAAGGAGGTTTTACATGTTTTTTAGATAAGTCATTTTCAATTCTGTTTTTTCATATTTCCTTACTTAGATTGCTTTATGAAATCATAGCTTTTAGCATTATGTTTCATGTCATTTACTTAGATAAAGGATCCTCATGATATTGCAGTTAGTCTCTTTCTCAAGCTCTTCCAATACATCTCTATTAAATGAATGGGATTCAATTGTAATATTCTGAGTTATTAGCATTTCATTTTCTGTTATTTAGTTAAAAAGAGGATCCTCATTATACTACAATTAGTCTCTCAAAAGATTTTCCAATAAACCTCTAATTTACGAATGATACTTAGTTGTAATATTGTGAGTTATTGATTGTTTTGTTTCATAGAAGATCCTTATCAAATTATGATTAATCTCTTTCAAAATCTCTTCCAATAAACCTCTAACTCATGAATGAGATATAGTTGTAATGTTATAAGTTGTTTCAGCATTTCATAATAGATCCTTACTACATTATAGTAATCTTTTTCTCAAGATCTTCCAATAAACCTCTATTAAATGAATGAGATTTCACTGTAATGTTCTAAGTTACTGTTTGTTTCAGCATTTCCTTTTATGTTTTAGGAGATCCTCATTGCATTAGAATTAATATTTTTCACAAGCTCTTCCAACAATTATCTAACTAAATGAATTAGATTAAGTTGTAGTGTTTTGAGTTACTTTTCATTTCATGAATGTTCATTTAGAAGATGTAACATCCATGGATTAGGACTCTTTATTTTCATCATTTTCTAGTTAGGAACAGAACTTGCAAATAAACTCTGTTTTAATTCATTTATTAAAATTTCCTTTTCTCCCTCTTGACATAGATTTAACTTCATCTTTTTAGCATAGAGTAGCATACTAAGAATCAAACATAAAAACCCCAAAATATCAATAAAACACTAAAAAACAACGAAGTAAGAAAAAGGGACACTTAGGCCATATAGTGCATTACACTTCATCAGTTTACTAGCCCTGGTCGATAATGTATGCTATCAATTTAGGACACTAAATGGACTAAAAAACCTAGAATCTCATCCTTTCAGGTTCTTAATTGTCTGTATTTGATCATTGATTTGTCAATCACCCACCTAATCATGTCAGTATATGGAAGAAGAGTAGCTCTTGCTGCTATCATATGGAGGAAAGATCATGAAATATCTTTGAATTGTAAATTTGAGGGTGTTGCATCATCAACAGCTGCTGTGACTTCCACTACTTCTGGCTCTTCATCTTCAAGTATAGTGTAAATAACTTGCCATTTAGTAGCTCCTCCATCAGCAGTGCAGACAGTATCAGAGACTATAGGCGCCATTCTTGTTTGTTCGAATTCTGCAACAATTTGTTTGTCGTGCTTTTGGATCACTTTCTGGATAGACCTATCTTGAAAGGAAATCCCTATTGAAGATAGAAGAAATGATTAAGTGATGGAAGATCTATAAAAATGATCTATTTTGAAAAAAAAAATCTAGGAAACAACTATATCATTAATTGATCATGACGCTTCCATAAATGTTTACATTGGGATGATAAAATCCAATTAATACTTTCTGACATGATTAATTTTTACGTAAAAACTTTATTCAAACTTGTCAAATCAATCGCATCACTTCCTTTGAACCTATCTCAATGAAGTGTATTACCTTTTGTTTATGCGATATGCGATTTCGCGAAATCGCAAAATCGCAGTATCGCAGCATCGCAATATCGCAATCTCGCAATATCGGAGTTTTATCAAGAATGGCTTAAAGTTTTACAATATAGATTTTCGATATGTGATTTATAATATTGCATGTGAAATTTCAAATCGGCGATCGAAAAATCAAGATTTTGCTGGTTTATTATTTTAACTAAAAAAACATTTGTGCGAAAATGCGATTTGCGATGAGAATGTTTTTATTACAACTAAAAGCGGTGATGTTTTTTGGATTTTTTATTTTTATTAAAAACAAAAATATTTTTCTAAGAAGGATCCCTATTTCTTATTTATCAAAGGTCTAGATTATTTTGAAAAATAAAAATGGGGGGGGAGTTGTCGCATAGCACAACAATTGGTGATTCACTTGGGAGAACCAGATTTAAAAAGATAAAGTAGATTTTCTCTAAAATTGGTTTCATAGATTTTTACTCATTTATCATAGATAGAGCTACTGTTTCCAGCAGGAATTTTGTAATATCCCAAAATAGGGAATTTCTACAACAATAAGAATATCTTAAGATATTCTAAAGTTGGATATGCAACAATCTAAAAACACATATTGGAGTAGCAGCGTTATATCAATACATAAATCATGAGAATATCCAAATATCCATGAAATTGATCTTATAGCAGCAAATGTATACAAATCATTGAGGTAATGATCACTCAAGCTAGGCAATGCAAGCCTCAATAGAACATGTACAAGAAAATGAAGAACACTACTACATATAGAAAGCCCAAGGCTATGACTGCACATTTTATAGGAGGCACTGCTACAGAAATAATATAAATACATAGATATGGCAATGTATGGCTCAAATAATGTGGGGAGCAAAGCTCTAACCCCTGAAAAAAAATATCAAGTCAATCCTAGAAGGATTGGCTGAAATATACAAAATGGAAGAAAATGTCGAAGTAGTAGGGCTGAGTAGCAGCCGAAACTCAAGAACTGGATGGAGATGGCTATAGATGATACACCGGATGAATAGACCTCCTCCAATAGATCTTTCAAGTCAAATGCTGATCCCAACACTGAATATCTCTCCCTCCAATCAAACACTGCAACCCTCACTGCAGATACACACTGAAAATAACGCAGTCTAAGAGAGGGACTACGTTGTAGATCATGGAAATGGTTGGCTTGATGCCAAAGATGATGGGAATCAACTCAAATTCTCCCTCACTGATCCTCCAAAGGAAAGAAGACTTCCTCCTCTGAAAAATAAGCACAGGAAGTGGTGTTCAGTAACCTCCACTGCAACACCCTGCAACACAACTCAGCTCTAAATAGAAACTGCGTTGTAGCTGAAGGAGGATGCTTGGCCTGAAGCCTGGATGTGGAGAAATGAAGTGCAAACTCCTTCAAGAATCCTCTCTTGAAAGGAGAAGGAATTTATAAACAGTAAATCCTTGTGCTAAGCAGCACTGCAACTCTTCTAAATAGTAGGAGAATGCACAAAGTCTAAATAGACAATGAAATCAATAATCAATAGCATGCCTAACAATGGCTGCCTTTCCCTCCTTTTAAACAAGTGAAAGCCCTCTCTCCATGGGTCCCACTCATTAGGGTTTCCTCCACCAAATAACCCTCTTCCCATTCATATTGCGCTATCTATCAAATTTTTCTCCACCTCCTATCCCAACACTGTTGACTTGGTCAAAATTGACCTTGTCTCCATGCAAATATTCTCTTTCACACTTGAGGGTGTGAAATCCAGCTCCAATGATGACCCCCTTTCATAATATGAGGGATTTTATTCATGTTTTTATTATGCATGGGCCTCCTTACCCAATTATTGATCTCCTAAGTGAAATCAGAAAAAACTAATATTCCAATTTGCTGCATGCAAATTTTGGAATTTTACACATTTATTGTAATTTTCCCAAATCGGAACAACTAGCTATCCATGGCTGAAAAACACATTTTCTAGAAATGAAGGCAACATGATTTGATACCAAGACTTGGATCCCTTATATCAATACATCTAAGACTGAAATCCAAGAGTTGGGACCAAAGAAATACTTCTAGAGTGGTTAAACAGATCTCCCACTACTAGATGTCCTCATAAAGTGCCTGGTGAGGGACTGCAACAATTCTTGAACAAGAAATGGAAAGACAACGTTATTTTACAACCATGAGCATATGAAGATATTAATAGCCATCAAATAATGTTATATCAGAAAAAGAGTACAAGTTCTTGAGGAAACATCCACTCAAGGAAGGCAATGCAAGCCTCAACAAGACATGTACATGAAAGTAGAGAACACTGCTATTTTTACATAAACCCAGGCTATGAGGATGCAGTTTATAGAAGATATTGCTCCATATTACATGATAACTAAAATATATGACAAGATATGGCTCAAATACACTAGGGGAGCAAAGCTCTAACCCTTAGCAGCAATAATACATCAATCCTCCAAGGGATTGGCTGAAATATGCAAAAAGGAAAAAATGTTGGAGTTGCTGGGTAGCTGCAACAACTCAAATATGGAACTCAATAGAGAAGGATGAAAATGATGAGCAATATGAAGTATAAATTCTCCAATGGATCTACAAAGTGGAAGGCTGGTCCTTACACTTGAGATCTCACCCTCCAAACAACACTGCAAGCTCTCACTGCAAGTGCTCTATGAAAATAACGTAGTCTAAGAGGGTAACTGCATTGTAGGTGGAATAGAATGAGTTGGCCAAGTGCTAATATCTGAAAATAAGCTTCAATTCTTCCAAACTGATTCTCCAAAGGAAAGGAAGACTCTCCCTCTGAAAAACAAGCAATGGAAGAGGTGTTGTGACTGCTCACTGCAACACCTAGCAACACAGTATTATTCTGCTGCAGAAATAATGCTATCTTGATGGAGGAAGCTTGGCCTTAAGCCTAGATGTGAGAAAAATCAGTCCAATCCCTCAAGAGACCTCTCAAGAAGGAGGAGGAATCCTAAACAGGAATTCCCCCGGCAATCTTTGCTAAACAACAGAGAATGCACAATGTCTGAATAGACATGAAATGAATAATACAAGCATCAATAACAATGGCTCTCCTCCTCTCCATATATAGCAAGTGAAGTCTCTCTCTCCATGGGCACCATCCATTAGGGTTTCCTCCATAAAAGAATATTCCCTCCTCTATCTCTACGTTGTCCCATGTAGTGCTTTCCACCTCATACCCAACGCTGTTTGACTTGGTCAAACTTAACAAAGCCTCTTTGTAAAATGTCACCTTTCACACATGAGGGTGTGAAATTTAGTTCCAAGGCTGATCCATTTTCATACTAGAGGGATTTTATCCATGTTTTATTTGTCATTGGGCCTCCTTACCCAATTATTCAACTTATAAGTGAATTTATCAAAATCTAATGTTCCAATTTATTAAGGAAAAATTTGGAACATTACATTTATAGCCTCAACATGGTTATCTTTTAACCAATAATGATTTATGGTCCCATCTGAATTTGATTTTTGTTTTCAAAAAACAATTATGATCATTAAATTTCTTTTTCTTGATACATTTCCAAAATCATTGCCCAGGTTTGGTGGCCTGATAATGACAATGTCATTCATTGATAGTAATTTAGACTGAACAAGTTGGCTCGTGATGAGACCCCTTGTCTATTGATTTTTTATAATCATATAGCTATTACCCTTTTATAGTATGTAGTTTTTGGTAATATCAGTCTATATTATTTCTCTATGATCATGATAAACAAGCTCATGATGAGACTTATTTTCTTTTGAATTTGTTCATTGTATATATATATATATATATATTAACTGAATTTTTTTTATCAGATGGGATGAATCATTAGCTCGTTAAGAGTTATGGATGATAATTATAGAGTTGGTAGATACCTTTTTGTAGAGAATCCTTGCTAAGTTAAAAATTTCCTTTTTTGACTGATACATAATAACTATATTTTATGATGTCTAGAGTTTTTTTTTGGAAAGAAAATGGCTTCAGTAAATTTCAAATTATTTTAAAAAAATAATGTTTATTCATTTCTCATAATTATAGTCATCTTTTTTTTTCTTTACTTATTTATAAAAGCAAAAGATCGAAATAATTTATTAGAAATTTGAAAATTTGAATAAACCAATGATGATGCTATTTTCAACTTTTATTTTCCTAAAGAAAAATAAAATTTAAAAGCTTGATTTCCTAAGAGAAATATTGTTTGAGAATTTGACCATTTATAGGTAAGGAATCTTTTCTACTTAATAAGTCTTGTAGCAAAAAGGTGGATAAGCCTATTTTTTTCGATAATTTGAAATGGACCAAGCCATAATCTTTGGAATTTGGTATGCTTACCTTTTTCCTCATGTGCCTTATCCCATTTTAAAACAAGATCTCCTATTTCAAAAAAATTTGAACTAGTGGATGATGTATCAAATGAGTTTTTCACTATTTGTTGATGATGAGAATGTATAGCTTTAGCTTTTTCTCTTTTTTCTTCCATTTTAAGAATTTGATCTTGTCTAAGTTGAAGGGAAGATGAAGGATTTTCATCAATAAACTGCACTAAAGTGAATGATGGTAATGTTATGTTCATGGGTAGAATTGATTATTTCCCATAAACTAACATAAATGGAGAAGTGTCTATTGAAGCTTTTTGGGTAATTCTATCTGCCCAAAGAGCAAACAATAGTGCTTTGTGCCAATTTTTATGATTTTGTTCTATAGTTCTTTTGATGATTCTGATGAGGTTTTTATTTGTAGATTTAGCTAATCCATTACCTTGTGGATAATAATTAGCTGAGTATTTTAATTTAAAACCTCTTTTCAAAGAAAATTCTATCATGGCATTTCCGGAAAAGTAAGATGCATTATCAAATATCAAAGTTGTTGGGAGACCAAACCTGGTGATTATGAACTGATCAATAAAATTTGTAATACTTTGCGTATTAACCACCTTTAATGGGATATCTTCTACCCATTTTGTGAAATAATCTGTTGCAGTTAGAATATACTTATGTTGTTTAGAAGAGTTTGGAGTTATTTCACCTATAATATCTAACCCCCATTGTTCAAATGGTTTTTGAATATTTACTGGTTGTAATGGAAATGTTGCTTTCCTTTATCTTCCTGCTGAAGTTTGACACACTTTGCACTTTATTGCGTATTCATGTGCATCTTTAAATAGAGTTGGCCAATAGTAGCCAACATGCAGTATTTTATGAGCTGTGTTGTTTCCTCCGAAATGACCTCCAGTTGGTCCATCATGTAATTCCTGCGTTACTTTTTTAGCTTCAATTTTTTCTAAAAATTTTAACAATACATAATCATAATTCTTCCTAAATAACACATCATCTATAAGTTGATATTGATTTTCTTTAAGTCTCAGAGAACGCTTTGCTGTGTGATTGAGATATAATAGAGCATATCCATTTTTCAAGAAAAAATTTAGATCAACATATTGTGATTGAAAATCGTTTAGGCTTACCTTGGAAAGTTGCATTTCACTTGATTGATCTTCTTCTGTTAATGTATGAGAAGCTCCAGTTAACATTTTGCAAAGGCCTTGTCCTTTAAAAATTTTAGCAGGATGTATTTCTACATCATATTCTTGAAGTGCGGTAACCCAATTTGCTCTCTTTTCTCCTACTTCTCGTTGGATTAATAATTGCCTTACCGTTGAGTAAGGTACTATTATTTTAGTATGTGTCTTTAGGAGAAAGGGTCTAAAATGTTTCAAAGCTTTAAATAAAACATAAGCTTGTTTTTCACGGTTGAATAATTCAACTCGACACCTTGTAGGTTAGAACTAAAAAATGCAATTGGTGCTTCAATGTTTTGATCGTTTAACTGTGTTAAAACTACTGCGTATGATGTGTCGGAAGAAAATGTATATAATATAAATGATTTAAGAAAATCCATAGTTGTTAAAGAGGGAGCTTCAATGATGGCTTTCTTGATCAACTCAAAATAATTTCTCTCTTCTTTTCCCCATTTAAAAATTGAATTTTTCTTGATCATTGATTGCAGGGGTAAAATGATTTGGTAAAAATCGGGAACAAATCTCTTTACAAAATTAATTTTTCCTAAAAATGATTGCATTGTTTTTTTAGTATGTGGTAAAGGGATGTTTTAAATTTCCTGAATTTTATCAGGGTCAATGTGGATTCCATTTTTAGAAACAATGAACCCTAATAATTTACCTTCTGATAAGGCAAATTAACATTTTTTTGGATTCAAGGAAATACCAAATTGGCTTTGAGAATTTTATTTAATTCAGTTTTAATTTGACTTTCTAAATTTGGGTGGATTTTTCTAAGTTTTTGTTGTACAGGCTTATCATCTAAGGTCATAGGTAAAGTGTGCTAAATTATGGAAGTATCATATGTCTTAAGATCTGAATAATCCCATGAAAATATATCTTTATATGTTTTTAATAACTTAATGAATGACATCCTTTCTTCAAGTTCTAAACCAAGACCTAAGTTGATGTTTTGAGGTTTTTCTAATGTACCAAGATTAATCAATTCAAATTTTAGAGTAGAACTCTGTGTTTTTGAATTGGTAGTCTTCTTAAACCTATCTTTCAAATCATAGAGATCTTCCACTTTGACTAGAGATTTAGGAATTGGATTTGATTTTTTTTTATCTTTAATTTGTGAATCATGCTCATGTTCTTCTATGATTTGACCTTCATAAGCTCTGTCTGATGTGAGAAAGTCTATTGTATATGCATCATTATTAAATACTCTCCAATTTGTTATATTGTCAGGAATGGAAGGCCTAAAAATTAACTCAATCAAAAATCTATCTGGACTAGATTATTTAGATGGTATAATTCTGGATGTTACATTAGCAATTAAGTCAACACTTGCATTTTGTAATATAGGAACTGTTGAGATATTGAATGCAGTGAAATGAGAAGTAAGATTCAGAGCTAAAGTTTGATAATGTCTTAAATGTCCAGAAATACAATGAATCATATTTCTGACCTGTCTAACAATTATTTTAGAATCTACATATACTTGCAAATATTTAACATTCAATCCTATAGCTTTATACAGACCTTGCATCAGTGCTTCATATTCAACAATATTATTTTTTCACTGGAACTCGAGTCTACAAGCTAGCATTGTTTTTTCTCCTTGTGGATCAATCAAAACGTGACCTACTCATGCACCTGTTAGCTCCCCATAATCAGCAAGATTGGAAAAAGTCTGACTACAGGGAGAAACACCATTTCAACCACTTTGGGATTCTAGGATCCAGCCCTCCTGAATCCGGAGAGGGATCTCTCCAATAAAGTGCAAAGATTGATTTATCTTTAAAGATTTTGGGTAATTATATTAGGCTAGTTATGAAGGCCGAGGGTTTTGTTTTGTTTTCGATGGTTGAGCATGATTATTGTTTGAGGGAAAGTCCTAAATGGAAAGAGTTTCAAAGGTGTGAAGTTGCAAGCAATCAAAACAAGCTTTGGCCAAAAAGATAGATAAGCACTGGTTTTAGTCCATTGGGCTTATGGAGTCATAATAGGGTTTAATTGAAACAACAAGGGGCAAGAGTGGTCCATGGAGCAAGTCATCTATGTCTAAGGATCTCTTTAAAGTTGATTTTATGGAATGAAATGATACAACAAGAAGGGGAAATAAAAAAATGTAGAACAAAGAGCAGCCTAAGATCTGGTAAGTACTTTGAAACTAGCCATCTTTTGACATACACTTAAGAAAGACATAAAAGTAATCTAAGATTTGGTAAGTACTTTGAAACTAGCCAGCTTTTGATACACTTTCAATAAAAAACAAATTAAACATAAAGGGAAAACAAATGATAACAAAGAATGGTCTAAGATCTAGTAAGTACTTTGAAACTAGCCAGCTTTCAACACATTCTTAGGGAAATTTTTAGGCAGTCTTTTGGGATAAAACTAGGACAGGGCTCACCATAACTTCCTTAGTTCATATCTACTTAACATAAACTAAAAATAACATTCAAGAAAAATATTTAGCTAAGACAATAGGACGAGGGAACACCAGCATTCCTAACTGCTCAAATTGAATTAAATCATTCCTAAATAGAAAAATTTGGAAGGAAACATGCAGATAAATCTTATCAGTCATAGAAGGGTACTAATATACAGTAAATCCTAACTCTATGCTTGCTGTTCTTTATCAAAGAATATGGACAAAGTGAAAACGTAAATAAAATAATGATTTACAATAAAAAATAACATCACCGTTGACATAGACCAGGATCCCATAAATCAGCGTGTATTGATGCTCCAAACCAGTTACAACTTTAAGTACAATGTTTCAATTCATCAATCATCTACACTTCTTAGACTAACTTATCTATCTCAAGCAGAGCTTCAAGAGCCCGTGAACACTATTTACAAGTAGAAGTTTCAAACTCAAGTATATTTCAAAGTTCAGCAACCAACATTTTATCATCTTCTACAATGGTATTTATAGAATAAATGAGGAGGTGAGAGGGGATAAAAGATCTCCCAGGTAAATTAATACAAACTTAATACTTCTCGGCCTTTGAGGGGATCAATGGAGAAGTTTACAGATGTGTCCTCTGTATTAAATGTTTTACATTAAGAATTAAGCTTGATGGGAGCTTAAGTTGACTTTAAGGCTCTGTATTAGTTCTTCAATAACTCTGCTGATATTTTACATTAATTCCATATGGAAAAATTAACTATTCGGCTGCACTGAGGCAAATATCTTCTTTTCTGTTCATAACTCGGCCTCTGTTTGAATGCTTTGAGGCAACAGGTGGCTTTGTGGTAGATGAGAGGGATCAATTGGCCTCTGATGTGGCAGTGGAGGCTCCTCTGTCTGATAAATGTTTGTGGTTTTATTTAATTGCGTTTGAATTTGGAGGATTAGGCTTTTGATAATCAATCTTAGCCGTAATCCCCCAAAACTGTCTTCAATCCTCTATTCTGCCGTAGAAGGTCTTCGACATTGATTCTCTTTGTTTTATTTAATCGTCTGTGTCTTGTTGATGTGTAGGGCTGCATAGGCTCATATGGCATCAATGCCCATGAAGCACTGATGAAACGTGGATTCAAAACCTGTGGATGGCTTCCTTTTTATGAATCAAAGGCACGAGAATCGTCATTCCTAGCCTTTGGCTTTTCTTCAATATAATGGGAAAACCATTTAACACCTGCAAAATAAAAAACTAATTATGAAATCCTGCATTTTTGGGAGAACTGCTTCAGAGGTTGTGGGGGGAGGAGCGTGGCCGTTGGATGGCAGCATCCAATGGTGGAAATTGGCATAGAAGCCAAAATGAGAAAGGGGGAAAACTTTAAGTTGGAACCATTGATCTATGATTTACCGAGAAAATCAGCGGTTGGGATTGGCTGTGAAATAATAATGTGAAGGGGTCACATTATTTGAAAATAGAGGAAAATGCGAAGAAATGGGGTAAAAAACCCTTTTGGGGAGAAATTTGCAAAGGAAATGCAATTGGGGCTTTGGGATGATCGTGGGTCGTCGGATGAGATCAGCCCACAAGATCAATGGTGGAGATCTGCGTTAAAAACCCTTGGTAAAAGCAGAGGGCGATGGTGATAGGCCAGATTAGATATGAGTCGTTGATCTGTAGAGATCAACGGTAGAAGGCGCGCGTGATAAAACATAATAAAAATGGGGAAAGGTGGTTTTGGGAGGTAAAAAGACTATTTTCGCGCGGAGAAAGGGTGGGGAGGTGGTTTTACCTTTTTGAACGCGATATGTGTTCCCGCCCGACACGTGGCTTTTCAAAACCACCTATATTGTGCGGCCCTCAGGAAATTATCTTTCACGCTGAAATTTACACGATATTGAACGTGGAGCGTCAGATCTGGGGCCTCAGATCTATTGGTGAGGAAGTGAACGCATTATGAGATAGATGCTCAGACGGAAGTGGGGAGGGCAGTTTTCAATCTGGGCCGTTGGATGTAGAATATTGAGGGCCAGGATTAAATTCGAGGTTTAAAACGAAAAATATACAGGCAGAGAAAGGTTGAAGTAGGACCGTTGATCTGCAGAGATCAATGGATAGGATTGGCCGAAAAACATTATAAGAGGGGCTACATATTTTTAAGCAAAGTTGGGAGATGCGATCTGGACCATCTGATCTGGACACATGGACGGCCCAGATGCAATCAGGGCTCGGCGATCGACGGGGGGAAGAACTTTGTATAGCGCCGATGTGATTGAGCGCTGATCATCGATCTGCAGATCAAATCGACGGTGGGAAATAAATCGGAGGGGTTCAAAGGCGGGGGAAATGTTAATAATCGGAGCAAATGTGGGCCGTTGGATCTAAGAAGGTGGGGAGGAGATCAACGACTCACGATTGATCGAGAGATCATCAATCGGGGAGAGAAATAGAATGCACCTGATAAACTTGCGATGTGATGTTGCACGATCCGTCTGATCATTTCAGATCAACAGTGGAGATTAACTCAAATTTTAACCGGCAGAAACCCTTTATAACACATGAAAACTTAAAATTTAAATAAAACAAAGGTTTTATGTATCGGGGTGGGATATATATATATATATATATATATATATGAAAATGGTTTGGTGTCTGACTATGGGGCCATTGGTTTATATGGAATGTGATAGGCCCAGGGCTTATTTATATATGGGCCAATCGAATCAGAAGGTCAGGCTTGGTCTTTCAATCTACCCATTTGGAAATTTTCGATGTGATTTGCGCTTTGGGACTGTTAACTCTTGGTCCAAGGGTAAGTTATATGGAGTAAAGCAGGGGGGGGGGCACAGAGTTTATACAATGGGGTTTCAATCGCATCGGAACTTTTGATGCAGGTCTTTCAATCTACCCATTTTTTCATTAAAAAACATTGTATGGGCGCGTTTAGACCAAACTTTAGGAAAAAGTGGGTTTATTGAATTACAAAGGAAAAAGGCGATCGAGAATGTGTTTATTCAATGTTTTAGTGCCCGATTGCGGGCCCACGGGTTATATGAAATAATAATATGATCGAGGGTTTATGTACAAAGGGCTTAATCACATCGGAGGCTTTCATATAAGAAAATGACTTGTGCGCTCTGATTTTTCCGATGCGATAAGCGCTTAAATGGTTCAGCACTTGGTTCCAGCACCAAGGCATATAGTGGGGAAGTGGTTTAAGACTTAGCCCAAGGGGGCTTAAACCCTTAGTGAAAAAACTTATTTTTTATGAAATTTTCAGAGTTCTCTGATGGATTTGGGGGTTTTAGCAGAGTTTAAAAGTGAGTTTTAAACTCTGTAAAGAGGATCTTATGATGGGGGAATGGGGAAAATGAAAAATAGAGGAAATTTATGAGGAAAAGAAGAGGCAGAATGAAGGTTAGTTTTGAAGTGGAGGGAGGAGAAAAAATGGATTTTGGAGCAGTCTTATCTTTATGGAAAATAGCAGAATTTCTGAGTTTGGAATGGAAACAGCAGTGAAGATTGAACCAAGGGAATGATGTCTCCAAGAGTCTTCAAGAGATAAAATTTTTAGCAATAAAACTTGTTTCTTGAAGGCTCCAAAAATGTTTTTAGCCACATTTTGATATAAAAAAATTTATAGGTGGCTAATAGTGGCTCCACTTGGGGATGGTGCCTTCTTGAAGGCATCAAGAACTTCAGACTTGCATTCTCTGGGAGGCTGATTAGTGCCTCATCAATTGGGCTGACTTTCTTTATTTGAATGATCTTATTTTGCTCTGAAAAATACTAGCAGCCATGAAAAAAGAATGGATCTTCATCAACACAAGATTTCTACCTGCCCAATCCTACTGATCTAACATTTTTTCTTCTTTAGAGTGCACTTGGATTGGAAAACTATTTTTTCAACATTTTATTCTTTTGAAAGCAAGAAACTAGTCTAAATCTAGTTCTTATTCCTCCATGAACTCAGATTAAACAGTTGATTTCATATGTTTCTCTACCTAATCTACCAATCTGTTAGGATTAAACAGTCTAACAGCTTTTATTCTCTAATTTCTAAAACAGAAATTTAAAAGCATACAAGTAAGGATTAAACAGTCTAACTCGATGCTGATCTATGGCATAAATAACAAGCTGCACATAGATATTATTTTACAGAAAATTAAATCAAAATGGAAGGCTTAAGATCTAAAAGTTCAAAGCACTTCCTTCATCTTTTTACAACTCTATTTTGACTTTTGTTTGAGCTGTTTCTTTCTTTAAAACATGGTTCAGATTTTGAGCTAATTAGAACCAGTTTTACCTCTTGTCTTGACTCAGTAAATTTAAACAGATTTGAGTCATCTCTCTTTGGATACTTAGGTTCAGATTTTGAGCATGTTTGAACCTTTAATTTCTATCCTAATGTACCTACTGATAAGCCAAGATTAAAATGTTTGGAAAATCGAGTTCACTATCCTATCAGCAGCAAATTTAAAACTAGTTAGTCAAGATTAGGCTGTTTGACTAACTAGAAGTGTGTTTTCAGGAGTGACATTTAAGCTTGCACACTTTCAGATTTGTTTCTCTTTTTTGGTATGGAGCTGTACCTTTCTTGTTTTTACAATCTTGCCCTCTTTTCTTTCTTCTATTGTTTTTGTATTTTTTATTTTTCTTCGGAGACAAAAATCAACAACTATCTAATTTCTCAAAATTGAGCTATATTGACATTCCTATCTAACCTATTTTATCTTGGAGTATTTACATTCTCATATAATACAAAAGTGCCAATGTAGGCAGTTAAGTAGTGTCAAAAAGGAAAAGAAACTTTGGTTGCTTATCAGAGGTATCCATAGTACATTTAGAAGATTAATCTTCAAAACTAAGACTATCACAGAGGGTGATAGCTTCTCATGTATTTGGCTTTTGCAAAGGATCACTGGTTGAGAATTTGATCCAGTTGGGATTTTCACACACTCTTCCAAAGGATCAATAAATAAAGGATGAAGATTCTCTTCTTTCTGGTCCTCCATGTATGGTAGATTGTCTGCTTCCAAGACTTCAGCTTTGAGGACTGTGTTGTTAGTATGCGGCTTGGAATTATCGTCATCCTTAGCCTGCAAAATAGCAAGCAATGAAATATCTTCTTTGTCAAAAACTATGCTTACTTCGGATATAAATTCAGGTTCTTTGGATGGCAGAATGACATTAGTGAAGGGAGAAATATCCTCTTAGAAAGATGGTATATCCCCAGTAGGATAGTCTTCTATTTGTTTTTCTCCTTCAAATTTTTTCCAGTATCTTTTATTGTTTGGGACAGTAGGTCTGAATTTTTCTTGAATTGTATATTGTTTGTTCTCCCAAGGTGTTAGACATGTACTAGCCACAAGGGCTAATCCACTAGCAAAACTGTTTTGGTCTTTAGGGACAAGGATAAGTTGAAATTCTTAAAAAAAATTAATAGATCCATGTCATCATTCTGATAAGCTTTAAGTCTGGGATGTTTAACCATGCATTCTTCTTTCACTTGCCTAATTACTAATTTTGTACTTCCATGAACTGTTATCTTTTGGGCTCCTGATTTCTTCAATAAATGTAGCCCTAAGAGGAGTGCCTCATACTATACTATGTTAGTTGTGCATTGAAAGTTCAATTTATACGAATAGGCTTCTGAATACTTTTTCTCTGTACTGTAAAGCCATATTCCTGCACTTGCATTAGCTTTAGTACATAACCCATCAAAATTCATATTCCAAAGAGGACTAGTTTCAATATTATCATTAATTTCCCTACTATCCTCTTTTTTTTTAGTGCCATTGGATTGTTCTATGGAATAGGCACCATGTTCATGATTGTTTGGTTGAGATGATGTTTTGGAGGGTAGCTGCTTGCTTAATATTTTCTCAATTTGTTCTTCTGTTAAAGGAGAAATTTTTCTTTCAGTATAAACAGAAAAAGAGCTACCTTGTTTCTTATGACTAACCAAAGAACTTTTTGCATATTTACAATGAAGTTCTCTATGTGACTGAGCAAGAGTACGTGTTTTGCAATAATTTTTAGAGACTAACTATTTATTAATAGTATGATCTGTCTCTTCTTCTATCCACAGGGAAAAAGTTTCTATGTCTCTTTGAACAGAAGTACAACAGTTCTCTGTTTCTTGTAGAGGCTGATTTTGAGGCTGGATGTTTTCTTGAGCCTCTTCTAAGAGATCTTGATTTGTGTTTGCAGGGAAACTTTAAGGATTTAATATTTTTTCCTCAAAGCACTGCTCACTATTATTATTTGCAATTCGATTGTGAAGATCTCTTATCAGCATAGTACAAGACATAGGAAGGAAATCAGAAATTTCTTGACCACCTTCTTTATTGCTTTCTTTATAAGTTTGCTCATCATTTTCTATATGGCATTGATCATAATACGTATCTTGGTCATTGTCTTGATCTTGAGGTGATTGGGCTTGTGTTTGATCAGGGGAAAGCATAGCTTGTTCTAGATCATCAATACTCATATTAGCCATCAACCTATCCATTCTCTTTCCAAGCATATACATCATCTTTTCCATCATGACCATATGTTTGTAATCTGGGTCTATATCTAAATCCATGTTTGTAAATCAGAAAAGAGGTCACTTGCATCTGTTTTATCAGTTCAAGGTCTTCTACCAGTGGATTCATTTGGTCTTTTGAGAGTTTCAAAGTGTGGAGTTGCTAGGTGGAAGTTTTTAGCTCTTGTTTGAAGTAAAAGGTTTTATGGTCCACCACCATGTAATTGTAGAGCTGCAAGATTTTCAGGAACTGAATTAGCTCTCAAGGGTGATTTGAAAACAGTTGAAAATTTTATCTTAGGAGACTTCCTAAGGATACTTTCTAGGTTATCAACTATCTCAGGTGGGTTTGGGTCAGGGTAGGCTCTAGTATGAATCCTTCTAGGAGCCACTATGCTATGTTTTTTAGACCCAACGAAACAAGAAAAGTTCGACCAGATATGACAGTCTTTAAGGGGTCAACTAATATGTTTTACACAAATTTTAATCCTACAATATTCTAATTGAGTTTAAATGATATTATAATGATAATTGTTCTTCCCAGTGGAATCTTAAGGTCTGTTAAGGATTGTGGAGTCGCCAAGTGGAAGTTTTTAGCTCTTTTCAGAGGTAAAAGGTCTTATGGTCCACCATCATGTTTATAGGATTCCAATCTAAAATATTTTTGGGTTTTCTGAGTTATTTTTCAGTCCTATTGGTTGTTAGGAGTGTCCTAAATCTGTTTCAAAACTTAGCTATGGTTATGAGACAAAAATAGTCTACTCTTATGGCTAAGTCAACTGATCTTTCAAGGTTTGATAAGGCCTTATGAGAATCCTAGGGTTTGCCTAGTTTGTCACTGATTCAAACAAGTTTCATCATGGTTACCATTATTTGGTAGTGCTTGAAAAGGCTGATTTTTACTCACAAGGTTTTATGAAGTGTTTAAGGGAACCTAAGATGAAAATTAGACTCAAGTCCCTATTGGAGTCGCCAGAAATGTTAGTTCCCCATAATCAACAAGATTGGAAAAAGTACGAATGCAGGGAGAAACACCATTTCAACCACTTTGGGATTCTAGAATCTAGCCCTCCTGAATTCAGAGAGAGATCTCTCCAATAAAGTGCAAAGATTGATTTATCTTTAAAGCTTTTGCGTAATGATGTTAGGCTAGTTATGAAGGCCAAGGGTTTTGTTTTTTTTTTATGGTTGAGCATGATTATTGTTTGAGGGAAAGTCCTAAATGGAAAGAGTTTTAAAGGTGCGAAGTTGTAAGCAATCAGAACAAGCTTTGGCCAAAAAGATAGATAATCACTGGTTTTAGTCCATTGGGCTTATGGATTCATAATAGGGTTTAATTGAAACAACAAGGGGTAAGAGTGGTCCATGTGGCAAGTCATCTATGTCTAAGGATCTCTTTAAAGTTGATTTTATGGAATGAAATGATACAACAAGAAGGGGAAATAAACAAATGTAGAACAAAGAGCAACCTAAGATCTGGTAAGTACTTTGAAACTAGCCAGTTTTTGACATACACTTACGAAAGACATAAAAGTAATCTAAGATCTGGTAAGTACTTCGAAACTAGCCAGCTTTTGATACACTTTCAATAGAAAACAAATTAAACACAAAGGGAAAACAAATGATAACAAATAATGGTCTAAGATCTGGTAAGTGCTTTGCAACTAGCCAGCTTTCAACACATTCTTATGGAAACTTTCAGGTAGTCTTTTGGGATAAAACTAGGATAGGGATTACCATAACTTCCTTAGTTCATCTCTACTTAAAATAAATTGAAAATAACGTTTAAGAACAATATTTAGCTAAGAAAGTACGACGAGGGAATGCCAACATTCCTAACTGCTCAAACTGAATTAAATCATTCCTAAATAACACAATTTGGAAGGAAACATGTAGATAAAGCTTATCAGTCAGAGAATGGTACTGATATACAGTAAATCCTAACTCTATGCTTGCTGTTCTTTATCAGAGAAGATGAAAAATTTGAAAACAAAAATAAAATAATGATTTACAATAAGAAATAACATCACCATTGACATAGACCAGGATCCCATAAATCAGCTTGTATTGATGCTCCAAACTAGTTACAGCTTTAAGTACAATGTTTCAGTTTAGCAATCATCTACACTTCTTAGACTAACTTATTTATCACAAGAAAAGCTTCAAGAGCCCGTGAACACTATTTACAAGTAGAAGTTTCAAACTCAAGTATATTTCAAATTTCAACAACCAACATTTTCTCATCTTCTACAATGGTATTTATAGAAGAAATGAGGAGGTGGGAGGGGATAAAAGTTCTCTCTGGTCAATTAATACAGACTTAATACTTCTTGGCCTTTGAGGGGCTCAATGGAGAAGTTTATAGATGTGTCCTCTGTATTAAATGTTTTAGATTAAGAATTAGGCTCGGTGGGAGCTTAAGTTGACTTTAAGGCTCTATATTAGTTATGCAATAACTCTGCTAATATTTTACATTAAGTCCATTTGGCAGAATTAACTATTTGGCTGCACTGAGGCAAATATCTTCTTTTCTGATCATAACTCGGCCTTTGTTTGAATGCTTTGAGGCAACAGGTGGCTTTGTGGTAGATGAGAGGGATCAATTGGCCTTTGATGTGGCAGTGGAAGCTCCTCTGTCTGATAAATATTTGTGATTTTCTTCAATTGTGTTTTAATTTGGAGGATTAGACTTTTGATAATCAATCTTAGCTGTAATCCCCCAAAACTATCTTCAATCCTCTATTCTACTGTGATAGGTCTTCGACACTGATTCTCTTTGTTTAATTTAATTGTCTGTGTCTTTTTTATGTGCAAGGCTGCACAGGGCTCATATGGCATCAATGCCCATGAAGCATTGATGAAACGTGGATTCGAACCTTGTGGATGGATTCTTTTTTATGAATCAAAGGCACAAGAATCGTCATTCCCAGCCTTTGGTTTTTCTTCAATATAATGGGAAAACCATTAAACACCTGCAAAATACAAAACTAATTATGAAATCCTGTGTTTTTGACAGAACTTCTTCAGAGGCTGTGGGGGGAGGAGCATGGCCATTGGATGGTAGCATCCAAAGATGTAAATCGACATAGAAGCCAAAATGAGAAAGGGGAAAGACTTTAAGTTGGAACCGTTGATCTATGATTTACCGAGAAAATCAACGGTTGGGATTGACAGTGAAATAATAATGAAGGGGCCTGCCATTATTTGAAAATAGAGGAAAATGCAAAGAAATGGGGTAAAAATCCCTTCGCAAGAGGAAATTTTTAGCGGAAATGCACTGGGCTTTTGGGATGATTGCGGGCCAGGATGAGATCGGCCCACAAGATCAACAGTGGAGATCTGCGTTAAAAACCTTTGGTAAAACCGGAGGGCGATGGTGAAAGGTCAGATTAGATCTGAGCCGTTGATCTGCAGAGATCAACGGTGGAAGGCATGGGCGATAAAACATAATAAAAATGGGGAAAGATGGTTTCGAGAGGTAAAACAGCGGTTTTCGTGTGGCGAAAGGGCGGGGAGGCGGTTTTGCCTTTTTGAACGTGATATGTGTTCCCGCCCGACACGTGGCTTTTCAAAACCACCTATATCGTGCGGCCCTTAGGAAATTATCTTTCACGCTGAAAGTTACGCGATATGGAACGTGGATCGTTAGATCTAGGGCCTCAGATCTATTGGTGAGGAAATGAACGCAATATGAGATAGATGCGTGGACAGAAGTGAGGAGGGAGGTTTTTAATCTGGGCCGTTGGATGTAGAAGATCGACGGTCAGGATTAAATCCAGGGTTTAAAATGAAAAATATACAGGCGGAGAAAAGTTGAAGTAGGACCGTTGATCTGCAGAGATCAACGGCTAAGATTGGCCGGAAAAAATTATGAGCGGGGCTGCATATTTTTAAGAAAATTTGGGAGATGCACCTAATTGTCCCGATCTCGACACGTGACGACCTAGATGCACTCAAGTCTCGCTGACGAAGTGGGAAGAAATTTGTATAGCGCCGGCGTATCGCATCGACCGTCGATCCGCATCGATCGAATGAAATAAATCAGAGGGGTTCAAAGGCAAGGGAAAGGTTACTAACTGAGCAAATGTGGGCCGTTGGATCTAAGAAGGCGAGGAGGAGATCAACGGCTCACGATTGATCGAGATCGTTAATCTAGGAGAGAAATAGAATGCGCCCGATAAAACTTGTGCGATGCGATATCTCACGATCCGTCCGATCATTTCCGATCAACGATGGTGGAGATTAACTCAAATATTAACTACGTAAACCCTTTATAACACATGAAAACTTAAAAATTTATATAAAACAAAAGGTTTTATATATCTAGGTGGGATATATA
>CM076575.1:836944267-837126579 GCA_034641835.2 Pinus albicaulis
GTTGTTGATGCTCGTTGTGATCTTCCACTACTTTATCATCCATATTAGCTTTCATTTGATCCTTCAAACCATCCAACTTAGCCTCCATCTTTGCTTTTAAACCATCTATGTCATCTTTGATTTCTCTTTGTAAGATCGAAATTTTTTGCACTTGGTACCGTAATTTTGATATATCATACTGCAATTGTTCCTCTTCATGCATCATAGTAGAGATTTCTAAGGCCTTAATGGCTGTGGAATTATTTTTGGGAGAAATTATATAGCTAAATATTGATATATATGCTTCAATATGCCCTTGGAATCACTTCAAACTGTTTTTTCAAACAAATGTTATGCAAACTTGTTTAAAAAATACACACATTTTTCTTGCTTTTGAGGAGCTCGATATTGAAACTGATGTATCTCTATAATTTCATATCCCTGAGATTTTATCCTTAGTCCTTTAGTATCTCTCTGAATCTTCTTTCCAATGCCATAGGTCTGACCTGATTTGGATTCTTCAAGGCAAAGTTATGCCCAATCTCCCACAATGACCTAATTATGGATTGATTCAGTAGAGAAAACTTGTGCGGCATGCCACGTGTCACTGTTTCCTCCTTTGGCTTTGAAATTGATACAAAAGAAACAAAAATTTGTGTAATTTCGTCCACTCTTTATATAATTCCAATCCGATGCTCAGAGAGATATTTATGACGATTTTCCCAAGGTCACCTATTTGAGATGAAATTCAGGAACCTGCAAAAACCCTAACTTCCACAGACCATATCTCAAAAACTATTGTGAACCAAGATCTAAAATTTTTACATGAAATTCCTCAGAATTTATTTACAAATGGTTTTTTTTAGCTTCGGAACCTTCGTAGAAGAAAATTTATAGCATACATTCCACGATGACCTATTTGAAGCAACGAAACCCTAGAATTCAAAGCTTTGATACCAAATGTTATGAAACAAGCTCCAAAAATAGAAGAAAAGAGAGATCAACGCCTTAGAAATCAGCCACTTCGAGGGGGAAACCTCCTTTACATTAAATAAATTAACAATTCTTGGATGATACAAATGAAAAAACCTCCTTTCTATATATAATATTCCATAGGGTCACAATATAATCCTAACCGGCCTAACAATAATAATTTAAGGGCACAACAATAACAATAGTGGATTTTATGGGGCACAATAATAACAATATGGGGGTTATAGGGGTACAACAATAACAATAAGGGGGATACACTAACAACAATAATGGGATACACTAGTATTATAGGGACCTAACATTTTCAACGCACCCTAACAGGGCCTGCAATGAAATGGTATGTTGAGAAGCCTTATGCTTCTTATGGAACCTTTAGCACCCTCGCTACCGCATTCCTCACGTATTTTTATCTCCACATCCATCATGATTCGAGAATGAAATTGCTGACACATTTTAGACAAACACTAAATGTCCATATATCGGACCATCTCCACAAATGGCGGCAATGTCGTAGTTTGTGTAAATCCAAACTCGGCGATAGAGTGTTGTTGGAATTGTTTTTGAAAACTTTATACCGATACTGCAATCACAAGTTGGGAAACACTTTTTGGCGGATGGTAGAATTCGGGAGAAATTTTTAATTTCTCGGCCGAGAAAAAAAGTCAACTAAATTTCTCGGCCGAGAGTTTTCAAAACTCTCGTCCAAGAGATTTTAAATATTTCGGTATTCTCTCGGACGAGAGTTTTGAAAACTCTCGGCCGAGAGTTGTGGTCACAAAATTCTCGGCCGCAAACTCTCGGCCGAGAGTTAGAAAAACTCTCAGCCGAGAGTTTTTAACATTCAAAAACTCTCAGCCGAGAGTTTTATTGCGCAAACTCTTGGCCGAGAATTTTTAAAACTTTCGACTGAGAGTTTTCCCGCGCGTTAAATTGGTTTAAATTTCTCGGTCGAGAGTTTTAAAAATTTCTCGGCCGAGAGTTTTTCTCGGCCGAGAGTTTCTGGTCAACGAAAAACTCAGAAAACTCTGCAGTTTTGATAAACCTGCAACTTTGGAGGGACATAACACCTACAAAAACAAAATGTTATATGTCGTACCAAGTACCATTAGATTCGTCTCTAAATCTAGTTTTTGATGATGTGAGATTTATGGAGTTTCATTAAAAAATTCAATTTTTTATTAATTTTTTACTAAACTATGTCACTATGGAATTTCATTATTCGAAAAATTGCACTGAATGAAAATTCAATAACTTTCAAATGAGGACACCAAAAAATTCAAAAAAATCATAGTGCACTTCCTCTCCCTGTCTACTTCAAAAGGGTACTCTCATTTTTCTTATTGATGATCACATTGAAAAGAAAATCAAAGGATAATAAAATGTACTGAAACATCACTATTTTTTTGTCTTCGTCCATTTCAAAAAATAATAAAAAATAGTGATTTGATCCGAAAATTACCAAAAAATAGTCTGTGCACTAGTGCAATATATGCAGATTATGATGTTATGGTTTTTTTCCAAAAAATGAATAACCTTCCCTAAAAAAAGTAAAGGATAATAAAGTGACTATTTATGTTTGCCTGAAAATTTCAAGTATATGCAGTTAGTAAACAACAAATTTACCCCTCTATATGTCAATATATTTTTTTTTTTAAATATCGGTATGGAGGTAAGACAATTCTCTACAATTCTTGTTTTTATGTCAAAGCATAATTTGCGATAAAAATATGAGTTTAGTGGAGTTGAAGTTGAAAAACATAGAAAATTACAATTTTTCAACGTCAAAAAAGGGCAAAAAGTGTTTCCCAACTTCACATTTTCACCCATTTCAAAAGACGTGGGAATGCAAAAACCCACCTCTGAGAAGGACACCATTAGCAAGGCCCAACAACTTGAACTTATATACACCCAATCAGGATATATTTAAAAAGTCCTACCAAATTCCCTGCGCCTACAAACATATAGGGAATTATCAAATGCCTCGAATACTGCAGATGGTTTGATCAGGTCCTTAGCCCAAATTCACCTAAGCAGAAGTAACCAGTACCCAGGATACTCATACGATTCTACCCATAATGTATCAAAACCTAGCTACCATCAAATTTAGTTTGCATATTTGCAGAATATGATGATTAGGGTAATTCCATACCATCAACATCAGGGAGGCTCATACCCTCCCTCGTAGGGGAACTAGTACTCAGCTAGGAATGTTGATACAAGAGATCTTCCCCAGCAATCTTACACCAATCAAGGACAGGGGAACCTATACCTCCCTTTTCCCACACAAAATCCACCACCAACAAAAAACAACGGATCGATGAACCTAGTGCAACCATCCCAGGCTCAGCAGTGACAGTCATATGACCAGGAGAACAACAATAATCCTCCAAACGCTGCAAAAAAGAAGCCTAGGAACAAGCAAAAGGGAGAATCTGGACAAGGGGCGAGTAATCAACAGCACCCCCTGTGATCTCAGTCTGAGGGAAACCCCAACTGAAATCAAAACCAAGAGCCAAATAGTAACTCCTAAGGGAAAAAAAAGAGACCTAGTCTAAGTAAAAATCACTCTTGTGCCATATGTGGTGAATATGGCCATTACACTCACCACTATCTCGAACTCCCCAAATTAAAAAAAAAAATCAAGGTAACCGAGGACAAGGGGGACCTACCCAATAGCCTGTTGTAATGTAGGAATGTTTGACCCACCAAGGAGTGGTTAACACCCAACACCCAATGAAAAAAACCACCCCAAAGTAATACTAGAGGAGGCATCCACGATATCTACATGGTTGGCAAATAAATTTTCTTCCAAACAAGGAATAGGAACTACGATACACCTTCGGATACCAACCCATTAGGTACAAGTACGAACGCACCTACCACACCATTAACTATCTCTAAAGTACATATTGAGCCCCTTCCAAGAAAATTCAAATGACCAACCAGCCGCATAGGAAATCACTCCAAAGTTGCTCATAATTATAGTATAGTGGATGATTTATCTCAATCACCACCTTCCATGTCAGTTGTTATCACAAAATTGCACTTGATTGGCTGTTGAACAGAAAAATCTATGTAACTGTTTCAAACCAGCTTTTGATTGAAGCTTAGCCTCTTCAATCAGAGAGGGCTCTCTCAAAAGGGTTTATGATATTAGATAATGATAGGATTATATTTCTAACTCTATTTAAAAAGTAACTTGATTTTTGTGTATGTAGGTTGAAACGAATGTAGGCTTGCAACCATTAGGCTTATGGAGTCAAAAAATCAATAGATTTTAGTGAGCAAGGTTTCTTGATATGGAAGCTGAGGCAAATAAGAGTCTTTAACAAAGGCAAATTACACATAGAACATAGGGCAACACAGTCATTTCTTCAATAAAGGAAGTCAGAGAATACACATATGAATTATGAGTAATAAAGATGAAATCTAATGCAAGTAGTACACATAAAAAATATATAGCAGAAAGGCATTTGAAAAATTAATCTCATGTCTATCAAGAAGAAGTCCTATGTATTACTGATATCAGTCAAATTACATAAAACTGCATATGGTGCAAAAAATCTCCAACCCTTTAAAAATTTAATAAGCTGCCTTTAAATAGACCTTATTACATCAGATATGATCTGCCTCTTGGCTTGATTCATCTAACTCTTCTAATGACACCTTACATAACAAAAAAATCATGTCTTTTAATCAGAAATTGACAGTTATACTCTAAAACAGAACTTTTCCTAATAGGACTCAAACTCTTATTTATTACATCAAAATACCTTATCTTTTAAAACAATTACATATCTAACAACTAATCCTCACATGTTCGAATAAGCTATGGCATAGCTCATCACTATTTGACATCTTAAATATCCTCCTCAACATATGGAAACAAACCCTATTTTTCAGGAAAACAGAACCCTATCTTCAACAAAGGCTTCAGCTGATGATCTATCTCCATTTCATGGTCTTCAAGTCATAAATGTTTGGTGGCAAGGTCCCTTGAGCTATTGGATGTGTCCACCTATCCAAAAATGCTTTTAAACTTCTCAGAAACCTTTAAAAACAACTCGCTACGAAAACAGAGCAGATTCGTAGCGTACTTTCGTAACGTCCAAAAAATGGCTTTTTCACTCAAAATTTCTACTTCTTTATTGTTCCATAGTGTCCATCATGACCCTAAAACATCATCACCACCATTTATCCCTTCGTCAAAGTTGCAAAAGGCTTGAGAGTTAAAAACAGTTACAGAATTGTATGCCTTTGTCGCAGCCTTCCAGAAATATCACGAAACCGTAAGTCCTGTACTTCCATATTTTGACCGTCTCAAAAGGTAACTTCAAATGAGAAACTGGTTTCCACATGCTAATGAACTTCTAAATACAATCAACATCAACTTATATTCTGAGGTACAGTTACACCTGAACTGTCAATTTTAAATATCTCTACCACCATGAGCTCATTATTACTCATATCTCCTTTGCAAGCTCTAATATACCAGCTCTCATAATTGCTTAGATTGCAGAAAACTCTAAAACTTCCTAAGAATTGTACGCACTTATGCATCTCTTCATGTCCTGACTCAACTTACCCATATGTGAACCATGTCACACTTTTCTGGGGAACAGTGACCTCCAGAAATACAAAAAGAGAAAGAAGACGAAAAGGGACCCTGTGACCCTAAGATCTTAGATAATTTAACATACGCTGAAGCCTGCTTCAAGGCATCTTCTAATTTGACAATTCCTGACAAGTGAGTTATCCCCATGAGATTCTATCTCATATTTGAACTGTAAACTCTTTTCATCATAAAAAGAGGCCCAGAAATTTCAAAGGAGGCCCATGTTTATGATTTAAAGTAATGTCATGAGATTAGACTTAGATAAATTTTGCACTTATAGTTAAACAAAAAGAATAACTTACTTGGTCTTAGTTCAAAGAGTGCATTGCTTGTTTGCATGAGACTGCCTGGACCCCTGTGAGGACTCACAACACTAAGGCAAGAGTTGTGTGTCTTTCATTCTGGTGTTAATAAATATACTCATTTCTTCTGTCAACTGCTGACTGTAGTTGCTTATTCATAATTGAATGTTATATAAGTATGATTACATAATGTCATAAGAAAATGCCAGACCTTTTCCTTGCTCAGGATTTTCATATATGCTTACTATGCTTTTTCCATAATTTTGGCATTCTAATTAAAATTGTTGCTGTGCTAAAGCTACGATATATAAATTTCAAATCAGATAGTAGTTTTAATAACGTACATATTAGATATTTAATCGTCGTTTTGTTGCTAGTTACTTTTTAATTAGATATCTTGTCTATCCAGATTTTGATTGACCATAACAAAATACATCAACCTAGAAAAGAACTTTTGTTTATTCTTTATCTTCTTTGATTTTTTGATTGACAGTGTTTTTTCTGCTTTTGATTGATTCAATCACTCTGGTGTGCTTTTTAAATTTTTTTCCTTTGTTTTTTGAAAATTTAGAAGTATTTTAACTTTTTCATCATTTTTTACAAGACCCACTTGATATCTCATAGCATGGGAAAGCTTTCAAGACTTTTTTATATAGAATGATATTAGTGGAATTAATCATTACACTCATGATAAGTGATCTCCAGAAAATTTTGAAAATCTCTAGGTTTCTTTTTTCCTCGTTAATTTTAGACTTTACTACCAGATTCATATTGTAATACCAAGACCAATACAGAATTCCACATACAGTTTTGAATGATTTTCAGCGTTTTTGTCATTGGATTATTTTTTCCTGCTTTTATTTTTGTTATCTGGATTTTGATAATCCTGGAGGTATCCCCATCAACACAGATCTCTTTTTTGTCTATTGAACTCAATCAGTCAGAAAACATCCAGTTTGAGAAATGTTTTGATTTTCTTTGCAAATCTTCGCAGAACTTTAGCCAAAAGTTTAACTTCACGATTCTTTATGTTTTGGAAAGTTAATATTGGATAAGTTTTTGATCCGTTTGATAGATTCTTAGTTTATTAATAATTAAAGAGAAACATCTATAAAAAAAAAAATCAAAAAGCTTTTACCACTTCAGATTAGTTTTTAAGATTGAATTTCTATAGCTGAATAGCTTAATTTAGATTTTCTTTCAAAGAATGTTCTTCAGTTTGAAGTTTGGTATAAAATAGTTTTTCGTGAGCTTTGATAGTTTAACTGAAAAGAAAAATAGCTTTTTTCCACTTAGTTTTTCATGCTCAAAGAAATTTGTTGTACTGTCTCTTCTTAGTAGAAATCAATGAAGAAAAAGAATTAATATCATAGGCATTTGTGCTTTAGTCGAAGCCATACACCACAAAGATTCATTTCCGCCTACCACTTAAACAATTAAAAGTAATGAAGAAATTCCACTATGATCTTTATTTATAAATTTCATCACCAACATAGCTTAGGTCAGTATCTTGGAAAGAGAGTAATTAACTCTCCAAGGCAGAGAAATGTTGTTGAGATATATTCACAGATGAGAAGAATTCTGCTGTTTTATGGGTGTTCAAGTCTTTCAGTATACACTAGACTGTATCTGAACTAGCAAGGCAATCAATCCTTCCTCATTGGGAACGATATGTAGAGAGACACATTTAAAAAATTCAGAACCCTTTGATAGACCATTGTCGCAGGGAGCCAGGTCACTAATGCAACCTTGATTCTGCCTGTTATTTCATGGGATTTGTTTTGTTACTTCCATTTTCACAGGTGTCTGATCACAGACTGCCTTCTTTGTGTAGAGTTTGTTCTCATGGTAACTCAGGCTATAACTTTAGGATTTTCCTAAGGTGATTTGAGAAGACCTTTGTTCATCTCTAACCACGCCACTGTGACTCCACTGACTCTGTGTCTTTCACTCTAGGATGGTTATGTAAAGAAAACTTCAAAGCTACTGTTTACAGCGGGTTATTGCAGAATGTTCTTCCAACCGCCTTTCTGCAGCAAACTCTATCAGTTGGATTAAAAACACTAACCAGTGATTTTAGCACGGAAAGTTACTTTCCGTTTCTGTGTGTGGTTCTAACCTAGATTTTTTTTAAGCGTATGATTCAATTGCTTGTTTTAATTTTAGATGTCATTGAAATTTTCTTTAGTTTGTGACATTGATATTTTTTCATCAGTATGAATTAATAAGACAACTCTGAGAATATATAGAAACCTCCCCGAATTTACACTGTCATTTAGATGTATTTTGCCTGGTACCACACAAAGAGTTTAGAGAATTAGATCACTATAGCTGAAAGTTCTGCTACGTAGTATCCCTGACACCAAATTCTAGCTAATGTATTGAACAAGAACCGATTGCTTTTCAGTCATCAAAATATTTTCTTCCTGCAGATAATGGATCTATTTAAACTAAATCTTCCAGTCTAACCCATCCTTCAGGTTAGAACATCTTCGTGATTTATCTGCACTAACTTCTAGCGATCTGTGCTCCATTTATGAAGAGAATACTGTTGACTTGCACCTCTCTGACGAATTTTGTATGTTAGAAGAATGTATTAACTTATCAAGATATCTTCTTCCTTAAATCCCCTCAATCATAACGGAGAGTGAATCATTTTCATGTTCTATTCTATAACACCAATCCCCTGGTATCTTTTTATCAATTTTTTTAGAGAACTGGTCTTACTTTATCCACCTCAGCTCTCCCATTTCATTTTACACCAGAGGTTATCCGTCATCTATTATACTTTGAGAGCCATCCATAAGCTACAACGCCCACAATTTTTGTATATGGTGGTCCCCTTTCCTGCCTCATGGAATAGCTCACTGCATTTCAGAGTGAATCTCCTCAAACTATCTAAAATGTAAGATTATCTCATTCAGGGACTTAAATTGAAATCATTTAATCACAGAGTAAGTTTTTATGATGTCTTGTATTAGATTTTAACCTCAAACCTGCAGCTAATTTCCTTCAAATGCCAACTGTATAATCAAGCACAATTTGGGGTAACCTCTCAGGTAGAATACTGTTTCAAAGGTCTCATGGTAGCTACACACCAGTCAACTAAGGTAGCTTTTTCCAGATAAACTGCAGATCAAGATATTTGGGTAACTAAGGCAAAGATACATAATTTCATATAACAACCCAGATACATTCTCATGTCAACTCCCTGGAACACAGTTCTGTAACCTTGATTAACCCAGCTTTCTGTGACGGGCTTCATAAGATTGTCTCATATGACTATATGATAAATAAATGTCTGGCTGCACCCATTCATCTGGTTTTAACTTAATTTTATTATCAACCCCATGCTCAACTGTGTTTAATTATTGTTTAACTTTCATGGACAAGACTCCTGAATGATGGTGATCTGGCCCAAATAATGGTACACTAATAACTGGTCAAATGCATATTGTTCAACGTTAATTGCCACTTCAGGTTTATTCAACCCTCACACTTAGTTCAGCTATGAAGGCTTAAGATACCCGCATCTTCGCCTGAATCGTCATAATCGCCAGAATACCGGTTTTCATCCATAAATTTATTTCCGGAGTATTCAGGTTTGAGTTCTGGCGAACTTCGATCCTGGAATCCTCAAGACCGACTTCGCCAGAGTCACCAGAATTATACCGGATACCAGAGATAACCCGCATGGCACACAGCATGAAGTCAACCTCACGACGATTGTCTGTATTGCGATGTACTTAACACGTCCTTATGTTCGGGAACCGAAAGCACGCCCATACCTGGAAAAAGACATTTTGATTAATGTCTCGATAGTCCGACTATCCTGGCGATCCCGGAGGTTATACACATCAACGCGAACTCAATTTTGGTTATCCTGGTCCGCCTGATGCTGGCTTCTGGCGGCTGACCGTCCGCTGGGCATCGTCGACTGGTCTTTGATCACTGATTGATTTTCAGCTTTAATAGCCGATCCAGCTATTACCGAACCGCCGCTGTTTATGGCGCGTTCGTTGACAATACCAAACGAAGGTAAGTCAGGATATGATCCATCAACCAGGATGGATTTATCACCTTTGGTGTGCATCTAATCGCCATTATTGATGATCTGATTCGCTTACCGTGCCTTTTTCAGCGACACCGGTAGTCTTTGCGTTCTGCCGGAGACATTGAGTTAATGAGGTTTTGTTTACACCAACAATATAATCGCTTTTTTAATCATTTTTGCCATCATAAGCGACACAATGGTGCACGCACTGTTAACTTCACTCAAAACAATTCACGTTCACTACTGACGACGAAGAAAGTTGTCGAGATTATTGAGCTGGCGAAGTGATATCCGGATCAACGAAAGAGAATGACAGAAATCACATCAGCCAAGATCATTCAAGACTGTTATAATGTGCTGCCACCGTAGGCATTATCATTGTGCTCAAGACTTCAGACCCTACGGCATAATGCATAAATGCATTCTTTACATGAAAAAATTCTGATTACCAAATGTTTTAAATACTGCTCTTCATAGTCTGTACACAACAGTGACATTGGTATTGTTTAGTTCCAAAAGTAAGAAGAAATTCTAAGAATTTTTCTCCAATCATAACTTTACTCGATTCTCAAGGAGAGACCTTTCTGCTTTCCACATCATGTCGTTGAACATCTACGGCAAAATCAAACTGTAAAGAAAGAGAACAAAACAAGAAAAATTCAAAGACAAAGTTTGGAGAGAAGAATCAAGATGGAGAAATGATAAACCTCGTTATCCTTGTTTATTGTGAAGCAAGATCACTTTACTAAAGAATGCCCATATCGAGAAGAGAGCATAAACTCATTAAAGGATCGCAACAACTCCTATCATTTTAAAGGATCCTTTTCCTGGCCTAAGATAGTAAGATGATTGCCGACTCACTCCTTTAGAAGAGCCTATTATGATGATAACTTATAGTAAGGGTTATGACATCAGAAGATTAGATGTGTCTAAGAACTTGCTGATGGCAAAGCATGAGAGTCTTCTAGTAATACACACTAAATACAACTCCTCCTCAAGCTTCCTATTCATTATTAACACTAAATAAAATCCATTTGATAACTGTCATATGTTTCAGAACTACCAATCCACATGCTAGAGTCACTAATTGCAACATTGTTGAAGATTTAAATATTTCCTCCACAATGTCAGAAGTGCCATAATTGTGAACTAAATATTAAATGGAATTGTTACAATCACTATAGGAGTCATGAGTGTTAATGATTTGTCCTCATAATCTTCTATTTGTAACCAGTACACCACGCTTCCCTGTCAATGGTCAGATCGTGTTGTTGGTCAAAAACAGTGCCTATTTTTCACCTGTGATTCAGGAGGGAGCTTCAACGGTATTATGTCGCTGCTGAAACTTCTATTTTCCAAGAACGTAACCAATTGTTTGACCAGTAAGCTTTTGATACTGGCTAACCTATGGTATTTACAAGATTTACTCTATAGGGTTGGTGAAATTGTTGGGGACTCAGTGGAGGTGAAGATGGCCTCTGATTACAACCTTCTCACTGGTCGCAGTTGGTCTTGGTACATATTCGTTGTTGTCTCTTCTGGTTTTTCACTAGAAATTTCCACTTCATGTTGGGATCAGACAATAAACATCGCTTAACTTATTGCCACCAAAATTTCTCTGCGAAACAATCCAAGATACAACCACTTATCTCTTATAAGGATGTTGAGCAGGTTTGATTAAAGATTCTCGGTTTGCTAGGAATTTTTTTTCTCTTTTCCTCCTCCTAACGTATCGTCTTCTACAAGAATCTGTCCATATGATTTCGTCGTACACAGCTTTTGATCGATGATCCTTGGATACTACCTTCGGAATCCTAGATTGAATTTAATGGATGCATAAAGTGATGCCTTAGAGTCCATTTGTTCACTGCATTCGGCATGCCTTTTTCCAACACCTTTTCGAACCAAAATTGACCTAAATGAATGGACCAAGAGGAATCACTTTCTATTTCTGGGCCTCGTACGCAACGTACATTTCGAAATTGTTCATAACAGATGAGAAAATTCGTGAGTTTTTGTCTCCGTTGATGATTTACCATGGGAAGATCTCCATCATAGGTCTTCATTCTTACCTCGAATTAGATCATTTTGAAAAATGATTTCGTCTTAATCTTTACCGCCGGACATAGTACAAGGGAACCTCGAATCCATTGAAAAATCGATTCTCGAGTTAAATTTAGAAAATATATCTAGAACGGTTCCAATTGGACATTTCAAGAAACCAGGAATAATTGAAAAACATTCATATAGGTGCTTGTTAGTGCCTTGATTTAAGAACCCGTACTTATAAAGCCCTATTTCAAGAATTCGCAGACGTGTTTGCCTGGTCTTACGAAGAAATGCCGTGAATTGATCCATCACCGTAGTACATGAAATTAAGACTTACCCTGGATAAGCAACCCGTTCGTCAACGATTACGTCAATACATCCTAGTAAGTCGTCGCTATAAACTGCTGAAAAATTATCGGGAAAGCAGATTCATTTATCCAATTCCTTTAACGGACAGTATCGAATATTGTTCTTCGTGACTAAAAAACAAGGAATTAACAAGAGTATGTATCGATTATAGGATATTAATCGAAAGGTCTGAAGGACAATTATCCAACTCCCTATATCGACGTATAATCGACGATTAAAATGGGAGCAACTATTCCTTTATGGATGGTTTTTCCGTTACAATCAAATAAACATACCTCATAGATTTAAATCTTAAAAATAAATATCAATTGTATATTTGTCTATTGTAAACTACCTTTTGACTGAAATGGAGAACTTTTCAACGATGTGTCTAAGTAAGGCTACATTAAGCATTGTTCAACCATATCTTGACATTTACTCAAGCCATTCACATGAGGGCTGATTTCATCCCACTCATTTAATACAATTTTTATGAGATGCTCAGTATTACTGATGTTTAATCCGCATAAATGTGTTTTCTCAGCACTGGTCAAGCATCGGGATTTGTTGTCTCAAAATCGCATTCGTGTTGATCCTTCGAAGGTCGGGGCCACATGAATTGTTCTCCTTCGACATTGCGCCAACTCCCGCAGTTTGCAGTGGAAAGCAAACTTTTTTACGTAGATTTATTCAACTATGCCGAGCTGCAAAGGAGCCACTCAAGAAAGAAACAAGACATTCGTTTGGGACGAGGTCATTGACGATTCGATGCACCTAAACACGTTGACCCACAGCACCGTTATTGCATCCTCCCAACTACAACCAGGATTACATTCTATATCTCGCCGCTTCTCATTCCACTATTGGTTGGTACTAGTTCAGAAGATAACTCACAAATCAATATGATTATTATCTTAGTCGAAATTTGAACCGATCGAAATCAATACACATGTGGAGAAATTGGCTCTTGTAGTCGTTCAAGCCGTCCAACGTTTTCGACATTACATATTGTTACGTAAAACCACAAGAATTTCGATTGCAACCCTATGATGTATATTTTGACCGTACAATTTCTAGGGGGAAAATATTCTAAATGGATAAGTTATCTTACAAGAATTTGACTCTGAATTTGAAAAATCCAAGGCAAAGAAATCTTTGGTTTTTATGAACTAATGTGATTTTCCCTCTACCGATATTGAAACATATGTATGAGTCCATTGTGGATCAATCTTTGTTTCTTATCATGACGCTTGATCCATGGTATGGGGATATTATTGTATATCTCCAAACCCAATCTTTTTCGCCTGGAATTTTCATGAACTCAACGCATCGAAAATACGCTCTCCAATCCCAACAATATAACATCATTGGTGATACCTTTATCGACGAGCCGATTCTGTCTATCAAGAGCACCCATGAAGAAGTCAAAGGTATCAATGACCCATACATTCAAAGCATACAAGAACTGGTATGCTAAATTGCCTAAAAGATATTGCGCGGCAAAAGTTATCGTCAACATTATTTAAAGATTGCATTTATGCGTTCGGAATGCTACAATCACAAATTTGATAGGAAATGCTACGCTAACGCCTTTCACCCTATAATTTCTCATGGTCCATTTGTAAATAAGTATCGATTTTATCACATGTAACCCTCACTGGGTCAAGTATGCCTATATTATTCGTAGATTATTTTATTTAACAATGGTGGCGACAAGCCTACATATTCAGCTGATCATAAAGACTGGTCAGTAACATTCGTGGTTCAATCACAATGGCGGTTTGGTGTTTCTGCTTATTATTAGTAGATCATGGAAGTCATTTTGCATCATATAATCAATTAATAACAACTCGCCTAATGACACCCACCAGACCATCCACAAGCAAATGGTTTGCTGAAGCATTGAAGTTTTAGACGCTATGATTAAACGAATCATTGGTATTCACAGACTTAATTGGCATTCCATGTTATTTTCAGCGCTTTTGGGCATATCGAACCTCACTAAAACATCAACGGTTTCTAATTTTCAACTAGTTTACGTTTAGAAGTCAGGCTACCAATTGAATGCGAAATATCGTCATTAAAATTAGCCATAGAATTACTTCCAACATATCCTCAAGAGGAAAACGTTTTCAGATGGACGAATTAGATGAGACCAAGTGGCCGTAATAGCAACGAGGCTCATGTTAAAAAGGATAAAGTCAAGATGACAGAAATGTGACCCTCAAATTTTTCGAAGGAGACCTAGTTTTACTTTATGATCAAGCTTAACGACAAGCTAGGAGCCGGAAAATTGTGGCTCATGTGGCATGGTCCTTACATTGTGAAACGTGCTAGTAAAAGGGCCTATGAGTTAGTAGATTTTTTGATATGTCCCTAGATAAACCTTAAACTAAGCTTATCTAAAGAGATATTACGCTTAAACAAGGTGAGATTTTTGTTAGTTTTAGATTTTTAATGGTAGTGTTTTAGATTAAGTATGTTTCGCTTAGAAGTGTTTTTCACTATGACTCAAGCATTCGAGTTTTACTCTGGATATTGCGTATGTCGACGTCTCTTCAAACCTACATTGGTTTTGCCGATGGTGCTTTTCAGAGCAGGACGAACATTTCTTCCGCAAACTTGGGTTATCTATTCACCCTCCGACGAGCTAGTATCCATGCATGGGGTAAGTCTTCGTCAAACAACAAATAACATTGCCGAGTATAGTGCAATGATTGAGTTATTATCTTGAACCATATCATTTGGAATTCGGAGTTTGAATAAGGTTGAATTCCGAACTTGTTGTATTACAAATTTTTTAACAGTATTATACCATTAGAAATCCTGTTATTACGTTTATTTTTGAGAGTTCGCTTCCTTGGAACGTGAGTTTGATTACATTGAATATCAAAGATATTCCAAGACGTTTAAATACATGCAGCATTCAATTGCTTCTAGTATGATAAATAGACATTTGCAATAATAATTAAAAGTGAAAAATAAAATATTCATTCATGTACGCAGATAAAATTGGCCAAAATAGTGATATATATCATAGGAGTGTGTTCAAAAATATACATCGTTCTTCATCAGTTGGAAACACCTTATGATCGGCAAAAATGGTAACACAAAAGTAAAAATGATTACATGATCATCTCATCACCGATGATGATCTCATATAGAAACAACTGCCGAGGCCACCCCCGCATAGGAACTCCCCGAAAGGTCCTCGTGGGACTCCAATCACATTCTTGAAGCCCGAGGGGAATATCATCTATATCAGTTCTCCGGTATATCTAGAGTCAAGTGTTCTAGATGATGTTCCAAATCACCAAAATTTCTTACCGATTGGCTCCGCCGAGGCCGGTGCAGTGGCGCAATCGGTTACCTCCTCTCGAAAGGTTGAGATGAAATGACGTTGTGGACCCACATCCGTATTTGAAAACTTTTGGTTATTAGTTTTCTAAGACGATAAAAAATTAAAAAATTTAGAACTTAGCAACGTTGAAAATGTTTTAATTTGACCACCGACTGCCTCTGGCAGGAGAGACATCTCTCTATCTCCGCGGAAATCTATCCCCGCATACGGAAAAATCCTTCTATCGTAAAATTTGCGATCCAACAATGAAAATATGAAATAGTGAATTGATAATCTCAAGGTTCTCGATAAGATGATTTAGTTATCAATACGGACTATTCATCCTCGTTCCCGAAGTCAACGGCATCAATCGAAATACTGCGGGGTTTAACCGAGAATCTTCCAAAGCAAGAGTCATAATGGAATCATATCCAAAGTTTTGTTTCCATGGTTTTGTGAAAGTTGGCCTTTTATATTTGCCAACACAGTCTTTCGCACTAAATTTCAAGATAAAGCACAAAATGTACCCACAAGAATGCGCATTTGGGAACCAAGAGGCTACATGAAGCGCGGCGCTCCTAGTTATATTGGTAACAATGAATGCTATAACTTTGGGCCAGATCTGATGATATGTTTTATGTCAATCCGTTTGTCCCGAGGATCCGTCCGATCATTGCAAAATTCGGAAGCCAAGACTAGCGACAATGCCACTCCGGCCTAGTCCCAAACAAAGACACGCCTCTATGTCCAACAAAAAAGTATATCCTCCAAATTCTCAATTCCCGAGCCGGTGGCTGCCCACGAAGAAACACCGGTCCTCCACATGCCATCCGTCTACCAACCATGTTAAGAGTTCCACTTGTGCCTCAAAGGCGAGATACCAATTTGTATAAGTAACATATTTTTTAATGCCCTTTAAAATAAATATATTGCAGCTTCATCCACTTCTCATGTTCCCTTTCTCAACAAATAAGCATCTTGTTAATCCTAACACAAAATGTTTATTAAAGGATTTACTAAAACTTCTGCGTAAATTTGAGAAAACTATGCTTGACTTTAATCACAAGAGAGTAATTAAAAAAAAGACTACCCCTTTGTAAACGTAGCGTAGTTCCGCACGGCAGGGGAAGGGAGAAGGCACCTCCACGCCCACAAAATCGGTCCGCAGCAACCCGTGTCCCGCCCGATGACCTCGCTATGGCGCATTTTTTGACCTATTTTTGCCCTAAAAAATCAAACTAAGCCTAAAAAAATCAATTTTAAACGGATGAAAAGCAGATAAGGAGGTCGTGATTACTCAATACGATTTCGATTCCAAATCTGTTGAATTTTCCAATCTTCACTAGAACTTTTTATCCAAAAGCTTTTATTTTCATCGTAACTAAACTAAGAAAATGAAACAGAAAAAGTCCTTTTTATAAGTTTAATGAATGAATTGTAAATCATTTATTTTTCTGTTTTAAAAGGGATATTTTTGAAAGCATTGTTTATCTTAAAGTGTATGTGTAATGTTTTTGAGTTTTTGTGCAGTAAATGATTTTTCACAGTGAAATAATCATTTTTCAACAAAGAGCATACTTTTATCACTTTTTCGACTCTTTCAAAAATTTTACCAAAAAGCGAAACCTGGGGATCTCAAAGCCTTTCGCACTCTCTAAATAATGAAAGACGTTTTATAATTGGATTTATTCAACCAAAGTAAATGAATAATGCCTCAGAGGGTTTACTCTCTTTTTACTAGACTGAAATGACTATTTATGTACACATACGTTGACTAAATACTGGCTTAGAGCCTTTCCCAGATTATTTTTATCCTTTTTCGGCTCGAGAGACTAAATTTACGAAAAAAGAACACTCATGGAGTTTTCTAAGTTTTTCCTGACTCCCCAAACTAAAATACCCAGTTTCTTTCCCCTATACCGGACTCATAAAACTTTAACAATAAAGGACCCTAATACTTTTCAACAGAACGAACCACTCCTTCTTAGGTCTTGATTTTAAATCTGCTGGACTCACCCGAAGGGTGAGAGCTTATAACCAAGCAATGTTATCCTCCTCAAGCTAACAAAATATACTGTTTAAAATGGGGAAAAGAGAGAAAAATGAGCATGTTTGTTGTATTTTAAAAATTGTCCTAAAACTCAACACCACTCTTGGACACTACACTTATATTCACCGTACAAATCCTTGTCAATAAAGGACCAACCACATTGAAAATTTTCACTGCTTCTGGTATTAGCTTTGAGTCAATTATCACCAAGCTATCCAGAAGAGCCGTTATGTGTCTAAGAGAACAAGCTCAAACAAAACCATTCATCCAAAAGACTTGTCATCCATCATTGACCATCCCCGAGTCGGCCCTTGCCAACATATTTTCAAAACTTGATCTATGATTTCGTGTTGTGGGCTTGCCCACGATGCATCGCTTTCATCGACATCAAGACATTATCTAGAAAGGATCCTGCAATCGTCACATTCTGAAATCAAGATGCTCAACAATGTGTTTCGTCGATTTCACAAAGTAGACAGATGATCTTCGATCGAATGACTCCGTGACATGTCTTCGACTTCACTTCATTCATTCACATTTCATGGATCGTACCGAGTACTTTGAGAGCCATTGAGATTATCAGGTTTCTCTCCACACTTGTTAACAGCTCACATCATTGATCGGTAATCCCAGGTTTTTACCATACCGACTTCAATACATTCATTCACATGGATAGAATCGTACTGTTCGGATATGAAATCAGACCCATCTAGTTTCACCATCCAGGCTCATATAATTTACATATCTATAATAAAGAGACTTTGATAAAATGTATGGTCGCGTCCATACCGTGTCTACATATATTTGTATTATGATGTATTCAAAATCATTCCCCGTACGTAACGATTTCAGCTAGTTTATAGTTAGTTTTTATCCGAGCATTGGAATGCCTACCCCCGTTGATGACATATACATGTATATATTTTGCATTGAATGTTTTTAAGAAAATTAAATTAAAATCAGCTAGATGATCTTTGAAATGATAAAGTATCGCACTCTTCATATAAGGACAGACTATAGCTTCATCTATTACGTAATTTGCACTTTAGGGGTAATTTGTTACACCGAAACTCGTCACCTTGACATCACGACCGTATGAGCTCATTATTACTCATACTTCCTCCTTTTGTAAGTCTAATATACCGGGGGCCTCTCCTCATATCAAGCTTCAAAATCGTAATATAATCCCTAAAATCCCCAAGAATTGGTATCGCACTTTCTTCATATTCCCCGCGTCCCGCAACACCTAAATCTCACCCCCGCATATGAACCATACCGCACTTTCAGTAATAAAGGACCCTCCGTAAAACATGGTGTACATGGCAGTGCTGAAGATTAAAAGGAATTCCAGAATTCTAGAAGATTCTAGACTTGGAATTTTCGGAATGGATACGCTTTGAAGTCGGTTCATGCATCCCTCTCTTAATGGAGCTAACCCCTCGATGTAAGGAGCTTATCCCTTCAAGGAGGATTCTATCCTTCATATTTGGAACTAGAAACCTCCTCTCTTTCACTATGAAAAGAGGCCTTGGGGAAATTGTGGAGTCAAGCTAGTGAGATTTGCCAATGTCATGAGATTTAGACTTGAGAATCAAGACTTTCTGAAAGTTAAATCACTTATTCTCATTTGTCTTAGTTCAAAGAGTGCATTGTTTGTCGCAGTAAAGGAGATTCCCTGTTTTAATGTGAGGACTGGACAACATCAAGGCACAAAGTTGTAAAGGTTTTCTATCTTACAGGTGCTAATAATAAAGGATACTGTATTTTCTCATTAAATCAATAATTATGTAGTTTATTTCATAAATTCCTCGATCATTGCGATAAGTATGATTTATGATAATGTCTATACAGGGTGTCGCTTAATATTTTCTCGTTTGTGATTTGCAGCAGATATAATGGAAAGATCAAGCTTTTCAAGGTGCACGGGAAGGACTTCAACAAACTGCAAGCAAGCAAGCGTTGGGATACAAGGCAGGCCTTGCACCCGTATAGTGTTTTAAGAATTGCAGAAAGCAGAGAGAGATTAGTATAATCGTTTGTTGCTAGCTACCAGAATAGAGAGATCGGTCTTGTCCGCAAGACGGATTAATCTACACAACAAGAGCTTCTTCATTAACATGAGGTTGAGCGTGGTTCCTCAACTACGCCTTTAAACCCTTCGTTCAAATTCTCCTCATGGATCAATTCTAACCGCTTTCCTTGAGGTCTTTGACTGGTCCTTCAGCTTTTCGTTGTTATTCTGCGTGCAAGTTTCATTCTTCTAACATGCTTCACCTCTCTTCGTAATGGCACAGTCCATTTGATTAATTGTTGTGTATCATCTAAGGTCTTTGACACACTATCAACCTACTCTTCCCAAATCTCTTTCATTTTCTCAAACTGCACTTTTTTAACATTATGTTTCCTTGCCTCTTTCTTCAAGACTGCTATTTCATGATTTTATAACTTCAACTGCTCCTGAAGGACCTCAATCTCTGTTTTTTCAATGATTTTCTCTTTTCCTTTCTTTTGCTTAATGACTGGATCTTCTTTTGCAGGTGATGATAGGTCAATGATACTTGGTGGTGGTTGGATAGTGTTAGTGACCCTCTGAACTTCTTAACTACTTTCCAAGATTTTTCTAGCATGTCTTGTCATGTGTTTTGTAGCCTGAAACATGAAACTTGCATCCTCACCTTCAAACTCTAACTTCTTTGTTGATTTGGCTTTCTTGAGCTTCTTTCCTCCCTCATCTATATCTTTAGCTTGGACTATGCGGGTTTCCTCAATATCAATGGCATGCATAATGTCTTCTAAATTTCCCTTAGCCACTGTTTGGTTTCTTGTAATCCTTTTGCTGCCATGTTTACTCACATTTGGCTCTTGTTTTGGAAGTTTGCTTACAATTGGCTTTTGTTTTGCAGGTGAAACATCAGGTGTATCAAGTTTCTGCAATTGATCTATTTCCATGATTACTGGTTCACTTTTATCTACCCCTACGGTTTAATTTTTCTACTTGCCACTAAAGGTTCACTTTGTTCTACCATCGAAGGTGATGGTATACCTCTAGGCATATGATGCCCATTAGCCCCTGTCGGTCTTTATCAAATGTCCTAGTAAACCTGGCTGACAAGACACTTCTTATATACATTGAGGTCTTAGACACACAACTAGACTATAATATACTCCTCGAGCGAGGTTATATGTATGCCATGACTGCAATCACATCCTCTATCTTTAGGGTAATTATGTTTCCCCATGACGATCGAATCATCACCATCGACCAACTTACATACTACGACGAGAAACCCTTGACCGCTCTAGATGTCATACTACCATATGTAGATACAACCATATAACCACTCATAAAGATACAAAACTTGGCCTAGGCCAATTCAAACCATCATCAATCCTAGGATCATTCCTAGGAGATCCCCTTAACTATTATACCAGGGGAAGTCCCTGAAAGCAAGGAGGCACCAGGGTGCATGATGCTCTCATCGAACATTGAAACTAGCCTAGACGCAGAACCTAAAAGTACAGATGTCGAAGCCACTGGTTCGACATTCCTACCATATGCCATTTCGTAGACCCCATTTTTGTATCCCCCACCTGGTTTCATATAAAAAAAAATTCATGGAAACTATGGCATTTCCAAGTATGGCTTTTGCAATACCCATGTTATTTGGTCCCCCTAGCAATGCTAGAAATCCCAGGCATTACCTCTACAGGAATAAACCCTATAACCCCATAAGAGGTCATAGCAGTTAAATAAATAGTTGTAGCGGTTCCAGCTGGCACAGCCAAGAAGAATAACAAAAAAGGGAAAAAAATTTGAAACCCCCAAGTTACGTAGGGCATTACAACCTTGTGCATTATGCGATGTTGTAGGTAATCCTACTAATATTTTCCCGGAGTTAGAAGAATTAAAACCCCTTCTACACATCAAAATAAATGTAGCGACCTTGAATCACCACAAAAACGAATAGGTCATGAAAAACCAAGGAAAATCATTATGCACTAATCATGTGTGCACCATATGCGACCATTATGGGCATTGTACCCATCACTGCCCAGAAATGTCGATGCCTTGCAAGCCCTAAAACAATCTTACTAGGAGGACCCCTCAGAACCATCCATGCAAATGGACAAGAGTGAACCCAAAACCATATTGTATGCATGAGATGAACCTACATCTTGCTCGTATATTGTCACCCCAACTTCCTAGAGATGGAAAACAGAGGCCACACTGCATGTCCTAGTTTGCGCACTATGTGACGAGCCTTATCAATTAATCACACAATGCCCCGAGTTAAGGGAATTTAACCATTGTTATCAAATCCTACAATTTTCCCAAAGAAACTTAGTTTGGAACAGAAAACATACATTTCATATTTATCAGAGCAACCACCATGTATGCCATTGTCCCCACATCTGTTGATTTCGGTCTACGTTGGATTTCATGCGATGTTTCATCGCTAAAATCCCTGACTTATCTGACTCGAACACATAATCCACAAGTATCACTACAAGAACAAAAGAAACAAGGACCATATTATATATGTTAGGAGAGAGATGGTCACCAGAACAACCACCTATCCCCCATACCCATCCTCAGGATCCAATCCATCTATGCACACTCTACGATGAACAAGATCACTTTGTCGTTGACTGTGCAGCTCTAAATTTGTTTCAAATATCGTACCTGGTCAACCCAGTGTACTACATATGCCTATGAGTAGTCCCATATTATTTCCAGGTGTGTTCAGATAAACACCTGGTTCATCGTTGTCCCTACATCCCCTATTTTCGTTCGGCGTTAAATTTTTTACGTCGAGCCATAACCTATCTCGCTGCAGAAGACAGATTGGATTTGAACTCAGTATAACATTTTACAACCCAAGAGAATGAGGAAACCAATTCCATCCTCTTCATATTGGAAGAAAAATGGCCAATGAGGGGGTACATTCCTGCCCCCAACCACCCTCGATGCCCAATCCCAGCCTGCATACTATGTGAAGAACCAATCATTTGATCTCTCAGTGCCCAGATTTACTATCATTTTGAAAATGGTACCCAATCACTCAAGTGGTCCAAAGGGAGTGGAAAACCAAATAGCAACAGTATTGTCTTATTTTCCAAGACAACCATCACGCTCGATATTGTCCTTACATCCCCCGATTTCGACCTATATTAAACATCATCCGCTCATTGGTCATCAAATATCCAGATGTTACTGGTTTCAAACCTAGGTATCCAGGTGCAATGTGGCCTTCCCCCCATCGTCACCAAAACCCTAGGAAAGCTAAGGCGACCAAACGTCTTAGCAGGGCATGAAACCAGCCAAGAATACCATGTGCTCTATGTGATAGAAAGGACCACATGGTCAACCAATTTTGAGAACTCAAGAAAATCACTGATAGTCTTCACATGGTCACAATCATACCACATATTCATCTCTCTAATCAAGAGAAGATCACACGATGTTATAGTCGTATATGCTCGAAATTTCACCACACTATGAATTGTCAATGCCTCCCAAGGTTACAAGTGACAAGAGAAGTGTTGAGTTAGGACTCCCCAAAGGAGCCACACCACCCAAGACTGAAGACTCAGACATGGAAAAACCGCAAAAATGCACAAATGCCCAACCATCTCCAAGCATCCACATCTAGCATGGACAGTAGTATTGGTTCTCATACCATCTACTCGTTAGGTACCTTTACTCCATGCACCATTTGAATGAGCCACAACCATGAAATAGATATATTCCCTATGTTGAAAACTTTCCCGCACCTTTGCGTTCAACACAATATTCAAGTAAAGGAAGGTGCGCGTATCCTTAGTACACCACCAAAAGAGCATGGATTTTCTCTCGCTAAGAAACAAAAAACCATGATGGAAATTCTTTCACCATGTAATGTTAACGGCACACGACACCATATATGATTCATCTCATCATGCATGGGAGCGTATTTGGTGGGAGGCGTAGTTGGAAATATGATGCGAGTGTTGTCCTTGATGGCAACCCAGGTTTGAGATTGTTGGCATGTGTTGTCCTTGATGGCAATACACCTGATGAAGTTATTCTTGACTTGATGGACTTGGTAAATGATGTAAATCTGATGTGATATGATGTTTGTTGACAATATGATGTAGAGAGTTGTTCTTGAATGGCAACCCACCTGATGAAGATGATGTCAACTTACTTGATGAAGTTGTGCTTGATAGAATATGTCTTGATGAACCTGTTTAAAGATGAAAATCTGATGTACCTACAGTGAGTATAGAAGGCAATGAAGAAAGGAATTCAGCATGTGCTAAATCTATGGTGAAAAGAGTATGTCTCAAGGCATACGCGGATATGTCTAGGAGAAGTCGCGTATGCACGCGGGAAACAACGTGCCAAGTCGCGTATGGGAAAAAGTGCTCAAAAAATGAAAAACCAGGGGTAACCACCATGGTATTGACCCATTGTATTGGGTTATGATTCGTCTAAATGACCCCGTCCAGGAATACCATCGGAAGTAATGTAGTTTTGGGCTCATGGTATTGTTTTGGCTCATGGTATTGAAAAAGGGAGAACCTATATAAAGAGAAGAAATTCATTATGCAAATGATGTGTGGGAGCAAGATGTTCGAACTTGAATGATTACTGAAGTATATCTGAGGAAAGGGTAAAGGTTTGATGACAGATCTGAATGAAGACCTATGAAGAAATGAAGAAGGGGATCTAGATCTGAAATGCACTTGTATCTACTAGATCTGCTTATGGAAGGCCTAGATCTGTGATGAGGCGAACATCTAGGCGAACATCTGTCTGAAGTGAAAAGGGTAAATCTGAATTGAACATCTGATCTGATGAAGTATGCAGCTCTGTAATCATTGAAGATCTATACGCTACTTCGCCGCGGAGGAAGCGCGTATACACGCGGCTTCTCTGAAGTAAAAGCGCGTATGCGCAATAAAATATACACTGAGGTATACGCTGGTTTGTGTGGACGGAAGCGCGTATATACGCGACATCAGTGAAGTAAAAGTGCGTATGCAAACTAGGTTTTGCTGAAGCAAGGGGTATGAAATATCTGATCTGTTCTGCTGTGTTTCTGCTATCTGATCTGTGTTGATATGTATCTGTTGATGATGTATGTTTGTACTTAAAAGTATGGAAAGGGTTCGGTCTGGAAATATGATGAATTGTGGCCCGCAAGTTGTGTTCTATTGAAGTGGTTGGATCCAGTGTGAAAATTGATGAAACGTGGTCCAAGGTGGTGCTGAAGGTTGTAGCCTTCAGTCAGGGGGTTGTAGCTCCCTTCCAGGTGAGGCTGGTAAACAAGATCGGGGGGTCGTAGCTCCCTTCCAGGAGAGGCTGGTAAATGAGTCAGGGGGTTGGAGCTCCCTTCCAGGAGAGGCTGGTAAACGAGCGCAGGTGGGTGCCTGCGTGCTGGTCAAGTCTGCGCCAGCACATATGTTGTAATATGTTTTCTCTATAATAAAATATTGAAGGCTGAGCAACTGCAGCGGTGGTTTTTTCCCGACTTGGGTTTCCACCTAAAAATCCTGGTGTTCATGTGTGATGCTTTGTGTGATGGTTTATTCTGTTCTTACTGCACATGTTTACTGTTTATTAAACATTTGATGAATGAATGATGGAATGATATAAGTGAAGAATTAATGACATAATTAGATCTCTATGTATACGCGAGTTTCATAAAGGGTATCCGCGTATATACGCGAGTCTGTATCAGGAAAGTAGCGTATGGGTTTTAGAAGCAAGAAAAAGTAAAATTTTTGAATATGCAGTAAATACTGATTCACCCCCCCTCTCAGTATTTTTCCCAACAATTGGTATCAGAGCAGGTCCTTCTGCAGAAGCTTGATCGCTTGAAGGAGATCCGTCGCAATGGGAAGTTAAGAAGGAGTAATGTCTATAAAGCCACCTCTATTCAATGGAAGCAATCTGATATTTTTGAAGGTACGGACAAAAGCATATCTGCAAAGTCTTGGTGCAGATGTATGGGCAATCGTGGAAGAAGGTTATCAATACCCAGCAAGTATTCCTACCGATGCAGCAGAAAGGAAGAAGTATGAAATCAATGCCAAAGCAGTGAATGTCTTGTTAGGAAGCATGTATGAATCAGAATTTGCTAAAGTGATGCAGCTACATTCAGCAAAAGAAATATGGGACAAAATCATTCTAAGCTATGAAGGAGACATAAAGGTAAAAAGTGCAAAACTCCAAACTCTTAGAATTGAATATGAAAATTTGAAGATGCATAGTGATGAAAGTGTTGCCAGTTTCTTTCTTCGTCTAGATGATATTGTAAATCGGATGAGAAATTTGGGTGAAACCATAACTGATACTACTCCGGTATAAAAAGTCTTAAGATCCTTGACTTCAAGATTTGACTCTAAAGTTTCAGTTATTGAAGAAAGGCAAGATCTGCAAACTCTTACTATTGTTCAATTACATGGTATTTTGACTGCTTTTGAAATGAGACAAGGAGGTCCTTCTCAAATCAGAGAAGCTGCTTTTAAGGCGTCTGCAAAAGGAAAAGAAAAGGAAGTTGTCAAAGAAACCAGCTATATATTCGAAGAAGAAGAAGCGAATTTTGTGAGAAAACTCCAACTAGGTACTGGAAGATTCAAAGGTAAGCTTCCCTTCAAATGTTTTGAGTGTGGAAAAGTTGGTCACTATGCTGCTAAATGTCCTTATAAAGAAAAACATGGTAAAGGAAAACAATTTGAAAAGAGGAAGAGTTATTGTGCAAATGAAGATGATGATGAAGTGTCCAGTGAAGATGAAGAAGATTCTGACCAAGCTCTACAAGTGCTCATGGAAAAGAAGCAAAAGAAGAAGGTTACTCAAGGAAAGGAGATACCTCAGAAATCATGTATAGCAAAAATTGAAGAAGATGAAACAGATTCTGACGAAGCTCTACAAGTGCTCATGGCAAAGAAGAAAAAGAAGAAGGCTGCTCGAAGCAAGGAGATATCTCAGAAAATTGAAGAAGATGAATCTGATAGTGATTTGGGCCCTTGTAATATTCTTTGTGCAAGCAATGGTGTAGAAAGTGAAAGTAAAGTTGTGGATCTAGAACAAGCTATCAAGATCAAAGTTGAAGAACAACAAAAGGAAATTGATAAGAAATATTCTATCTACAAAGAGATGATCTCTCAAATGAAAGATCAAATAGAAATGATGAATGGACAGGTGGACAAGTATCAAAGGTTTCATACTTATGCATCCAATCGAATTAAAGAACTAGAAGCAGAAATCAACGATCTAAATGCAGATCTCGAAAAATCAAGCAAGAAGAATGAAGGACTTGAAGCTGCAATCATCTCTCTGCAAGAAGATCTTGAAGCATCAAGTAAGAAGAATGAGGAACCTCTACAACCATTTGAAAAGGAAGGCCTTCAAGCAGAAATCATCTCTCTCAAAGAAGATCTGGAAAAATCAAATAAGAAGAATGAAGAGCCGCAACAAACATGTGAAGAAAACGAAAATTGGTTGAAAGAAGAGATTCTAAATCTGAAGGATCAAGTAGAAGATGGAAGAAGGAAAGAAGAAAGCTTGACGAAGCAATGTCAAGCCTTGGAGGTTGAGGTAAACATTCTCAAAGGTAAATTAGAAGAAAAGGTTAAACTTTTGAGGCTTCAAGATAGTACTAACATTTTGGACAATATTCTGAGTAATCAAAGGTCTCCTGCTATCAAACTTGGTCTTGGTTTCCATGAAACTGTTAAAGGAGAATCTAGCTCACAAGGAAGTGCTAAAAATTCAGAGGATGTCAATGCAAAACCTGAAGTGTTGAAAGAAACAAAAGGTCAACTAACAATGATGAAATCTCAAAGGAAATCAGTCAATAAAGTTGAATGCTTTAAATGTCATAATTATGGGCATGTTGCAGCAAATTGCAGGAGCAGATCATTTCAGCCTCAATCAAACAGTTCCTACATAGAAAGGTACTCTGGTTTCTTCAAGGGATATTGTTTTTCATGTAGCAAGTATGGACATAAAGCAGCTGATTGTAAAAGGAGGAAGATTAGAAATACTCATTATGATTCTTATGCTTATTTCTCTGGACACATGAGATGTTATTCTTGTAACAAGTATGGACATGTAGAAAAAGAATGTAGGTTGAACAGATATGAGAAATTGGATAACTTCCAGCACACAAATAGAAAGTTCAAATAAATCTGGAAAAAGATGGAGGACCAATCAGAAACGTAGGGAATTTTGACCCTACTGCAGTCATCCGCTTCTGAAGCTTACTTCTCTGATTGACTGCAGGAATGATGTGGGATACATTATGATATTTAGTAATGTATCGTCACAGGGGGAGCAATGTATGATGTCTCTCATGATTGATTTGATTATTCTGGTTATATGTATTTCTGACAGAGCATCTGATATGAAGAAGATAGGTACAAGAAGTACAAGTTCAGGGGGAGATGAAGGAATGTGAAAAATTTCTATGCTTCACTTTCCATACGCGGGTTCTATTAACAAAAGTCGCGTATACACGCGAGTTCCAGCAAACACAGTCGCGTATGCATTGATGATAAGAGAATTTATATGATAGCTGAAGATCTGGAGCAGAGGTTCAGGGGAAGCATCAGTCTGACTGTTAATAACTGTGTTATTGACTCAATTTCAGCTTAGTTTCTCAGTTCTAAATAATGAGGAAACGATACATGGTGTCTTGTGTTGAAGATTGTGGATGAGTCCCGTTTGCTTGTTGATGAAGAGTATTCATTGTTGAGATGAAAGTCCTATAATTCGGAGATAAGGGAAGCCCATGCAAAGATTGTTGCTGACGACTTGCTGATGAACGTTTTCAGGTTGCACAAGAAGGAGCACTGGTCCAGGGGGAGTAGCAGGTTGAATACTAATGATTGCATTGTTGGCAATATGACTGCTTATTCTTGGTTTTTGTGATACTCATGCTCAAATGATGATGACTTGGTACATGGTTTATTATAAATATCTTTTGTGCTCACAAATGGATGAGTTGGATGTCGTTTGATTCAGAAATAAGAATAGATCATGTAGAGTTTGTTACTATGGTTGAGATCTTTTTCCTACATATGTTACTTCATGTTAAATCTTGAAGATCTTGATGGTATTGGACCACATGGATGATTGCTTGACACATATTTGAAGATGTTGTTCTGGTATGAAAATCTCTCTTGGAAAGATTGTATTGATGCGGCAAAGAATCCGAAGGCTTGGTTACTAATGTGCTTATGCTACAACCGTTGGATGATGCTTGAAGACACAACTACACTGTTCTATCTATCGATAATCCAGGGAAGCATTCAAATATCCCAGAAAGAAGTTGAACACTGTCTTTTTCTTACAGAGGATCAGATCTGGTTAAAATTTAGAAGATGGAATTGGATACGCGGGTTTCTTGAAACACAGTCGCGTATATACGCGAGTTCCTTCACAGAAAACCGCGTATGTCTGATTGCTGACAAATTTATGCTTGGAGTCAGCTCTCTTCAGCACAGCTGCAGTGCTGTTTGGTATCTCTGATACTGTTTGGTATCTCTGGTGGTGTTCCAGTTCTCATAATTCTATTTCTAATGTCTTGATAAAGATGCCTTGATGATCTGTTGGTAAAAGTGTTCAGGATGCACAAACTAAGGGGGAGCCTTAGTCATATGGAAAGGTTGCTTGGCTGCACATATTCAGGGGGAGCATTAGCATTGCTGAGTATAATGCATGGTTGGCATTATGATGGTTCTGAAATAGGTTCTCTTTCTTGAGGACTTTCTGGTGTTGGTCTTAAAGTTATATTTGTAGTTTGAAGAAAAGGTCATGTAGAGATCCATGATGTAAAATTGTAATAGTCAGTCATGTAAGGACTTGATAAATTTGTAAACCCACTTGGTTGGGTAGCTGAGTCAAATTTTGTAAACCCACTTGGTTGGGTAGCTGAGTCAAATTTGTAAACCCACTTGGTTGGGTAGTTGAGTCTCCTATGTAAATCCACTTGGTTGTATATTTGATGTAAGTATGAGTCTTTGGTGATAGGAAGTTCATAGAGTCATGTACTTCATTGAAAAATATGTTTAAAGATTCAGCATGAACTCAGGGGGAGCTTGGTCACTTCAGTATATATCAGATCTGCAGAATGCTTCTTCCACATGAGGAGAAAAAGGGGGAGAGTATGTTGGTTTTTGATCCGCCCTTTGCCTTTGATGTCAAAGGGGGAGAGTGACATGGTGTTTGAATGAAGAGAAAGAATGGTGTCAAAAATGGAGAAAGTGACATGGTGTCATTGTATTCTTAATGTACCTATCTGTTGTGGTAACCAAACACCATCGTGGTTGCCATCAAGTCCAAAGGGGGAGATTGTTGGCAATATGATGCAGAGTGTTGTCCTTGATGGCAACCCATTGAATGAAGATGAAGACATGAAAGTGTTGACATGTGTTGTCCTTGATGGCAAACCACCTGATGAAGTTATTCTTGACCTGATAGACTTGGTAAATGATGTAAATCTGATATGCAATGATGTTTGTTAGCAATATGATGCTGAGTGTTGTCCTTGAATGGCAACCCACTTGATGAAGATGATTACAACTTACTTGATGAAGTTGTGCTTGATAGAATATGTCTTGATGAACTAAATCTGATGTATCTACAGTGAGTACAGAAGGCAATGAAGAAAGGAATTCATCATGTGCTAAATCTATGGTGAAAAGAGTATGTCTCAAGGCATACGCGGATCTGTCTAGGAGAAGTCGCGTATGCACGCGGGAAACAACGTGCCAAGTCGCGTATGGGCAAAAGCGCTCATAAAGTGCAAAACCAGGGGTAACCACCATGGTATTGACCCATTGTATTGGGTTATGATTCGTCTAAATGACCCCGTCCAGGAATACCATCGGAAGTAATGTAGTTTTGGGCTCATGGTATTGTTTTGGCTCATGGTATTGAAAAAGGGGCTCATGGTATTGAAAAAGGGAGAACCTATATAAAGAGAAGAAATTCATTGTGCAAATCATGAGTGTGGGAGCAAGATGTCTGAGCTTGAATGAATACTTCTCTATGAAGTATATCTGTATGGAAAGGGTAAAGGCTTGATAATAGAGGAGAGGTTTTGCGCTCGATGATAGATCCGAATCTATGATGCAATCTCCATGAAGAAATGAAGAAGGGGGATCTAGATCTGAAATGTATTGTATTTGCTAGATCCACAGGAATGATTAGATCCGTGATGAGGCTAACATCCGTGTGAAGTAAAGGGTTAACCAGATGTGATTGTTCAAGAATTGCCATGACCTAAATGTCTGAAGAACTATGACAAGAACAAACCAGAGAGGAAGGCAGGACAACAAGCTACTAAGAGGCACAAGTAGCACAGAAATTGGATGTGTAATATGTACAGAAGTATACGCTTGTTTATGTGAACGGAAGCGCGTATATACGCGACATCAGTGAAGGGAAAGCGTGTATGCAAACTAGGGTTTGCTGAAGTCTATGGCAAGAAATATCTGATCTGTTTTGATGGTTTACTGATATCTGTCAGTAAGTTATATGTATCTGGTTCATGGTTGACTGTGCTTAAAAGTATGGAAAGGGTCCAGTGTGAAAATTGATGAAACATGGCCTGCAAGTTGTGTCCTAAAGGAAGCTTTGGATCCGCAAAATTGATGAAACGTGGTCCAAGGTGGTGCTGAGGGTTGTAGCCTTCAGTCAGGGGGTCGTAGCTCCCTTCCAGGTGAGGCTGGTAAACGAGATCGGGGGGTCGTAGCTCCCTTCCAGGTGAGGCTGGTAAACGAGATCGGGGGTCGTAGCTCCCTTCCAGGAGAGGCTGGTAAACGAGTCAGGGGGTCGTAGCTCCCTTCCAGGAGAGGCTGGTAAACGAGCGCAGGTGGGTGCCTGCGTGCTGGTCAAGTCTGCGCCAGGACATATGTTGTAAGATGTTTTCTCTATAATAAAATATTGAAGGCTGAGCAACTGCAGCGGTGGTTTTCTCCCGACTTGGGTTTCCACCTAAAAATCCTGGTGTTCATGTGTGATGCTTTGTGTGATGGTTTATTCTGTTCTTACTACACATGTTTACTGCTTATTGAATATCTGATGAATAAATGAAGGAATGATTTAAGTGAAGAATTAATGACATAATTAGATATCTGTGTATACGCGAGTTTCATAAAGGTAATCGCGTATATACGCGATTTCTCCGTATCGTGAAAGTAGCGTATGGGTTTTAGAAGCAAGAAAAAGTGTAAGTTTGAATATGCAAAATAAATACCGATTCACTTCTCGCATTTTTTCCTACCAAATCAGCATCACCAAATTGTGTCCTATTGGGTTGTTTGACGGTCAACTTGGAGTAACTATTTTAGACCACTTGCAACTGGAAATTAACCTATCTAGTCTGAGAGGGTTCTCTCAAAGGAAAAATAAATGATTTTCAATAAAAATTAAAAGCAGATGGATAACTCTTATGGTTTCTTTTTTGGGTGTTTATGTGTTCAAAGTAGGTGAATGATGCAAGGAATCACTACCATTGGGCATGGAGTCAGTGTAAACCTCAATTACAAAACAAAAAACTACATGGAAGCCAAGACACTTATATTCTTATCAAATCACACATGAAGGACAAAACAACAAACTACATGTGTACAGGAAGTTGGAGCATATTACTGAATTCCAAGTGATTACACATGAGCCACTACACAAATATCAAAAGGAATAAGGTAAACAAGTATAGATAAGAATATAAAATGAATCTTGGATCTGAAACAAGCTGCTGCAAAAGTATATTACTGATAGTCAAAGATTACAATAGTAGTGCATACATAACATCTTTCAACCCTTTCTAACTCTAAAACTATCTCATTTATAGAGTGAGGAATCATAAAAATCATTTTCCACCTTGCTAACCTCTAATTCCCACCTCAAAGACCTATTTAAAATATGATTACATCACTTGGAGACTTCCTAGGGATATTTATGTTTTGCTGATTTTGAATACAAAAATGAGTCTTCTTTCGTTAAACAGTTCAAAAAATCCATTTAATAACCCTTATCAACTGAAACCAACTAATTTTATGAGTTTAATGTAGTACTAATGTGTCATTGTGCCACGTGGATGCTCGGTTGGACCTCCTCCAAGTCGAATTTTACATTTTTTTCATAAATCTGGTTAGTGAAAATTATGAAAATAGGATTCAAAGATGAGTGTATAATTTCCAAATCCTGATTTATTTTCATAAAATGAGAGAATTTTTTGTAGATGGGCCTGTGCTAAAGCAAAACCTCTTTCATGTTTCCAAAATCCATTTTCATTTGGTCAGAAATCAATCTTGAAGTTGACTGCTAAAATAGTCATGTACAGAAAATTTCGTAGCACTCATTTCGTAGCACCTCTATTTTAAACACTTTTGCCAATGAATTTGACTTTATTCTACCATGAGATTTTAAAAAATGTTAGGAGGGCTTCATGAAACATGATCTTCCTACTTTTAAGGAGTTGATGCCGTCACACATGATGAAATATCTCCATGATGAATTGATAATTTGAAGATGAGCTGGACAGCTTTGTGGACCAAACCAGTATGAAAATATCCTCCTGGCCATATTTGACTTCCACATGTGATAATCTGACCTTGAATACACCACTTCAAGACAAAATTCCTTCAAAATTCAACTCGCTGCCAAAACAGGGGAACACAAGGCAGTTTCGTCGCAACTTTTGGTAGCAAATTTAATTTACCAATTTCCACCACCTCTTAGCTCTTTTTTCTTTCATGGATCTATTTGATAGGTTTAAAGAGTTAATAAAAAAATTTCCCAAGTTTTAATTTCAATTTTAGCCACCCTTTTTTATCAAAAATTCATCTTCAGAAATTTTGTAGCGCTTTTTGGGCTTCCAGCCTAGTAGGCGCTACAAAAATGCCTAAAGTGTAAAAAATTCAAAATTCTCCTTTTTCTTCAAAATTTCACCTGTAGGTCTGAAAATTGATATGATGAAGTATGATAAAGAAAACTTGGTTCAAAATGCCTCTTACCCTCCTCAAAAAGCATAATTTTTAGCTTTATAGTTATATTTGCTGCGGAATTTTGTAAAAACAAACAGGTGGCCATTTTTCTGATTTTAACACTATGCAAGTGAACCTAAAGTGGATTTTAATGGAAATGAGTAACAACGAAAAGACTAATGAAGTTTTTATGACCTAGGATAGACATGATTTAATGAATTTCTCATCGAATGAATGACCCAAACCTAATGAGACAAGGTGAAGCTTATGATGACCCTATCAAAACCAAATTTGAAAATTTGAGAGTGATAACAGGAACCATGACTCGTGTTGTCTGCTCATATTTCCTTGTGTCGATACCGCTACAACTACCACAACGGTAGTGGTACCTTCAACAGTGCAAACTCAACCTGTTTGCACCCTGTCAACCTCATCTGGTTCCATGACATCAATCATAGAATCATATTCATGTCTGTCGAACAGCACTGTTAGGCCCAAACCAATTCCTCATGGCCTTGCACAAACCAATTCCCCCTTAGACATCTTGTTTCACCTTGATGAAGATATTTTAGAGACCATGATAGAACCAGATTATCTATGGGACTCAATGCATCACCGCTCCTTTTTTCTTCCAGAAAAAACGTTTGTGCCTAGCAACCCAAAAACCCAAGATATTTACACCATTGAATCAAAATAATTCCTTCCATCTCAGAAGGTATATTGGTTCAAAAACCCTATCCCAGTGCCCGATGCGTTTGAAGAAAGGACTATGTCGAATATTTTGTCAACCATTAAGGTGAATATCTCAATAAAACCAAGCAAAACCGAAGAAATATCGCTAAGAGAAACATGCTCCCCAGAAGAGGTAGTCACTTATATAGACTTATTACAAGAGTACAGGGATATCTTCACATGGGATTATTCAAAAATTCCAGGGCTAAGCCCCACCATCGTAGAACACCATATTGACACCTGGCCTGACGTATCACTAGTCCGCTAAAAACAGCATCAATTACACCCATCCAAAGCATAAGCAATCAAACAAGAGATAGAAAAGCTTCATAAATTTGGATTCATCTACGCATTCACCTACACATCGTGGGTTTCCAACCCTATGCCCGTCATGAAAAAACAGGGCACCATCCGAGTTTGCACTGATTTTCTAGATTTAAACAAAGCATGTCCCAAGGACAACTACCATACACCTTTCATCGACCAAGTCATTGATGTGTGTGCCAGTCACGAGACCTTATCCTTCATGGAAGGATTCTTAAGATACAATCAAATTCAAATATGACATACAGATCGATACAAGACTGCATTCACCACACCCTGGGGCACGTTTTCATTTCAAATTATGCCTTCCAGTCTTAAAAACGTTGGAGCCAGCTTCCAGCGGGCCATGAATTATATCTTCAACGACATGGCTCACCTCATCTTCGCCTACTTGGACGACCTCACAGTATGATCCAAAAAATGAAGTCACCATCTAGAGGATTTACAGTTGGTATTCCAACGGTGCCAACAGGGAAAATTTTAGGGGCTAATATTCGTAGGTGCACTAATTTTATATCCTTTTTCCATAGCAAATATTCGCCAATTTGCATTTTTTGCTAAAAATAATTTGCCCAAATTTTATATTATGAAATTATTATAACTTGAAAATTGCCAAGATATTATATAGACTAATATGATATTATCATAATTTTAGATATTTTTACAAAAATATCATCAAACATTTTATAATTTTTCTATTATAGATTACTAATATTCGCCAAGGTTTATAAACTTTCAAATAGATATCCATCCTTAAAATTTTCCCTGGGTGCCGACACTACAACCTACGGTTGAACCCTCTCAAATGTGTCTTATGTGTCAATGCAGAAAAATTGTTAGTATTCATAGTATCCCAAGAAGGGATCAGAGCTGACCCCCTCAAGGTCCAGGCGATAAAATAAGTACCACCACATAAAACTCTCAAGCAACTTCAAAGCTTGCAAGGGAAAGCCAACTTCTTATGATGCTTTGTGCCCGACTATGCCACTTGCACGCAATTCTTCCTATGCCTACTCCGTCAAGACATTTCATTAAAATGGGATGATCGAGCTCAAAATTCATTTGAGGCACTGAAGGACACCTTGTCTTCAACCCCCTTGATCATCCCACCCAATTACAACAAAGACTACACCTTATATCTATCTGCATCAAACACAACCATAGATGGGGTGTTAGTCCAAGACAGACCAGATAATAAGGAGCACGTAATTTATTTCGTCACCAAGAACCTATCTGGACCTTCTTTAAGGTATGAGCCAGAAGAAAAAACTACCCTAGCCCTACTACACATAGTATAAAATATTCGGCATTACATCATATTAAGGACTAAAAAAGTAATAGAAACTATCAACCCCATGCAATATCTGCTAACCCGTCATATGATGAATCATAAGAACGCTAGAAGGGTAGTTATACTACAGGAATTTGACCTACGGTTTAGCTCCCCCAAGAGTAAAAAAGCATTAATTCCAACTAATTTCATCACTGATCTCCCAAGTACGACTCAAGGATCCCCAGTTAATGACTCACTACCAGATGAACACCTATTCTTAGTAACGACCAAGGACCCTTGGTACGGTGACATCCTTCTGTTCTTATGAACCCAAAATTTCAAACCACAACTCACCTGTGACGATTGAATGTGCATACACCATCAAGCCCCCCAATACCTTCTCATGGGGGACGTCCTTTATTGAAGAGGCGTTGACAACGTTTTACATTGATTCCTCAAACACAACCAAGTTGAACAAGCCCTAACTAACTTCCATAGTGGGGCTTGTGGCGGCCACCTCTCAAGGATGTCCAGCGACCAAAAATTCTTGTGGGATGGTTATTTTTGGCCCACCCTATTCAGGATTTCATTCAAGCAGTCAAAAGGTGCGAGCAATTCCAATGCTTCGCCCACAAGGAAAGAGCAACCCCTGCTCCTCTGCACCCAGTTATTGTAGCAAGTCCCTTTTGTAAATGGGGAATTGAATTTATGAATTGCAACCCTACATCATCTAGCAACCACAAATACATTATTGTAGTCGTTGACTATTTCACCAAATGGGCAGAAGACATGCCCACATATGACAACACGAAAAAAACCACAGCTTAGTTTCTCTTCAAACATGTCATTGCATGATTCGATGTGCCTAAGGATTTAGTCTCCTAACATGGAAAGCATTTCAAGAATGAAATATTCCAAGAGATATCCCATCATCTAGGATTTATGCACGATTTTTCATCACCATACTGACCTCAGTCCAATGGCTAGTTAGAAGTTGTTAAAAAAGTACTCAAAATAATGTTACAATGTATGGTCAACAACAATAAAACTAACTGGCACCATATGGTATTTTTAGCCTTATGGGAATATCACATAGCGGTTAAATCCTCAATAGGGTTCACACCTTTCCAATTGGTATGTGGAGTGGAGGTCGTTCTTCCCATTGAACGGGAAATCCCCAACTTACATGCAGCTATCGAACTCCTCACTGATACCCAACCTTTAGAACAATGGTTGGTACAATTAGAGCTCATCGACGAAATTTCGGCGAGAGTCTCTCCAACATAATGAGGCTCACAAGAAAAGAGTAAAAGCAGCATTCGACCACAACATCGCCCCTCTCATTTTCAGAGGGTGAGCTTATCCTCCGCTACGACGTTGCAAAAGAAGCCTTAGGACCCAGGAAGTTCGAATCATTATGGAAGGGTCCTTATATCATCAAACATTTCTTCCTCAAAGGAGAATACATTCTATCTGAGCCCGATGGTACATGCCTATCTAATCCTGTCAATGGGCTCTACCTCAAAAATTCCACCTATAGGGCAAGAAGTCTCGGCCTTAGAAATAAAGTGAGTGTAACATAAATTTTTGAGATGATCACAATCATCATGGACTTTTTATAAAAAAATTCTCTTATGTCATAGATGGATCATCCCCCCATCCAATATTTTGCATTTGATGATGGAGCCTCTCAATGGTCACAAAATCTAGCAGCAGCCACCTGGGCCATATACTCTCCTGACCAGTCACCATTCCTCACCAACGAAGTATGTATCGAATCAGCTACCAATAATCAAGAAAAATATGATGCAGTCATCGGGTTGTTGAGCGATGCCTCCAACCAAGGCATCAACCATCTGCATGTCTTTCTTGATTCCTAGTTAGTGGTATCGCAGCTAAACCAAGATTTTCAAGTACAAGATTCACACCTATTTAGGGCATACCTACATGCACGACGATTGAGTCATCACTTTGATCACATTACATTTTCACATATACCAAGAAATAAAAACTAGTCAGTCGATTGCATCGCTAACCATATCCTAGTCTGGAATGCATCTCGTATAAACCATCATCCATAAAAAACAAAATATAAAGCAGAAACATCCATCATAGGTAAATAACATCCATCATAAACATATACAAACATAAAAAATAATAACAACCATAGACACATCATAAGAGCCGCAAAAAATAGATCTCGCATATATACATCAAAATATATGTGATCTAGTATACAAAACAGGTAACTGACCATCATGTCAATCAAAAATATACATCATCAATACAAGGAAGCATCCTCATAATAGGTGTTTTCCCTAACCATACAAATCTCTAGGGATGATCTCCGCCTGGTGGGTCCTCTGGACCCACGTGAGTACCCGGTGCCAGTATAGGAGCAGCAACCGCAACAACAAGTGCTACCTTGCACAAATTCAGATGATGCACCCTCCCCTAGGCCATCAATATCTCTAGCCATATGTCGTCCAGGTTGTCAAAACCCCTGGTCAGTAAGCCTCGAGTCAACCTCTCCAACCGACTCCACGAATATACTAGACCTGCAGCATGAGCATCAGTTGCCTCAGCTTGAGCCTCTACTGCCAGCACTCTAATATTGGTAGCAACTAGCCACTCCTCGATCACCACCACCCGTGCCTCAGTTGACTCAACACGTGCAAGAAGATCAGCATCCCCACCAGCAACTGCAGCACTGCTACCCTTTCCTGAGGGACCCCATGCACCAACCTATCCCCCAACCTGAGCCTGACCCACCCCAACCGGGCCCTCCTCCTCAGCTGGTGACCTACCAAACGAGCAGTGGGATGCCCTACCAAACCCATATCTGCAAGAGAAACAAAAAACAGTATCATTTTCACCACCAAAGACATATAGATCTATACATAATAAAAATCCTCAAAGTGTAGAAAACATCAAAGATCATACCTGTCGGAACCCATGCATATCTTACAGGGAGACCCATATCTAGATCCCCCTGAAAATCCATCCTCAAATACAGGAACTCAAGGAACACCTGTAGGTTCAACTTGAACCACCCCTCGACCGTCGCATCCCAATAATTACATGCCTCTCCTCCACCACCATGGGGCATCACAAGCACACACTGATGCATGCAAGGATCCCTCGGAGGACCCAGGGGCACCGCCACAAAGGGTCAAAACATCACAACCCTCTTGTACATAATGCTACAGAGGATGATCACAGAAGTAAAAGTCTTAATAGCACCCCGTTGGGCCTTGCCCAGCTAAGTGACCATGCCCTGATATATGTAGCTAGCTCAATCAAAAAAGTGATCGGCCTGAAGCCGGTACAAAACCTCAAGCTACAGAACTGAAACTCGATGGGTCATCTTCGACCCAGATAGGCGAACTATCATCGCCAAAGCAGCCATCTTAGCCAGGTCCGTGATAGAACTCACATGGATACAGCCCCGGGTGATCGGGTTAGGACTGCAGTACCCCTCCTCCTCAGCCCAATGATGGATATTCACTCCCCCAAGAGGGATTGGATAAGGAAGGGCCTCCCCCTAAGGAAAAAGACATGTCACAAAATAGGCATCAGTTTCTGGTTGGAATATGACATCTCTGAGATGCAAGACCATAACACGTCATCTCATGTTCCATCATCAGACTAGGTAGCACAAGAACCCGTCCTGGGACCTCAGTATGTTGTTCTCTAGAAACATTGGTAAACTATACCAAGCTAGGATCTCCCAAGCATGGGGTTCTTGGGCCACTGCCACATGGAGATCAAGCTAGTCGCTCTCCCGCCACAACATTCTACCATCAGAAAAAACACCAAAAATCAGTTTTTACCAAAAATTGTTAAAAATAAATAAATAAAAATTAAGCCTCCCTGCGCCTATAAAAAACCTAGGCACGCTGATCGCGCATCTGTAGTAGATACATACATGCTGACTGCACATTTGTAGCAGATACAAGCAAGCGACTCATCACACATAAATTTCCCCAATCGTGAGGGCCTCACACAAAAATCACCTTTTGCGCGAGGACTATTTGGGCCATCCTTGATCGCTCGCGTGGTCCTACCCAAAAATGGGTATAAAATCCATACAAATTCATATTTTTATGGGCCCCCCACTCCAAAAAATGACAGAAATAAAAAAATGGACGTTTAAGGTCCTACCTGACACTGACAACATGAATCTCGTGTACTCAGGCTAACTACAACAGCAAGAGAAGCTCTGGACAGGAGCTTAGCTCTAACCTCAGACCCTCAAAAGACACACATTATTTGAAAATGAACCATAAGGGCCCATATATCACCCTTTTCTCATTTTTCAATATACCATAATTGGAACTCATATTACCCAATCACAAAACCACGAGAAACACAGTGATCATCACTTCATCATGTTCAAACTAGGCCTCATAAATCCACGCCTCAGAAAAGTCATTTTTAGGCACAATGTCCACCTTACTCCAATTTAGGCATGCCCTCTCTTTTTTCTTTGAATTCAAGTTATTTCAAATATATGTTTATGAAAAATACACTTTTACTTGAGGTAACAACTACAGGTATTGCAGGCATGCCAGATTGTTGCACACCCCAAAAAATGAAAGTACAAGAGTAGGTACCATTCTACCCTCAACATGATAGGCTTCCCAAGAAGCTTTGCATATATTGACATCATTTCTTGAAAGAAATAAACCATAGGTTTCATTCACCTGACCATGTTTATCATCACCCCACATTGCACATGATAAGCTACCTTGCAAGTCGGTAAAGCCTCACCTCCCATGGCATCCATCACTCATGTAGACCATACACAAATATCTGGAGACATGGCCATAAACTCTAGCCCGGGAACCACTTCATGTTCGTCCATCCATCATAAAAAAAAGGTCAATTTTTACCCATTACATGTTAAAACCCCTTTTCCCGGGCCACCATTTTCCACAAACGGATCAACAAAAGCGCATCATCGTGTTTCACATTTGGCCTACCACACCCCCATCATCATAGCCCATCTGTAACATTTTCATCTGCCTCATCAACACCCACACCGAGACCAGCCAATGGGGCCCTCACCCTCAGTAAAACACACTCCTCACACCATAGTGAAATATTATCCATGTTTATGGGGCACCTGTATCCGTGCTTGTACATCCAAACCACCTTCATATTCTTTTGGTAAGTGTACAAAGATTTTTGTTTTAGGAGAGAACACTCACCCATCGATTTACATTTCTCACCCAGCAGCAGTCCCTGAACACCCTTAGTCAGAGCTGCACATGCTTTAACAATCCCAACCATGACAATCATAGAAACCATACACCTACCATGGATCTCCTACTGACTCCAGGGATTTCCTCATCAGAAATTGTTATGACTGTCACCACTCACATTTACAACTCCGACCTCGAGCCACTTAACTACCATCATAAATTATAGTCATTTCTCGTCATCATGCCTAGTTAACACATCACATCATGCCCTGCTACATAATAAACCCTAGTCCTTTGCATCAGTACTCATTTCAATCAGTGGATGCTTCTTTCTTGTCGACTGTAACAACCATTTTCTAAGAAGGAGGTAGTGCCTTGGATGAATCCTTGCCTTAATAGGGGCATCCTCGGATGGCACTATGGGAATCATCATTTCCCATTGATGTCATTGATCCTCCTGACATTCGACTTCAACATAATATTTCATGTCCAAGATGGTATCATACTTCATAACCGTTTCACTCTGTCAGAATTTTTCGAAGAACCGTGACTCAGAAGCATCTCTTTCAGCAATTCTTTCGTGGGAATGTCCCCAACAGTCAAAGACCCATGCATACAATGAGCACTTTTTCTAAAAATGTGCCATACCAAGATTGTTCATGTGGGCACCATATTCAACCTTCTTTAAAAGAAAAAAGCCTCTGAGAGCATGAGAAACCGTCATCATCAACCAACAACAGGTCACTACCAAAAAGTGACATAAACAACACCACTATCTATCAGATTAGCTTAACTAGTCAAACATCACGAGCATGGGACATGCCCGCCTCGTAGAAATATATTTTATTTTTTCTATCTCTTGCAGGTTTCCTACAGAGCATGGTGTTTTTTTTGCTTAAGACAAGGGGTCTCCCACCTCTGCTCCAAAGCAAGTTACCCTCTCTCTCTCTCTCAAAAGGATCACACAGAAAATAAAGCATAATGTATTTCGGCAATACAGCTCTTCCTAGACCTCATACATTAGGGGGCAATTGTTAACACCAGAAATTCGTATAGGAAAAAGACATTAAAAATGTCAAGCATAAAGTACAGATGAATATTTTCAGAGAAGAAATACATTAGAGTAGACTAAAATTTAATTTTTCTTAAGGTTTGGAAGGAAAATTAAATGACAACGTGCCTGCTTCAAAGGAATTTTGCACACAACGTGACTATTCATTCGATAGTTGCATGGTCCTGAAGATGGAGAAATGTCACCATCCAAGACCACTTGGAACGCTTGGTTAAGATGATTCTTTGTCCAATACTTTCAAGGACACTCGAATTTGGGCCACCTTGAGGAGTAAATGCAGCCCACAAAGGAATCCCTCCACTCTTGTGTCACTATCCATATTGGTCCAAGATACGAGGATGGAATTCAAAAAATGTATATGTAAGCCAGCCTTTGGAAGAATAATTAGAGACACATTTTTATGTTGCCCAAATTTCTTCATAGAAAACCAACTTGCATTTTCCAGTAACAGAGGGATTGGAAGGACTCCTATGTTTTCCAACCAACATCTTAGTCAAAGAGAGAGAGGTTCACCACTTGATCCTGATCTACCATCCTTTTAGAGAGGGAATAGATGTTTGCAGGAACTCGAGGGAAGGAGACCTCCTTGTTTTGGGTATTTCAGCTCCACAGCTCAAAGGACCCTCTACAAGTGTTTAGCATTGTATATTTTTTACCACTAGCACCTAAAAAAGGGAGAACTCTCCACTTGTGTTATTAGGTTGTTTGCTCCATCGAGATTTTGTATTTTGTATCTTGTGTTTTGATTTTTTCTTAGCATTGTATGATTAGTTTTCCCTCAAACTTAGTTCACATTGTGTCAAATCTATTCCACTAACAGTAGGAAACCATTTTTCTCTGTGAACTTGTGCAGCCTAGCAGCGAGCTTGTTAAAGAATTGTATTCCGTACGCCCTTGCGTCGAATAAACTACCGCAAAGGTGTTGCTCTTTGTATCCTCATAATGTGCCATCATTTCCTCCGTAAAAATTGACCAAGTGACAAGTGGTTTATAAGAAAAAATCCATCAATACCATACAAATTTATTAGGTTCTAAATATAAAGTTGCAATGTGTACCTTTTTTGTGTTTTTCACATTATGAAGATCAAAATATTTCTCCATATTTAGTATCCATGTTATTGGATCCTTTCCATCAAACTTCCTCATATCGATCTTTGGAATATGGTGGGTCTTGAATCCAACATTAGATTCTATGAAAGCATGATTGTTGTTTCTTTTTTTCTCATCATGAGTTTCATCTACTACCTTTTCGCCATTAGGAATCATTTCTTGTATCAACTTTGTCAAACCTTCCTTCAAACCTTCCATGTCTACCTTCATGTCTTCCATGTTTCCTTTCATTTTTTCTTCTATACCATCGCTCTTAGCTTCCATGCCATCCATCTTAGCTTCCACACCATTCTTCAAACCATCCATCTTAGCTTACATGCCTTTCTTCAAACCATCCATCTTAGCTTCCATTTCATTTTTGGTTACTTTTTGCGCGAGCGAAATTTGTTGCACTTGGTCTCGTAATTTTGATATATCATGTTTTACTTCTTCCTCTTCATGTGTCATAGTAGAGATTTTTGATGGATTAATAGGTGTAGAATTATTTTTTGGAGGCATTATAAAACTCAATACTTATATCAATGCTTCAATATTCCCTTGGAATCACTTCAAACTGTTTTTTAAACAAAATTTATGCAATTTTTTTTTAAACACACATTTTTCTTTCTTTTGAGGAGATCAATATTGAACTTGATGTATCTCTATGATTTCGGATCCCCAGATTTGAAATTCGGTCCTATAGTATCCCTCCGAGTCTTCTTTCCAATGCCACAGGTCATACCTAATTTGGATTATTCAAGACAAAGTTATGCTCGATCTCCCACAATGACCTAATTATGGACTGGTCCAGTAGAGTGAACTTGTATGATGTGCCATGTGTCATTGTTTTGACCTTCAGCTATGAAATCACACAAGAAACTACATTCCATTTACTTTCAGCTAATTTTTACAGAATTCAAATTCGATTCCTGAAACAAAAGTTATGACGATTTTCCCTCAGTCACCTGTTTGAGATGAAATTCTGGAGCTTGCAAAAACCCTAACTTCCACAGATCATATCTCTGAAAATATTGCGAACCAAAGTCTGAAATTTTTACGTGAAGTTCATCAAGATTTCGGATCCATGTGGTAAAAGTTTCAACTTATGTAGCCTTGTATAAAAACGTTATAGCAAAAATTCCAAGATTATATGTTTGAAGAAGTGAAACCCTAGAATCCCAAGCTTTGATACCAAATTTTATGTAACCAACTCCAAAAATAGAAGAAAAGATAGATCAACGACTTAGAAATCAGCCTCTTTGAGGTGGAAACCTCCTTTACATTACATAATGAAAAATTCTTGGATGATTCAAATGACGAAAACCTACTTTCTATATATAGGAGTCTAAGGGGTCCCAATATAATCAGAGCCTACATAATAATAATAATGTAAGGGCACAACAATAACAATAAGGGGCCTACACTAACAATAACAATAAGGGGATACACTAGTATTATAAAGACCTAACACACCATGACTCAATCCCCATGGTTCCCAATGCCTCCAAGTGAAAGCTCAACCCGAGCCTTCTTTAAGATTTCATAGAAAAATAGTTGCCATGTAATCCCCTATATCATACTGTCATAAATACATAATTGTAAACACATAAATAAATATAAAAATATAATAGTTATCTTACCTCGCTACTATTTAGTTTTACCATATGCTATCACATCACCCGACTTATACTAAAGTACATATCAACTACCTCAACACATAGTGGGTTAGTGAAACCATCTCAAAACATGATCATTCCTTCATGAAATTATATAGATGCAAACTCATATCATACAACTAATTAAACATGCAAATAACATATAGATGACATCAAGTACAAGGTAGGCGACATACGCAAGCTCATACCTTAATGCATCTCAGGGGATTCTATCTTATTTTCACAATCAATCTAGATTAGCACGATATAAATTCACAACACCTCAACTCAACATAAATAAGATCAAGATATCCATAAAATTAACCAACTAACATGTTCACATCACAAACTCATAATCAATTGTCATTAATACATAACAATCACATATGCACATTCAGCCTAAATTAGTACAATACAGTATCACAATTATATCGATTCATACATGAACGTAATAACCCTAACCATCTACATAATCCAATCCAAGGAAATATGATACATATAACATCAAGATATTAATGAAATAAATCTAATCATCAAGTTACTAGCATATACCAACAATAAGTTACATATCACGCCCATCAACAACATGTAACCTAATAATCAAGTTATCTAGTCATAAAACAACAATAGAAATGCATACAACCATAGGTTACTATCATTCATGGCTATCTGTCACATGCGCATATAACTACAATAATGAACTAGCATCTATAATATATGTATCCATAACATCAATAGAATGAAAGTCATACATATAACCATAATGTACATGACTGCACTCAGCAACTAACATTTATCACATATGCACCCATAATAACCATAGAATGAAAAACATATAAGTAACCCTAATGCTTACAACAACCATGAATCACATACCTGCATGCCAAACATACAAACTTGTATGACGATCTTATCTTGCTTCGAGGTCCAATGCTGCAACTTCACTTTAATGATCTGCATTTCCTACTCTATCTCAACCAACACATTAGCATCATAACATACAAATATCATCATGAAGACCTAATTTCATACAACGACCTTAAGCACAACAACCTCAATCAAACCAATGCAAACTTGACCATACACACCCACTTGAAATTTATAACCAATCATAAACGACCAATGCATGTCCCACATATCACATCACATAAGAAAGCATACACAGAAAAAACACAAGCATGACCAATGTGTAACCATAGCATAAGAAAGAAATGCATATACAACATGTAGCGACATGTAAGCAAGCATACACGGTCAATACATACACATGAACAACACATAACCAACCATACTCACATGATGAAACATGTTGACAAAAACACCATCAACCCTTCCATGTCGACACCACTACCACCATGGCCAACACAACACGGATGCAACAAGCACATATAGACCTCAAGAATACTAAGTGCATATGCAACCAACATAAATGCATGATCCACAAATCACCCATCAGTCTAAGAGTTGAACCATGCTCTGATACAACTATGTAACAACCTCTTCCCACATCTACCCAAGTAACTGGCCAACCGAGTTAAACATGTGATGAGAGGCTACTAATATGAGATTCAACCTCATATATTACCTTAAGGAAGTGGAACCGATGGAAACATCAAAAAAACACCTTACATTGCATCTCCCCAAGAGGTAACCCAACCTTCTAGGGCCTTGTTCCCTGAGGGGGGGCTGATTTTTAGCCCATTTGAGGCTGAATCGTGGGAATATAGGGGAAGGAAGAGGCTTTATACCCTAGAGCCACGGGCTAGCCTTGGAAAAGTAGCAGCTAAGGCCCAAAGAACATATTTTCTGCTTGTAGCTCTAGGATTTGTGCTACATTTTCAACCCTAATCCCAGGTCACTTCCCAGAACTTCATGTAACTTTAGGAGAGGGTAAATAACATTGAAACAAACATATGGAAGCAAACACATCATCAGGAACTGATCTGACCCTACCCAACCATGACAGGCATTTCATAAAACATGTCACAAACATAACATCTACAGGTATAAACAACAGATATAAGCATAGGGGTCTCATACTTATCTAAGAATTGCTAAGAAGAATTTACCCCTTACATCATAAGCTGCAATACAATCTATTTGACCATATATTCATTGTATATTCATTTCCAGGAAAAAACATAGATATATCCATACATAATCACTAAAAAATTACAATCTTACAACCAGCATAATAACAATAGAAATACCATGGATATAACATTAATGAAATCCAAATAATAACCAATGTATTTTCATAACAAATACCAAAGTAATGAACTCTTCATTATTATATTTAAAAAACAACCAGAGATGAGACTTCCTCGTTCCACCCGACCATAGATTGGTTGAGCCAAATCTACTTCAGCCAATCACCCTCGTTCGATATTCCAAGCATGAACGTGCGACTTAAACTGAAAGAAACAATCATGGCATACTAAGGCTAAACCACCTCACCCTCATCAAATAGAAATTAGGCTTTACAATGATCCAACTCGGATCACTAGGCCAACACCATAAACATGTCATAACTGGATTTATTGTGATCTAACCCCGATCACTAGGCCAACACAAGCATGGATATCACCAGATTCTCTCTGCCTAAACCATGAGTAATTTTCTTGCCTCCTAATCTCTCAGGATTTACCGCAACCCATAGTCTGAATTAGGGGTCACTAAGCCCTAAACCGAGACATACTCCCCAGGCTTTACCGCAATCCAAAACCTGGGATTCCTAGGCCTGTAATAGAGAGTAAACCACCTCTAGGCTTTATCGTCTATCCCGCCATTCACCGAGCAAGGGTTCCTAGGCCCATCGAGGCAACACAATCTTGGCTTTATCGCAACCCATAGTTTGGCTAAGGGCTTACTAGGCCAATGGCTTCACCATGATCCACATTCTAGTTCAAGGACCACTAGGCCATGTGCTATATCAATTGAGTTATCCACCCCACTTAGCTTCGAATCCATCCAGTAATCCAGCTAAACCAAAACATGAGAACTCAACAACACCATGGCTATCTGGAAATGGCAAGGCTAGGATGAATACACTGTCACACCTGGAAAAACACATGCCAAGACAACAAAGAACCACATGCAATTCCATGCATGTAAAATATAGCAAGGAAAATACACATGGAAATTGATAAATGCAAAGAATCTCGATGTAGCTACCTGATCTTGCCTTTTTGTGCTTGATATTTTCCTTCTTGCTCCAAATCTCCAAGTATGCCACACTCACCAAGAGTGCTCCAAGACTACACTAAGTGTCCAAAAGTATGATAGAGAGAATAATGAGAGAAAAAACTTTACCAAAAAAATCTTTCCAACTGATCCTCATAAGCCTTTTTATAGAAGAGGCCTCTATTTTCTTCATTTTCCATTATTTTCCTTCAATTTCCTCCTCACTTGCAACCTGTGACCTTTCATCTCCCTTTTCTCCTATTTTCCATTATTTTCATAAACAAATGTGCCAAAAATGCCATTTTACTTTCGAAACGCCTTATCCTTCACCTTTCCCAATTTCCTTAGCCATAATAAACTGAAATGAACACCCCTTAGGATTTTTTTCCCACCATTCAGCTTGGAATCTGTGTCCCATCACTGTGGTCTTCTATATTTTTACATAAATTTTTTTACCAAGGCTATTAGAAAGAGCTCCAAAACTGCACTGAACAAAAGCCATGAACTGGTCCTCAGAAGCCTTTTTATTAATGAGGCCTCTATTTTCTTCATTTTCCATTATTTTCCTTCATTTTCCTCCTCACATGCAATCTGTGACCTTTCACCTCCCTTTTCTCCTAATTTCCATTATTTTCATAAATAAATTTCAATAAATTCCACTTTGCCTTTCCAAAGCCTTAGCCATTGCCTTTCCTAATTTCCATAGCCATAATAAACCATATGAACACCTGCACTAGGAAATTTTTCCCAACATTCTTATTGGAATACGTGTCCCATGACCTTGCTTATTATTTTTCCTTTATTAACTTTTATTACATGGAATTTTCACGAGGGTTGTTACAAATGGTGAAAATAATTGTATGAAGGTAATGACTACAATGGCGGTACCTATCTTTAAGAGGATGTGTTTGTTACATTCATTCAAAAAAAACCCATAATAAAAGGTCCAAACTAAACTTTATGATAATGCAAAAAAAATTAAAAATGAAAAGCCTAAAGTATAGGAAACTTAATAATGACATGAAATTAGCACTCAATGTCATATTTCTCTTCAAGTTGTGTTGTATGAAGAAAATTAGACCTTGTTGGGACCATTAATTTTCAACTCATTGCTCCATATTTTGTTCTTATTTAGCTCATTGGAAAGAGGAATTTTAATGGAGCCCTAATGGTCTTCATAAATCCCTAAAATCACAAAATATATATGGGAAGGCCCTGAAAAATGCCCCACAAGTTTGAGACTCAAAAATTCCCAATATCAAGACTATTTCTAAGATGACCTTGGCTAACCACCTAACTTAATGAATGTTGTAAAGGTGGTTTTATAATAAAGTAAAAATATGCAAGGGTGAAATGGATGCTTGATGTAAGGCATGTTCCAAGTGTGACACATAATCTAATCCCAAGTATGCAATTTATTGATGTTGGAATTGAGACAATCTTCACCAAAGAAGGTTGTAAACTAGTATGTGGAGCAATTGCTTTAGCTAATAGGGTAAGACTTGGAAAAGTGCACAAGTTGGTTGTGATTATACTTGTCATGGGTAGTGATAATTCAACACCCATGGAGAATAACAAACCAATGGGAGTGACAGGGTTGTCAGGCACAATGTTATGGCATTAAAGGATGGGATATGTTGGAGAAAGAAATTTTATGGGAGATTTGCACCAAGAATATTGTTCATGGATAAAAAGGTATAAATATTTATTCTTTTTAGTTGTTTGAATCATGTGTCCTTAGAAAACAAAAGATTTTATTCTTCCTCAAGTATCTACAAAACTTGAGATTCTTGAGCCAATGCATCAAAAATTTGTGGGCTAGTGGATGTGGCTTTCGTTTGAGGATATAGAGGATATAGATGTTTCGTCACCTTCATTAATGAATTCTCAAGAAAGTAGTATATGTCTAAATTGTGAAAGTGAAGAATAATTCTCTTGAGGTATTCAAGATGTTTGTAACTAAAGTTGAAAGAAAAACTAGCAAGAATATGAAATCCTTGAAATTTCACACTCGTGGTAAGTATTCTTCAAAAGAATTTGATGCACTTGCATAGCACACATGATTTTAATGCAAAATATAACTCCATATTCACCTTAATAAAATGTAGTTGTCAAAAATTTGAGTGGCACCTTTTTGGAGAAGGTAAAAGCATGAGAGTGGATGTTCAATTAAGCAACGGATTTTGGATTGAAGTTGTTCATAAAAAAAATTATGTGAACAATTTATCACCTAACTCCAATTTTGGTGGTGAGACACTAGAAGAAGTTGTTGAAAATACAGCAATAAATTCCTAATTAATTTTTTCCTTGATTAAATTAAGAGAAATTTGAATTTCCACATCAACAGAAAACTTGAATGAGTTAACTGAGGTGATATAGTTGTTATCACTCAGTTATCGTAGTTAATTCGAGTTGGGGGCATGAACTTGAGTTTTCTACAATGATTCCTAAATTTTAGGAGTCTAGGTCCAGTTAATTTCATTTGTAACAATTTAATTAAGTTAAATGGAGTCATGTTCAGTCAAACTAGTTCCAACTATTGGAGGAACTAGTGGGAGGTCTAGTAGTGGGGTGTAACTTCGGTGTTTAACTAGTTAACTGAGTAGTCAGCCAAAATTAATTCATGCATGCATAAAATTAGAGCTACCCAGTTTAGATTGGAGTTCAAAGGTAGTGTAATATTAGTTGTAAACTATTCCAAGTTGTACATGTGGTGCACATAGTCAGAGAAGGACCTAAAGGAATTGTGCAATACATATTGAGGAATTTCCTAAATAATAGGGACTAATTCCTTGAGGAACAATGCAAGGAAATAAGAGCTTGGAGGGATTGAAAATTAGATAAGTGTTGGCCAAATTCAGTCAGTCAGGAAGAGGATAGAAGATAGAGGTGTAGGTTATGCTCAAGCTAGAGCAAGCATATTGTATTCATCCAGATTCTTTGATTAATGCAATACATACAGGAATGGGTTTTGAGCATTTGATTTCCCCTAGATAAATATATGTGTATGTATGTTAAATCATGATGGATGTTTTTTATATGTGTTCTCAATCGTGAATTTGTTTCCGCAAATTAGTAGAGTAGATTTGAGTCTTATGTTTTAGTAAATTACATGAGAAATTTTGAATCTACATTAAAATTCTAGATGGTATCAAAGCAGGATTCACAGTAGAGAATAAATTTCAAACTTTTTATTACATGGGGATCGACTTTGTAGGATCAATTCTTTAGAGCTAGTAGGATGAATTTCTATGGACTAAGACTTGAGTATGCCCTTGAGGGAATCTCGAATTATATTTCTCGGAAGGGTCGCATGGAGGCAGTATTGTAAGATAATGGGTTGAAGGAATTCATTGATAATTATATCCAAAAACCGACAGCAACTATTGCTCAGAATCTAGCAGATTGGAATAAGAGTGTATTCAAGGCGAGGAGGATTGTATTGGAGGGAGTACGAGACCATATTGTATCTAATATCTATGGTAAAGAGACTTCGTATGAAATGTGGTAATAATTTATAGATTTTTTTCCAGAACAATAGTGACCACAGGAAGCTGGAACTCAAGGACAAGATTCATAATATCAAGATGTAGAAGGGAGACACAATATCACATTACCTGAGCAGGTTCACACAATTTCGTGATGAACTTGGGAGTGTTGGTGTTATGGTTGTAGAAGGTGATCTGGTAAGCCTAGAACTTGTAGGCATTCCCAAGAGCTCGCACATCTACTAGGATTCGGTAAATGGGAAGGAGAAGCTACCAAATTAGGAAAGATTGTGGTCTGATTTGGTATATGAGGAGATAAGGTGGAATACCAGAAACATGACCACATCCAAGTGTGAGGAAGAAGAAAATTGTGCCTTGGATAGAAAGGGAAAGGGAAGAAATCCAAATCCAAAGGATAATTCATTCAAGGGGGAAAGAATAAATACTTATCCAAAATCAAGTGCTTTCACAGTCATGAATTGGAACACCATGCCACAAAGTTTCCACACAAGAAGGCAACCAAAAATCCCTTAGGAGGAGTGGTAGGTTAAGCTTTGGCTTCAGAATTCGAGTTGGACTTCACCTTCATTGCATGCATGTAAATCACAAGGATGGGTAGTTTGTGGTATTTGGATAGTGGTGCCTCATTCCATATGACGGGAAACCAAGAATTTTTCAGTGACTTGGAGGAGAAATACCTCTAGATGCACATCGAGATGGGAGATGATGGGAGGTGTTATCTATAAATTGGTACCGATGGGCTACTCCACTAGAAAACTTAGAGTAACTCTTTCAAACCAGCTTTTGATTGAGGATTAGCCTCTTCAGCCTGAGAGGGCTCTCTCAATTTAACTAATGATTTTCTCAATTATGTTTCAAATAAGATGGCTAACTCTGGGATAAGTATCTCAGTGTATTTGATTGCAGGTGAAAAATGAAATAGGTTTCACTACCATTGGGCTCATGGATTCAGTATGAAGGAATTCAGTGACAAATGAATCTCCTTGTGTAAGCTGGGGCTTTTACTATTTCAATGAAAAGACAATACTAACACACAGAAAATATTCAATAACTCAATGTTAAAAGGAAGTCAATTCATGCATAACATGAATTATGAGTAATTCAAAATAAATATATTGGAAACAAGATAAAGAGAAACATAAGACATAAGATCATTGAAACATTCCAAGAATCTCAGGTGAAGCAGAAACACAGTCAATGTATATTACTGATTATAAAAATTTACAATAGTGGTAGTGTCAAGGAACATTCTCCAACCCCTTCCAAACTCTTTCCTCTCCCTATTTATAGAATTAAGGTCCTTTACATCATTTTTACCAACTGGGCTAGACCATTGAATACCTTCACTTACACCTAATCTAACTAACAATTGATTACAAAGAGGAAAAATTAGAGATAACTCTGGTTTCAAGAATTAGAAACCTAATAGAACTCTTTCACTCATTATTACATTATCAAACTAGTAAAACTCCATAATTAAACAAGGTTTATTGAAACAGAAACCTCATGAGGTGGAAAAAGGCATGATATAACAATAAAACATCATGGCTGGAATATAGGAATTGTTCCTCAGATTATAACTATGAGTTGTCATGTTGATGATGTGGCAGCTTGATGAGCTGGTGAGTTGAAAAACTTTGTCAAAGACCCTGCCTTCACCAAAACATTCCTCTGATATCCTTTAAGCTTGGGTAGTTAACCATCAATACTCCTTAAAAACACTAAAATACTACCAAATGTCGTTCGCTGCAAAAACAGAGTAAAATAGGCAGTTTCGTAGTGTAGTTTGTTCGCAAATTCATTTCAGCCATCCAAGTCAACTTTTAGCCTCTCTTTTTTATTGGGATATGCTTGCTAGATAATATAAGCTAAATAAAACTCTTATCCTCCATTTATTTCCAGCCAAAATGATATTTCTTACAAAAATTAACCTACAGGGATTTTGTAGCGAAATCTGGCCTTCAAGCCTGGAGTTCGCTATGAAATTGCCTATTTGGCCAAAAAATCAGAATTTTGTTGTTTTTTTCTAAAACATAGGGCTCAGAAATGAGCTCATATCTCTGAATCCTTGATATATTTTACAATACGGGAGGAGGTTTTTTTAAATAATTTTTTTCTGAAGAAAAACCTCTCTTGGTTTTTTTAAAAACATCTCCAGGTGTCCGTAATCTGTATTTAAAAAACATGTCTAAAACAGGAAGAAACACATTCTGAAAATAGAGCCCAAAGACATCTTCGAATATCCCAATTGGTAGCACCTCTGAGAAAAGTGAAAGATTTCAATGTTCTTTGATATGTTCTTGACAATAACCTCTCTCAGTTTTTAAGAATTCCCCTCTATTTTCCCACAAAATTCTCTTGAATTTGACTACTCACAAAATTAAAAAACAGAGAAATCCCTTTGTATATTCTTGTAAAAACTCATGCAACCAACTTTGATGAAATCCTCTGCAACACTAGGGTATACCATGAGTAGATTTAGGTCCATGGGTTCATATCTCACACAGGAGCCTCCCTTTATTAGTCTTCTTCTGCATGGCTATCTCTTTTAACACTGTGCTGGCCTTCTTGAACTGTGACACCTGCAAGGAGAAAAACTGAACAAAAAGTTGCTTTCTATGAGACTATACTTTTTAGATAGGTGATATTGGGTTGATGCATGAAAATATCTAATGAAATATGACAGAGAGGTGCTTGGATATAAGTTTTAAAAATGGAATTCGAATGTGGAGAGAATGATGACAAATGAGGAGTGGAAAACAATGATGGATGGTATTTACGCTTTTGCATGCTTGGATGATTATGAAAACCAATTATATGACCTCACCTTTACCCTAAACCACTATAAACTTGGCAGGTCATCATCCCATTCATTTATGCATAAAAACATGATTTTGCAGCATTCTCAGTTATAAATTTGACAGATTTTCTACAGAATGATCAGGTGATTCTGTAGCGAAAATCACCTGTTTTGCATAGAATTCGTTGTGGAATCATGAAAAATCAGACATGTGGCTAAAAAATAATTTTAAACCAATACATATGAACCTAAGGTGGATTTGATAGATATGACTGAGATGACATGACTAATGAAGTGTTTTGGACTTAGGATAAAGACTTATTTCATGAATTTTTCATCAATTTCATGGACCAACCTTATGAGATAGAATGAAACCTAGGTGAGTGACCCTAATAAAAAATTTAAAATTTATGTTTTATAACAAGAGGTATATCATGACCAGTATTGGTATATTTACTTTTCAAAGGGAATCTGGGTCCCCTCTCAGGCTCAAGGATGTGATGTTTGTTCCTGGTCTAAAGAAAAATTTGGTTTTTGTCGCGGTGTTGGAAGATCGTGGCTATGCTGTGATATTCAGCAAAGGAAAGGCCTTCCTGAGACACATATCCATGGGAAAATTGAATTAGATTGGCATCTAGGTGAATAACCTCTACATGTTGAATGTGGAAGATTGTGCTGCTTTGAGCACAAAGGCAGAGAAGGTGCAGAGCCGAGATGCCAACGAATTATGCAATAGAAGACTTGGCCATTTGCATCATGAAGCCTTGAATATCATGCAACATATCACCATAGGCCTCCCCACTAGAGCACTAGAGCAGTAAAATACATGCAAAGGGTGTACCTTGGGGAAGTACAGAAAATCCACCTTCAATGATGGGATAGTAGGGCGCATGCAATCCTTGAAAGGATCCACTTTGATGTCTGTGGACGTTTCTTGATAGCCTCCACTACCAAGAATAGGTATTATGTTATATCTGTAGATGATTTCTCATGGAAGTGATGGATTTTCTTCATGTGGAATAAAGATTAGACTTTCTCCTAGTTTGTTGAATTTAAAGCACTTGTTGAGAAAGAAAATGGCAGGAAAGTGAAGGCTCTCAAGAGCGATAATGGCGATGAATATGTGTTGAATGAGTTTAAAAATTTATGTGCAAAGGAAGGCATTATAAGAGATTTGAAAACACCCCACAACAAAATGGGGTGGCTGAGAGGAAGAACAAAAGTATTGTGGGAGAAGCAAGGGTGATGTTGCATGAATAAGGCCTACTACTACACTTGTGGGTTGACGCATGCAACACAGTGGTCTATTTGCAGAAAAATATTCCTCATCAGATTCCTGGGATGAGTAAACCAAAAGAAGTTTTTTTAAGGAATAACTAGATGTGTCACACTTCATGATATTTGGATCATCAGTTTACTATCATGTTTCCAAGGAATCAAGGTAAAAGCTAGGGTCGACAATAGAGTTGGGCATATTTGTGAGGTATACAGAAACACCTCGCAACTATCGTGTGTATTTTCCATCTCTCAGGTTGATAGTTTTTCATAGAGATGTGAAGTTTGATGAGGAGAAGACGATGAGGTGTTCTCTTGAGCGGGAGCTTTAGTTGCATTCAAATAAGGAGCTTATGGCTCAAAAGGAAGAACCTCGGGATGTTGTGGAGTAACCATAAGAAGAGTATCAGAGAGTAGAGACACCCACTCAAGTAGAGACATCTAGAGAAGAAAGGAAGCGAACTAGGGAAGTTGACAGATTATTGCATGATGCTAGAGAGAATGTGGGAGCACCCACATCACATCGTAGGAAGAGGAGGTCACTGGATCAGTACATAGAAAAAATGGCTCTAATAAGTGAGCTAGTAGAGATAGAATCATCCTCATTCGAGGAAGCAATGCAGCAACCAGTATGGGTTTATTCCATGGTAGAGGAATATGATTCCATTGTTAGAAACGATGGTTGAAAGTGGTCCCAAGACTAGAGGACAAATCAGTGGTGGGTTAGAGATGGATCTACAAGGTGAAGCAAGCAGCAGACAGAAGCATTTAGAAACACAAGGACAGATTTGTAGCCAAGGGGTTCTCTCATGTGGAGGGAATTGACTATGAGGATACCTTTGATATAGTATCAAGGTACTCTTCTATTAGATCAATTCTATCACTTGCAGCATAGATGGAATGGAAGATCCATCAAATGGGTGTGAAGACAACATTCTTAAATGGAGTGATTAAGTAAGAGCTGTACATTGAAAAACCAGAAGTATTTGAGATCTTTTACAAAGAGTCACATGTGTGCAGACTCAAGTGAGCATTGTATGGATTGAAACAAGCACCATGTTCTTGGTACACCAGAATCGACAACTCTCTCACTGGGTTGGGCGTCACCAAAAGTGAAGCAGGTGAAAAAATTTACCATATTGTTTTTTAAGGTAAATTGTTGATTATAGTATTATATGTCGATGATTTGATTTTAACTAGTGATGAGAAGTTGATCAATGCTTGCAAAGAGGACCTTGCAAGAAAATTCGAGATAAAGGACATGGGACTCATGTTTTATTTCCTCGGTTTGGAATTATGGAAAGGAGATGGGGAACTATTTGTCTATGAAGGAAAGTATTCCAACGAGATATTGAAGAACTTCTACATCGAGAGTAGAAAACCCATGGACACTCCTTTAGCATGTAGTTGGATAAAGAGGATTCCACTTCAAGTGAGGAAGTGGAGGCTACTATTTACAAGCAGCTTGTGGTTTCACCTATGTATTTGGTGAACACACGACCTGAAATGTGTTATGAAGTTAACAAACTTACTCAAGAAATGGTTTAGCCAACCAAAATGTATTGGAAGGTATCAAAACATGTTTTGAGATACCTCAGAGGCACTACTCAGTTTGGTATTTGGTACAAATAGACAAAGGGAGTGAAGCTACAAGCCTTCACAGATGCAGATTGGGTAGGGAGTCCATCGAAAAGGAAGAGAAAATCAGGAGGAATTTTTATTTTTGGTTCAACAACAATTTCTTGCCACAACGGGAAATAGAGATCTGTGGCACTCAGTTCAGCAGAAGCTGAATACATGGCTTCCAGTCAAGCAACATGTGAGGCTATCTGGATGAGGAAGATTATTGTTTGCTTATTTGGTCAGACACTAGCATATTTGGCCCAATTTTCGACCACCAAAATGTCTCTATTGTGACACGTAGGTGTCCCAAGAGCAACACTTTGAGTTTGGGCAAAACATTTCTTCCTGTATCATCGCATATGCGACACTTCTAATAATTGTCGGAATAATGACACTAGACACAACACATCTTCATTTAGTCAATATTTGAATTGCATTGTTTATTGTCGCTATTATGACATCATGTGGAGGCGTCGGTATTAATACACTGATGCCTTCCCATAATTTGTCACAATATATTAATTTTCCAGTGATGGAAATAACCATCAGAATTGTGACACGAAACAACCGTCAGAATTGCAACGCGGCTCGTAGAATTTTTTTTGGGGGCAGAAGTAACCCTGAGATGATCATCCACTTTAAGAAGGAACTCACATTTGTCTTATGGCATGATATCAGTAGTTGATAAAGGAGAAAGGAACATGTACGACCTCCCAAGCGATCTAGGATGCAAGACAATTGTCTCAGTTGTCTTGCATCCTAGCCTAACTCGCTTGGGAGGTCGCCGATCTTCGTTTCTCATTTATAAACAATTGGAATCATGCCATAAGAGAAATTTGAGCTCATTCCTAAAGTGGATGATCATCTCAAGCTTACTTATGCCCCTACAGAGGTATCTTCGGTAATAATTTGGTACCTTTTTTATAAGATCAAGGGCATGTTCATTTAACATGCTGGTGCATAGCATGGCAAAATTATATTGTTCAATGCTTCATTAAAATAAGCAACTTTTCCCACTAATTTCATCATGGACAAGATAATTTATAGTTGTATGTGAAAATGTACCATAAGGATATTGAGCTTCCTTATGCATAACTTGTGTTTGATTGTGTTACCTAGTTTAGATTTGATTTTGATAGAGCCACCCTTAAGGGGTCGGAAAATCTGTGGCATTCCTAGGTGATTCAACCAATCTATAGCAGCAATCAAGAAACCATTTTTAGCATGAAAATCAGCCTTAGTTTTGTGGCAGCACATTGTTTCAAATAACATCTAAGAGTATGTTCCGGAATGTTATGTAAATATCCATGAAAAATCAGTCGAGGTGATTTATGTTTGCAGGCCAATGAGACACTTATACCAACAGAGCATTCAACTGATAGACAGATTTGGAAGGTTGTTATAGAGTCGTTTTAGAGAGATTTTAACCAGTACATGAACCTTTGTATACTGAAAACCCTGAGGTGACCATAGAACACATTCATTGAAACATCCATAGTAATTTTCTAAGAAATTTTGACAGCTATAGAAATATTCCTTCAAACCGTATAAACACAACATGAAAAAAAAAATGTGTGAATTAGACCACTTTTCAATGTTAAAGGGACTGTACTGTGGGCAACAGAAGAGGAGCTCTTGTAGCATCATTTTGAGGGAATTTGTGTGGAATACAATACCTCACAGAACATTACAATATAACAACAAGTGATATTTACTGAGGGTTAAGAATATGTCTCATTTTGGGGCTGCAAACAAAGTGCTCCAACAAAAGGTCACTTTCAGCTCAGCATCAACACATATACAGATCGAGTTGGCACATAACTTGAGGTGACCACACATGGATTGTTTATTTGGAGACCTATTCACCCACCATTTTTATGGAGTTTGCCTCATTTTTTGGGGGTTCCTAAGGTGTCTCTTCACCTTTCACCCCACTTGGAGCCCTTTTTCATGGATCTATGACCTTTGGAAGTGGCAACCAGTTTTGAAGGCTTTGGGAACCACATATGCTAGCATCATCTCATGAATCATTCACTTGGATAACCTAGTGCCTACTTAACTTAGGGGACCTTGAGGTATTTTTAGTTACTCTTCACATTCCTTGCCTTGTTGATGCATCTTGGACGCCACACATGCATAGTGCCTGTTGAACCCAAAAATGGGGTACTCCTGAATTTTTTGAGAAAAATGCATGTGTCATCAAATGGCCCTGGTTAAAACTTGGAAATAATGTTGGTCCACTGACCAAGCCATCCCTATCATGCATGTTAGCTATGCCTTGATAAAATATTATATGTTGGCCATGGGTAAAATGTGACTCAGGTAAAGAAACTTTCAACAATAATAACAATCAGATTTATGATAGCTCTTGAAGCCCTGAAATAAGAAATGTTGCACCTGAAATGTGACACTTTATGATTTGAATCCAGCCTTAAAAAAAACGAGCTTGGTTTTAACCAAATGAAAATGAAATTAGAAGCCAGTTTTGTGGCCCCATTGAACCAATCTATGCTCTCTATTGGCAGTAGTAAATTCAACCTCAACAAGACTCAGTTGTTGAAGGATGACATTTTCAAGAGTAGAATTGTTTTTGGTAAAACCTAAAGGACATTGTAGCTACAGTTGTTAAGGTAGTTTCAATCCACATTCAGTCATAGGTAGAGTAGAGAATCAGAGATGAAATGAAATGGTTTGTAGTACACTTTTTCCAACAACAATGTTGGGTTTCTAATGCATAACCAGAAAAATCACAGACTAATTGACTTAAGGCATAGTTTGGAGGAAATTGCGCAATGTATTCTGACCAAATTTATGACAGCAAGGTTCCTAATCTTATAGTGCATTGAAAATGGGTCGAACAGCTTGAAAATTACACTATTTTCATGTCACAAAATCTGGGCAGTGCCCTTTTGGATTGTGGAAAGTAAATTTGGAGTGTTTTCTGCCTTATTGAGAGTGGGGAAGGATACGTGTAAAACCCACTATATATCAAAAATATTAGAGGCAATGAGTGGCCTAATTTCATGTGATATTTACTCATGGAAACAATCGTTTGGAAACATTTATCTGGTAGTGACTACAAGGTAATCCACTTCAGAAATTTGGAAGAATTTTAAGGATCAAAACTGACCAAGCATTTGACATTTGGCACTATACTTTAAAGCAACAACAGAATTAAAATATTTGACAATTTATTTTGATGAATATATGACAACAAAAATTCCAAATATCCTACAACAAGGTTACCCTCCTTAAAGCATGCAAAGGACAACCATTTACCCAGTCATAAACTATACATATTTGTATTGTTAAAGAGACATATAAAAGCAGTTAGGGATTTAGACCAGAAATGAAACTATTCCCTTGATGCCTTGTTGACACTTTTAAAATAGGACTGAAAAACGAACAACATTATGACTAATTTTATGATAATCCTCTTGTGTCATATAGGAACAACAATATAGAAAGGGATAAATTGTGCTCAACTACAATTTTCCCGCACTAGAATCATTCCATAAAAAGAAAAAGAGGAATCCACTTGGTTGAAACTTGGAGATGAAAATGCCAAGTATTTTCATCACTTTACAAATTATAATAAGATTACTATTTGGGAAATGGAGGATGGGGAGGGTAATATTGTCAGAATTTGTAATGAACTAGTTGGTCTACGGGTGAATCACTTTGATGAGGTTTTGCAAACTTACTATATATTCTAAAGTAATTCAATACAACAACAAATTCTTGCACAATCTGGTGAAATTGTGCCCACTTGAGACTGCTAATGTCATCTATAACCTCATTAGAAAAGTCTCCACAACTAGTATCCTTCCTATTTTTAGAACAAGTGTCTGGTGAGTCACTTATTTCACAAAACTCACATTCTCCCAAGTCATCCTTGAGAATTCTCAGCCATGTCTGCACACCACATGTTTCCAAATGTTTCTTAGCTCCTCTAACATTATATGCTTGATGAAGTATTCATAGGCTCCATAAGTGATGCCTTTCTCACAACACTAGTATCTCCATTTTTTGACATCACTTTGGACATAATAATCCAAAGTCATACATGGTGTAACATGGCTCAACTAACCAAAATGGTTGCTTCTTAAATTCCTGAATTGGATATACAAAATGAAATGGGCAAAAATAATTTCAAATCTATAAAAGAAAATAGTGGAAAATAACAATAAAAATTCTATTTCCCATATTCAAACTATCAAGCAATGCTCAAACCATCTTCAATAATAAATCCAGCTACCTGGCCAATCTTTTGGTTTGTTCACAAATTTTATGTTTCAGGGTATCTAGTGGGGGTTTAGATTTCATGTTCTGGAAAAAGAAGAGTTAATCCTAGAGAGAAGGGAAAAACTTACTTACTATAGGAAAATCTAGTTCCAATCCGACAATTTCAAGTAGCCTGAACCTATCCTCGTCTAAAAAATAATAAATACACCTTGCACATCTACCTTGGGTAAATACACCTTGCTCATAATAATATTGTAACCTTATTTCTTTTGCTTAACTAATGATATTGTTTGGGGAACTTGGATGCATGTTGTCACTGACACAATATAAAATAGTAGTGACTCTGAAAAATACCCTACTGAAAGCATATATACACAATTCTGGTGACTCAGAAAAGTACAGAGTTTCCAAATTAACATCGGTTGAATATGAATATGAATCTTGGGTTTGTAAATATTCCATGATTAAATGACATCTTGGATCATTAAGTTCTGAAAATCCATTTATGTCACATAACATCATGGATTTGTAATTTTAACAAAATTCTATTTGGTTTGATAATTCTCTTAAAACTGCAACCTTAATTAATACAAACATTAAAAAAATATTTTCTAAAGGGTTATCTTTTGAGCATTATCTATTGGAGAAAATCAGCCTAAGATTTATTTCCATAATCTGTGGTTCTCTCAGTTCTGCATTTTTTCTCTGTAGCAATGGCACTTCTGGCCAAGAAAATTGTGTCCAGATAGGAATACAGGGTGAAATATGCCCCAGGTGGATTTTGGGAGGTTGGCGATTGAATTGGAAGAAGTTTAGACACTTGGATTGATGACCTGCAGAGCTGAGTTCAGCCCCACACAACCCTTTAAGTGTGCTTGGATCATAGGGTCCCTCCACGTGACCATCCATACCACTGTGCTCATTGAGACCTGCACGACTCTGGGTGTTGAGGTGAGATAGTGCTCGTGCATCATCTTCTCCATGTACGACTATGCTTCCATGGCTATTTCCCATGATAACACTGCATTGTTTGCTTGGAAGGGGGAGATGTTGTAGGAATACCGGTGGTCTACTGAAAGGGATCTTAACTGGGGTCTAGGTGGTAGCCCTCATCTAATTGTCGATGACAGTGGAAATTCAAATTTTTTGATCCATGAGGCGATCAAGGCCGAGAAGAAATTTTCCAAGACCAGGAAGTTTCCAGATCTGGATTCTACCATGAATATGGAGTTTCAGATGGTTTTGGATTTGATCAAGGAGACCATCAAGATGGATCCAAAAGGTACCACAAGATGACGGAGATGTTGGTTGGTGTTTTTGAGGAGAAAATTACTAGTGTTAAGAGGCTTTATCAGATGCAAGCCAGTGGGAATTTTTTATTCTCTAATATCAATGTTAATGAATTTATTACCAAGAGAAAGTTTGATAATTTATATGGATATAAACACTCTCTCCCAGATGATCGGATGAGAGCCACAAATGTCATGATTGTTGGTAAGGTTGTTGTTTTTGGAAAGGGGTGTGCTATAGCTCTAAAGGTTGTTGGAGCTAGGGTCATTGTTACATAAATTAATTCAAATTTTTCCCTACAAGCTCTTACATAAGGATTTCCTGTCCTTACCCTAGAGGATGTATTTTGAAGTTTGAATTACTGATATTTTTGTTCCCATCACCAGCAACAAGGATATCATAATGGTGGATCACATGAGGAAAATGAAGAATAATACCATTGTTTGCAAAATTGGTCATTTTGACAACGATATTGATATGCAAAATCTTGAAAATTTCCCTAGTGTTAATAATGTTACCATCATGCCTCAAACAGATAAGTGGGTGTTCCCTGATATTCAACATATAGGTGTTACCTATGCTACCAAGTCATTCAACATCCATAATTATCTATACAATAAATACAAGTAATGTTTGTATTATTTTTTACTCTAAGATGAGTTCTTATGATGATGTTAGAACATATGTTGACTATGTCAAAACATACCTGAAAAATCTCCTCTTCGTTTCAAGAACAACTTATTGGAGTCGCCTGAACTTGGAACAAACCTCCCACGATCTGAAAGAGTAGCAACTAAGTTAATATTGGTTCTACACCATCAAACCTACATGATCGAAAGATCCAAGATTGGTTCTACACCATCAAACCTACAAAAAGACAAATAGATGTTTCCATTTGTTACCAATTGAACTGCATTTAAGGCTCAAACCTTCTGAATAGCATCCCAGAGGATCTCATATTGGGAAGTTGTGTCTATGTTTTTCAAAGCAATCTATTTCCTTTAGGCAGAAAGGATCATCACAAGAACTCATAGGTATGTTTGGCAAGAAATGGTGGCTCCTATTTGTCCAATTCTCCATTATGATTAAACAACCATATTAAACCATTGTCTGTTTGTCCCATTAAATTTGTCGGTCCACTCTAGTCAAAGCCCCATTATTCAAGGTAGTTTTCATATGGTTATGTTGAAGTGGCTTGAAGTCTTTGGTGCTCCCATGATAGCTTTAATCATTCTCTCATGGTAATATGACTGTGCACATTGAAAGGATATTCATTTTCATAGAAAACATCAAAAATAGCTTCTTACAGTCATTCAAATATGGGAATGTTATACAAGTCCATCACAAAATGGAATATTTTCACATAATTTTTAAAATTTTCTTACTACCGCATGTTAATCTAAATGTTGTGAAATCATTATATAGCGCCCTAGCCTGAGTATGTTGGTTTAACCACCTAATCCCTCAACCTCAACATTATAATATTAATATAGTCACATCGTTGTTGTATTAAGTGGCTTACATATGTTCCAACTTTATAAGTTGTAACACGCCCCGTAACACAAAAATTGCATTCCTAGATTATTACCCACCCCCTTAACATAAGGCTTGAAACTTAATCACTTCATGTCTTTTACAAAGGATAAATGCAACTCAAAATCCAAAGACCACATGTGGGTAAAAATCACATCTAGTGGGTCACTTGGATAACTTGCTAGTGGCCCATAGCACCTCGTAATGTTCCCAATTTTAGCCTCAAGCTAAAATGGAACATTATAGTAATATTTTTATTTTTATTAATAAAATGGGTAAGGAGACCCCTTAACCCCCCTTGATTATAGAGAAATAATAATATTTAGGAGGAAGGAGGATAAATAAGCAACTAAAATAAACACCTAATGGTGTGAACATGATAGGATCATCTTGAGTTGGCCATCTTTGACTAAGTCAACAACGCTCGCCTTTAGAGGGGTGGCTTCCCTAGAAGACAACGCAGCTTTTGGAGGGAAAGCATTCAAAAGTGAATGGAAACCTAATGGTGGGACCTATCGTCGAGAAAGAGTTGATTTTCTTTTATAAGAAAGAAGGAAGCTGACTCATTTGGCTCATGCTTTGATTCAAAAATTTGGCAAAGTGAGGCCAAGGACTTGCACATCCGGGGTTGTTTAGTAGGGGATTGCGAGTGTTCTTGAGCACCGGGGGGTGTTCTCAGGGAGGGGATCCCCCACCTCTTCCTCATGGGAGGAGAGGATTTGAGCTGAATTTCCTCATTATGACATTTTGCCAAGCTCACTCCTCGACTGCAAAGATTATTTCGTAGCATAATGGTGTTGTGTTGCTTTGGGTAGCAGCGAGAGGAACTCATAGAGTCTTTCCTTACTTTCTTTTTCGGTGGTGGAGTGATATCTTCATTGGAGGAGCTATAGAGAGGGTTATTTGACCATATTTCAGATCTCGTGGCATCGGGCCACTCATTCACCATCTCCCACCGTGGCGTCATTTGGAGAAACCGTTATTCCATGAGGGCGTTGTTGAGGGAGATTCTTGTGCTCATGTGAGGAGTGCTTTTGAGTAAAAGGGGGATCGGCCCCTTTTCCCTTGAGAGCATTATCAGAAGAGGGCATCAGCATTTCATATCAGCCACAACCTCATATTCATTTGGTTTCAAATATACGGTGACAATTTGTTTGTCGCTATTGTATTTTTATCTGCATTTCTAGCAATCTCCCTAAGATTGGCTAGAAATCCCATATTGAGCCCATTTTCCTCTCTTGGGAAATTTTCTTGTATCTTTCAGCTAAATTATCATTTTATATGTATTCAAGATCTGCATCTCTCATAGATATCTGACAGTCACTACCCTCCCAAGCATTTTGTGCAGAGTGCAGATCTCATGTATTACACTCGCTTATTCATTGGAGATTGGGTCTAAGAGCTTGAGGGCCTTGTTCCCTCATGATATTTTCAGTACATTCTTGCTCATATATTAATATAATTTTGGCTGTAGCATTTACCCTCTCTCATGATACACTCATATTTTTCGTAGCTCGTAGTTTGATGTTTTGCATATTGTTGTAAGCTCTCTCATTGGCATTATTTTTAGAGATCTAGTTTGGGGAGATCTGTATAACCCATCTAGAATCATTTATTTAAGCTCATTATCTAAAGGGAAGTTATATTAGATGTGTTCTAGGGCATCCCAATGTTGATTTAGCCTTATTTGATGCAGCAGACTTCCTTATACAAACATTCTCAAGGACATCAGTAGGGTAAATTCCCGAGGTGGAATATCGCATGTCCATAGTGCGAGTCCGTGAAGGGCTAGCTAGCCTCGGATATCTCCCTTATTTGAAGGATACATATCCCGTAAATTCCCCAACATTCAATCTCTAAAATGGACTTGCAGTTGTCTCACTAAAGAATTAAAAAAATGGAATATCTTAAGATATTCCCGATGGAAGCGAGAAAAATTCCGCATTTGGAATACTACAGTAGTAGCCGCAGCATGATCTTGGCTCGCACCTGTGCCCAAGATACAATGCTATCAGAAAGAGGAGCTTCTCTCCAAGGAGAGGAGATTTACAAAGGATACAAGGAAAGAGGAATGAAGGAAGAGGAGGTTTCCCTTCTTCTTTTCTGGCACCATTGAAGAAATCATCTGAAAACCTTGATGAAAGGAAAGGTGGAAGATTTTCACGAGAGGGTTTGTTGATAAGACAAATCTTATATATTTTCATGAAGGGTGTGGGCATTCAGCCACACATGCACGAAATCCACGAGCGCAATCCCTTTGTTCACTTGCTGCCCTGCGGGAGTAGAGGAAGAAAATGAGGCCATGGAAGGAGCAAAGTAGCTGCAACTTAAGAGTATGGCTCATGATTGTTGGTTTGAAGGATCCATTTTTCATTGTCATGCAAATGAAAAAACATGTGATGCATTCACTAAGTTGATGGAAAAACTTGTGAAACTCATTGTGTCATAAACACAAACACTTTGCATACATTGGAAAGAACCAACGAGCGCTGTCACTTTAGGAGGAGATCCATCACCACATGAAGGTGAAAAGGGAGCCATTGCTTCCACTTGAGGAGCCCTTGTGTCCTTGCAAGGAGTTCCAAATATTCTTGCATTTGGGTACCAAGACACAATTCTAGATCCATATGTAGCATTTGTCGATTGTGAGATGGAGGAAGAAGAGAAAAAGGATCGGCATGAAGGGATGATGAGCATTCTCCCTTATCTATTTCAGAAATTTTCTTCACATGGGAAAGAGTCGCATGTGCGTAGGAGAGAGGGACAAATCAGTCCACTCATACATGCGATCTTATTTCAAATCTTAGATGTCTCACTTTTGAGGGTTTTTCGCTTGGGAGTCCACTCGATCTAGAGATGATGAGAGGCATCATGTTATTTGGCCCACCACTCTTGGATTCTCGAAGAGGTGAGGGACATTAGAGGAGTCCATTATAGCACAGAGGTTTGGGGATAAACACAAGAGGGAGGGACACACTCTCTCGTTTTCGATCTCACCCATTCTCATCTGCTACACTCATGACCGATAGAGTTTGTCGCATGGATGGAGGGTAGCATCTTCATGATGCGAGATGACGACTCCATGGATTTAGTGAGAGAGATTACTTCCCTTTGAGGAAGAACTCTTTCATGCTTTGGAGTAGAAGGAGGCCACTCATGCTTACATTGCCCAAGATCGGTAGATTATTTGGAGGTGATAGTCTCTCATGGGAGGCTTATATTCGAGAGATCACCATTTCTTTTGAGTATGAGCAGTCGCATGATGGCATGGCAGCAACTTGGAGGATGAATTTGGCATGAGGGGGATGTCAAGGTAGCAGAAGCGACGTGATGGAGCACCACATTGCGAATACCAACGCTTGCCTCATGTGGAGGATTGATCTAGGATGGAGGACTTAGCTTTGGTTGAGTATTCCCGGGATCTTGATGCATGCATGATTCTTGGATGGCCTTGATGGAGATGGAAATTACTAAGTGGATGACATGATCATCCTGTCATCATGGCGGACTCTTCTGACTAGAGTTTCTAGTCCCAAGGAGAAATTATTTGCATGCGACATGTGAGGACTTCCTAGCTATGCATTTGGATGCATACTTTGATTGGCTAGAGGAGTTCACTTGGAGGGCATTCATCTTGGCATCTATCATCATAGGGGAGATATGCATAGCTTGCTTGATTATGGTGGATAGAACCTCACAATCACTTCCCTACTCATTGGAGGTAGAGGGAAATTCTTTGTTGGACCATTTCTCACTCAAGAGTTCAAGTACAAATTGGAGAAGGTATAATCTCACATTTTCTATTGTACTTTCCTCCTTGTTTGAGCAGTATGATGAGTCAAGAGGAGTTTCTCCTTCTTGCATAATGTATAAGGATGTATTTGTAGACTTTTGTAGTAGAATAATGGACCATTCTTATGGTGGTTTGTGGAGGGAGCCACATGCTCTTTGGTGTGCACCATTGGCACCAATTTATATTTCCATGTTCCTATCTTCTCTGAGATGTGTGTGGTAGCAAACAAGTAGGGACTGGGAAAAATTACTTGTTATGTATATTTTTGATGCAGGGCAAAGAGACTCACTGCTGCCGGTCCCATGAGAGGAGCAGGGTGACCCACTCTCTAGTTGTTTTGTAATGACATATTTGTTTACATTGTATTATGCTACCTTGTATTGTTGATGCTTATTTATTCACAGGGAGCACTATTTGGAGAGTGACTTATATGTTGGGACAGAGCCCATTGGGAGCACTATTATCCCCACTACACATGTCCTATATTGCAAGAGATAACATTGGGCAAACCATGATTGCCATACTATTACTTTTCTCTTCTTGTGGGGAAAACCACTTGGAGATTTTGGAGAGGCATTTCATGGCTGAATATTTTGATGGGGTAGCTTGGGACACTCTTGGAGGTCATGTAATTTCAGCCCAAGGGCGGAGGCGCCCCATATGTACTTCAAAGGGAGAGAAGAGCTTATTGGGATGAAGCAACAAACTCTTCGTTCAGCCATTACATTGCACAAGAACTAGGGGGCAAGATTTCCATTTGGATGATAGCATGGATGAGGGGAATCATTAGTGGGATTATATTTTCCCATGCATGTCATCACTCCTACCTTAAGGAGGCCATAGTTCAGCAGGGATATTTCCACCTACACCTTCTATCTTTCCGTAAGGTGCACCATTCCAATTTGCATACTTGGGAGGAGGCATTGGAGGACGCTTTAACCCAAGACGTGTCTTGAGCAAATGTGGGAGATTGTTGATGAGGAGGCCACAAGATGAGAAGGGGGAGAAATTTTTGTTCTCTCTATGCGTTTCTTGAGGACAAGCAACTTGTGGGAGGAGAGGATCGTAATGTTCCCAATTTTAGCCTCAAGCTAAAATGGAACATTATAGTGGCATATTTTTATTTTTATTAATAAACTGGGTAAGAGACCCCTTAACCCCTTGATGATAGAGAAATAATACTCCCTTAGGAGGAAGGAGGATAAATAAGTAGCTGAAATAAAAACCTAATGGTGTTAACATGATAGGATCACCTTGAGTTGGCCATCTTTGACCAAGTCACATGACTACTTGCTAGACAGTGGCTTGCTTGAGAAGACAACGCAGCTTTTTGGAGGGAAAGCATCCAAAAGTGAATGGAATCCCTAATGGTGGGACCTATGGTGAGAAATAGTTCATTTTCTTTATAAGAAATAAGAAGCAACTCATTTGGCTCATTCTTTGATTCAGAAATTTGGTAGTGAGGCCAAGGACTTGCACATCCGGCTGTCTAGCGAGGATTGCAGGTGTTCTTGAGCACTAGGGGTGTTCCCGGGAGGGGATCCCCCACCTCTTCCTCATGGGAGGAGAGGATTTGAGCTGCATTTCCTCATTATGGAATTTGGGCCAAGCTCACTCCTTTAGTTGCGACGTTATTTCGTAGCATAATGGTGTTGTGTTGTCGAGGTAGCGGCATAGGAACTCATAAAGTCTTTCCTTACTTGATTTTTCTGTGGTGGAGTGATCTCTTCATTGGAGGAGCTGCAGAGAGGGACCTTGGACCATATTTCAGATCCGTGGCATCGGGCCACTCATTCACCATCTCCCCACTGCGCAGTCATTTGAAGAAACTGCGTTATTCCATGAGGGCGATGTTGAGGGAGATTCTTGTGCTCATTAGGAGGAGTGCTTTCTGAGTAAAATGGGACTCAGACCCTTTTCCTTGAGAGAGATTATCGGAGGAGGGCATCAGAATTTTAGATCAGCCATAGCCTCATATTCATTTGGTTTTAGGTTGTACGTACAATTTGTTTGTCGCTATTGTATTTTATCCGGCATTTCTAGCAATCTCCACGAGATTGGCTAGAAATCCCATATTGAGCCCATTTTCCTCTCTTGGGAAATTTTCTTGTATATTTCAGATACATTATCATTTTATATGTATTCAGCGGCTGCATCATCTCATAGAGACCTAGCATGATCACGCGCTCCCAGGTATTTTGTGCGAGCGAGCAAGCATCTCATGTATTACACTTGCTTATTCATTGGAGATTGGGTCTAAGAGCTTGAGGGCCTTGTTCCTCATGATATTTCTCATACATTATTGCTGATATATTAATATAATTTTGGCTGTAGCATTTACCCTCTCATGATACACTCATATTTGCATGATTTTCATATTGATGTTTTGCATCATTCTTGTAAGCTCTCTCATTGAGCATTGTTTTAGAGATCTAGTTTGGGGAGATTTGTATAACCCATCTAGAATCATTTATTTAAGCTAATTCTCTACGGGGAAGTTATATTAGATTTTTTTATAGGGCATCCAACATTGGTTAGCCTTATTTATGCAACATCTTCCTTATACGACATCCTCAAGGACCCACGTGGGCAAGAAATTCCCGAGGTGGAATATTGCATATCAATAGGCGAGTAGTCTGTGAGAAGGGCTATCTAGCCTCGTGGATCTCTCCCTTCTTTGAAGGATACATATCCTATAAATTCACCAACAAATTCAATCTCTGAAATGGACTTGCGGTGTCTCACCGAAGAAGGAAAAATGGAATATCTTAAGATATTCCCGATGGAGCAGAAAATTCCATATTTGGAATACTCATCGCTGCTTTGCCAATTTTTAGAAGAACCATATGGGTAAGAGGCATGCCATGTCTTCATTTTCTTCTCTAAACCCTTCATCAAGTATGTTGAGCCGCATTTTTTTTCCATGTTTTTACGATTTTCTATCAAATAATTATGTGCTTTTGACTAGTGTTTTTAATCATTATTATCTCGTTAAGAGGCATTCGTAGGCAATATTACAAATTCTTCTTGTTAAGTGTTTTATTTATAAATATCATTAATAATATGCCTTTGATGTCATATGAACGAGCTATGTAGTTTCATACCGACACGGTACAAGAATGCTTCCTAAAAACGCGTTCAGGTACGGATTTATCTTATGTACGGGCAAAGCAAAAACTCGGATTCAATGTCAAGGATTGAGCACTACATTCTTGCACCTTTTAGGAGTCTCAAGATGAGATTCAAGATGAAGTCAAGGAAGGATATGATGTTCCATATAGCTATGGATTTTTCCATGGGAGCCATGCACTTCGGGCTATTTAATTGAACATTGATTGCTCCAATTCCATGGAAAACAATAACTAATAGTGTGTCGACATCAAACTCAACATCGAAAACCCTAGTATTGGCCACACATTAGGATGCATTTTGAAATTCGATGTATAATTCTTCAATATGTGTATATGTTTGTACTATATGAGGCCTTGTTTATATTTTCATCTAACAAGATCATTTATTCTTGAATTTCAAAAATAATCATATTTGTAAATAATTGGGTTTTGGAAACTCAACAAATCCCATGAGTAAATTAGTCACTTTGAAGACCTGCAGTAACCATATGTAATTAATAGTGACCCTATTAGGCTATTCATTAAAACCTTAGGAGCTGCATTTGGTAAGCAAAGGAAACAACGTTGCATTGGAGTCTTGTTGCATAGTTTGAAGAAGCACCTTGCTCCATATAAGCTTAGTCCCTAAATCTAGTTATTAACACAATCGCATCCAAATGGAAAAAAGGCAAAATTTGTATAAGTAAACTTATTCCCTCGCATGAACTCCCCAATGTATCCTTATCGTAAATAAGGAGTGGTTATTACATTCCAAGTTCTTGTTGGGATGAATAAGGGTCACCCATCATATGCTCGTATGAGTGAATTCCATAGGGAAAGATAAATATTACACGATGGATTCAACTACAACAAATCAATTAACACCAATTTTAAACGATGTTCATCAATCATCGAATGACAAAAGAATGATCTTCCACCTAAATTCAAAGCATTCATTTGAAACTTCCTTGTTGTTACGCATTCCGACAAATACTTCATGGTCGATATCGGTTCTTGCATTTATGGAAATCGTAGATCGAGTTTCAAATCCATTCAAGCTTATCATATCTTTCGTCGATTTTGGTGTAGATTTATGAGTCATGTGTGAGGGCATGTTTACGTAGCTATAAAACAAAAGGTCATGTAATCGATGAGGGGGAGCCGGGATCGACATGAATAAAACAGGAATGAGAATCGAATGGAGTAAGGAGAAAATATGCCCGGCCCGTATCCGCATCGAATTGTCGAGCACAAGAAATCGAAATGGACCAAATGAGATGGTGTATTTATTAATTGATGTTCGAATCAATGTTTGATTGAATGTAATAAAATTTTGGTTCCGACATTTTTTTATATGTAAGAATTGTGATTTTGTTTTTTTCTAAGCATTGAGTTAGTTTAGGACTTGCTCTAGGAAGTGGCAACGATCCACCGGAACCTAGAGTCGAGTCCTGTGTTCTTTGTAGATGTAGGAATTTTGATTTACTCTGCATAATTATATTTTGTTTTGGAATTTTTTTTCTAAATAGGATTGTAGATTTCCTAATTATGTACTTAATAATTACTTTGTTTTCTTGAATTTAGAGTGAGACAGTGGAGTGTATTGTCGGAGAGTCTTTGTGAATACATGGAGTAAACAATTTATGAGCGCATGCATAAGAATTATGTCCCGTACTTTAAAATTGAAGAGAATATTTAGAATTTATGCTTTGAACAAATTAGATTGTAATCAACTCGTTGATGTTTTAATTTGACAAAGTGTGATAGATTGCATTGGATTTTAAATCATGAAGTCTTGAACATTTTCTATTTTCATGCGTTTGAGATTAGGAATGAATATGTGTGTGAGAGTGTGAAATACGTTAAAGTCAGATAGGTGTGTTTTAATTAGATAATTAGATTTCATTTGAGTTACTGAATAGGGTTGAGTAATTTGTTTTGTAAAGAGTGATTTTGTTAAAGTACAATAGTTTCATTTAAAAAAGCATTAGGGTGATTTGTTGTATTTACGATTTGTGAAATTTGATGCAAAAGATTGAGTTTTGTTTGATTTAGATCGCTGTGTCAAGTTAGGTACGCTTTTGTAAACAAAATTAGTTTGACTAGTAGCAATAGGTGTAAAAGATTTCCATTTACGTAATTTAAATCATTTGATTTGTTTTTGTCCGCTTTATGAATACCACTTTGAGCTATTAAATTATCATAGGATAATTTAGATCTATTCTTCCATAATATTTTGTTACAAGTAAAAATATATGTTTAGTCTCTTTAATAATTAGAAGTTGAAAACCTTATTTAAGATTGTAGCTCAGCTTAATTTCATTATGCCTATATTTCGATAAGATTGTCTTTTTGATTGCGAGAGAATTAGAATAAGGATTGAGTTAAGTAGATTTCATTCATAATGCTTGTGTTTTAAGTGTGAGTTTGGTTGGCTAATAGAAGAGTGTTTTTATCATTTTTATACTCGACTTTATAATCAATAAGGAAACTTATATACTTTAACCATTACGGTCGAGCCAAGACGCAGTACAACTCGCGTTTATGACTCCCGGATTGAAAATTAATATTGAGAGGTTTAACTGACAATTAAAACCCCCAACATTTTGGCGTCATTGTCAGTGAGTTATATTTTTGGCCCGGTCAAATTTTTCTTATCGAGTTTCAAGGATATTGCAGGGGTAGTCAGAGGAAGGAGAGAATACGGTAAGACATGAGTGAAGAGCCACACATCCACGATTGTGGGGTTGCTCCAAATTCTGCCATCTTGCTTATCTTTTGACCTTTTATTTCCTTTCCTTTATGCGTAGAAGTAGAAGCAGGGATTTAGACATTTAATTTCCAAATTTCTTTGCCTTTAATAGATTAACTAGTACTTTGATTCGGCATTTTTCCTTTCATGCAATTGTGGTGAATTTTTACTTTAGACAATAGCTCAATATTCCAACATTATATCATTTTTTGGGTACTATAAGAACCCCTTGTGTACTAATCCATGTGATGATAGAATATACACGTTGGACTTATCAAGAAAAAGAGAATGGTATTTTGAGGAATCATTTAATGAGGATTTTTTTATGTTTCTACGGAGACACATATGTCATCCGATGAAGAATTCACAAGTGTGGAATTTAATATTTTTCTTGAACATAAATTTAATATAATTAAATATTTGATTTCAAAATTGTATTATTTGCAGGGAACAAGAGAAGGATGAAGAACCAATGCTTTATCGTTTGTTCCAGTCGTAGAAAAGAAGCACTTCCTTGAAAGTTTCCCACTTTAGTGCGCCTCCGGAAGTTTGAAAAATTTGCGAGGATGGGCATGCAACCGAAAATTTCCATCATTGTCATGATTACGAAAGGTACTCAAGGAATCAGAGTAAGGAATCGAATCAACCGCCGTATAACTCAAAACCCAACAACATTTGATACTTGGAATAATGCTTATTTTCCTAGCAACAGGTTCCTCAACCTTTTTATGATCATGCGGCTCCATGGCAAACTTTTTAATTCTCCTCCAATTGAATATCCTACTTCATGGCCACATAGGGTGTCCCTCTCCATGGACCTCTTCTTTCTTTATTCGGATATCCCATGGCCCTCAAGAATGGTTTGGAGATTTTTCTCTAGAGAATTCTTACACCAAAAAATTAATTATTTAATCAACAGCTAAAAATCACAATTTTCGTTCAATAGATTATCAAGTTATTCTCCTCCATGGTCCCAGATTCACCTATGAAATCTTATCCTAATCCATACCCTAGACCCAACCCTAATCCATACCCTAACCTTAACCCTAATCCATACCCTAGTCCTTACCCTAATCCATACCATAGTCCTTATCCTAATCCATACCCTAACCCTAATCCAAACCCTAAACCTAGCCCTCATTCAAACCCTAACCTTAACTTAAACCATAGATCTAACTCCAATCCAAATCCAAACCTGTAGTCCAAGCATTAACTAAAACCCTAATCTAAAACCATCATGTTGCACAACAATTCAAAACACATATTATTTCCATTGATTCCTATGTTGAACAAAATGTTACACCTTCCATGTTGGGAAAGGGAACGAATTTAGGAACTTCCCCCATTATCACCAAACATTCACCCCAGAAGTTGTGATTCAAAGACCACCAAAGGAGAAATATTTCATTGGAACTTATTCTAAAGCTCGTTGTTGAAGCTCAAAACCCTATATTATCCCTTAATTATTCTTGTCTAATTTGAAAGTCAAAATATTTGAGCCCTGAACTTAAGGGATTTATCTTTTTGTCTTTCACCAATTCCTTTTTGGCTCCGGAGAGTGACTATCAAACTCGTTGAAGACTCTGCATCGCAGTTGGAGAATCATAAATATGTGGATTTCATTGAATCTTGGTTCCAAAAAATCATCAAGCCATCTTATTTCCTTATCATTCGAAACTCTTGTACCATATCAGCTTAAAGCAATTGGTTTCTCATACTCTCGATACGTGTTGAATTTTATTCTTTAAAAAATTGAGTATGAGTATATTTAGCATTTTTTGCACGTGTTTACATTGTAAGTACTCCTACACTTGAAGGAGACCTTCCTCTTTCTAAATTAAGTAGGGTAGAAGAATAAATTTCTACTTTGAATAAAAGATGTTGCAATAATGTTATTGAGTTTTTTATTTAGTATGGCCATTGAAACTACTTTTGATCTCACCTTAGTTGTCAACACACATATATTTTGATAAATATTTTTTGAGAATGATTCACTTTAATACTTAATTATTTTGCAAAAGTAACCATGATTAATCATTCTAATAAGTTGTCATCTAAGATATATATTTTAAGTTTCCCTTAGAAGAACTATTGGAGAACCCCTATCCTAGTCCACTCTTGTAAAGGTCATAACGAGCTATTCATAAAAAACACTAGAATTATTAACTCAAAAGAATATTTCAGCCATTATCTAGGATATTTTATCTAAAATAAGTCTTTAGGGTAGAGGAATTAGCCAGAATGATTAGTCATTAAAAAAATTCACGCCATCCGTACTCTTAAGGAGAAAATCAGCTCCCCCCCACTTATTAAGTAAACCTTCAAGGTTAATCATGAGCTTACAAAATATTTAGGGAAGGATAGGAAGTCTTGTGATGAGCCGACCTACCATGATCATGATACCTAACATGCATGACATTCACTGCCAGTCAGTCAGAAGCGAGTAATGGATTTCAGCCAAAAAGCTAGAAGACAGGGAGCTCTAATCATGAGCCAACCCATTCATTCATGTTACTTCTTGTGAGTGGCACTACCATCAGCTGGTTACCAAGCTAGGATAGTGGCCTTCATCTAAAAATTCAAATAATATAACTTTGAATCTATATCTAGTAAGTGGGACACGGAAAATTCGTTGGGTTAAAAGACATCCTGCTGAGAGTTATGGACACCTGTAGGGTAGCGAGGGCCATGTCGTGGTATCAAAGTTAATTTTATCTCATTATTTGCTTGGTTATCCTTCTCCTGTCCTGAAACTTGTCATTTTATTTCTTGGACAATGGCTTTAAGACAATTTGGACCTGATGCTTTGAGTTCTATTTTTCAAAAAAAAATGGATCTTTAATGATGTGGTACCGCAGTAAAGGTAATTAGTTTTTACCGATTAAGAATAAATTCAATTTTTCATGTAAATGATAACAAAATTTAGAGTGTTTAATGAAGAGGTTATTGATTGGTCCAGGGAAGTTCCATATTGTTCTATTTTTATTTCTCTTTCTGGCATCATAACTCACTTCAATTTTTCATGGTATCAAGAGTGATGAATTACTCAATGGTGACTACTCACAAGGTGTTGATTGACAACAGGTGTATTTGTGATCGCGTCTAAATACGTGCTACATGATCCTAGGCACTAGGAAGAAACAAAATAAGGAGTTCATTGGAAACAGACAACATGTATGTAGCAATACTCTTTTCTATATAAAGTCTTCTTTTTGTACCGGATCTTGATACTTTCATTTGGAACATGGTTTTTAGTCGGCATTGTAGTAGTTATGTTGGCAGTGCTAATGAATTTTTTTAATGAAAGGCAACTCTATGTTTCTTGCTAAATTTTTGGATGACATTTTTATCGCAAAGCATAGTCCGATCTTTTCCCTTGCCTTCTTTCATAGTTTTGCTGAGTTTAAAGGTTAGGCTCGCACGAGGACGTGAAAGAAGATCAGGCGGGAGGGATGTTGAGTCGCCTTTTTGTCCATGTTTTTACGATTTGTTATCAAATAACTATGTGCTTTTGACTATTTTTTTAATCATTATTATCTCATTAGAAGAGGCATTCGTGAGAGCAATATTACGAATTCTTCTTGTTAAGTGTTTTATGTATAAATATCATTAATAATATTCTTTTTTGATGGTAGATGAATGAGCTATGTATTTTCATATTTCGGAGTACAGGCATGCTTCCTAAAATGACATTCAAGTACGGATTTATCTTATGTATAGAAGCAACAACTCTGGGATTCAATGTCGAGGGATTGAGTACTACATTATGCACCTTTTGGGATTCTAAAGATGAGATTCAAGATGAAGTTGAGGAAGGAGATGATGTTCCATATAGCTATGGATTTTTCCATGGGATCCATTCACTTAAAGTTATTTAATTGAACATTTATTGCTCCAATTCCATGGAAAACAATAAATAATAGTGTGTCGACATCAAACTCAACAACGACAACCCCAGATATTGGCCACACATTAGGATGCATTTTGAAATTCGCGTATAATTCTTCAATATTTGTATATCTTCGTATTATATGAGGACTTGTTAAAATTTTCATCTAACAAAATAATTTATTCTCGCTTTCAAAAATAATTATATTTGTAAATATTTGGGTTTTGGAAACTTGGCAAATCCCATGAGTAAATTAGCTGACTGAAAGACCACAATCATATGTAATTAATAGTGACCCTATTAGGCTATTCATTAACACCGTAGGAGATGAATTTGGTAACAAAAGGAAATGAGCATGTATGCATTTGAGTCTTTTTGCATAGTTTGAAGACGCACCTCGCTCCACATATGCTCCGTCCCTAAATATGAGTTATTAACACAATCAATCCAAATGGAAAATGGTGGTAGTCATATAAGTAAACTTATTCCTCGCAGAATTTTCGATGTATCCTTAACATAAATGAGTAGTTATTACGTCCCAAGTTCTTGTTGGGATGAATAAGGGTCGTCCCGCCATATGCTCGTATGAAAGCGAATTGATGGGGAAAGATAAAGATTACATGATGGATTGGACTACAGCAAATCAATTAACACCAATTTTAAACAATTTTCATCAATCATCGAATGACAAAAGAAGGATCTTCCACCTCAAGTCAAATCATTCGATTGAAACTTCCTTGTTGTTAACAACATTCTAGCAAATACTTCATGGTCAATATGGGTTCTTGTTGTTAGGGTCCCAGTGATTTGGCCGATTGGCAAGCCAAATGACGAGTGTAACATCAAACTAAGCTTTGAGCCCAAGGACCTAGCCTTCATGGACTCAGAGAGGGCTCTCTCTATATGTGTAAGGGATATCTATTTGTTTGTTTATTGTGTTCTGATTTTAGGCTAGTTATGAAGTAAGTTTTTTATTTTTGGTTTTTTAAGTTGTGAGGGATGAAATTGATCAAAGATATAAAATAGATAACAATATGTTAGATTAACTGGGCTATGGGGTCAAAAGGTCAAGAAAGCTATTTAGATGACGATACAAGGCTGTTCAAGGGCCGATTTGATTCAAGGTAGAAAGGATCTTTGGGCAAAATGGAGTAAATGGACATCAAGTTTGTGAACAACAAAAGAGTTTCCAAGCATCCACTGGTTCAATAGATAACATAAACATGGTAGGGCAAACCATTAATCATGCAAAATGTAACTATAAACTAATCAATACATAGAAACAAACATTCAAGCCATGCATAGAAGTATAAGACCCTCTAACTTTTGGGAAATGGCTATCGGACTTTACGAAAACACATAAGACGGACTAAAAACTCAAAACACTATGCCAGAATGCCTAAACACAGTACTTCAGGTTATTGGGCACTTTGAACAACAAGATTTGCATAGTTTTAGGCAAAGGGCTAGATTGGAACTAGGCCTCCTTGGTTCAAAAAAAATGATAATCTAATCAATCAAAGAGATAGTTTCATGGATGGGACTATGCACAGTCATAGGTAAGCAGGGCACACCATACATCCTACTCAACATGCATAGAACTATGAATGAAACTAGCAACAATATCCTAAAGTTGTTAAAGAGTAGTTAAGAATTCTTTAATGCAACTAAGGAAGAAGAAAACATGAAGGCTATGAAGATTCAGGAAATTTGAGGTGCCTCCATGGGCATATCTCAAATGTGTTCTCTACTGATCTATAGCAAGCAAGAAACATGTATCATGAATGAAAACTAGAAGACAACAACAAAGCAAGAGACACTATACCATTCTACCAAGTCATGGAATCCATCAACAATCCTTCATCATCCATCCAAGAACATCCAAGAGACAATTCAAAAGCATAACACAAGTATTTTCTTCCAAAGCTCATAAGACCATATATTGCTTCTCTTCTCAAGTTCAGCCTTCTTTTACAATGAAGCCTTTGGAATAAATAGGCTCAAGTGAGGAAAACCTCATGGTTCAACTAGCTATCCCATTGGCCTAATCAAAATATCTAATTTTATCCTTGAGGCTTTGCAAAGCCCAAGGCACAAAATATCTCATAAAATATCTAAGAAAATGCTAAAAATGGAAATTATATTGACTTTACATCATTTTTCATGTGCAAAAATAGCTAAACGCACATTTGGAAAAAGCAGATTTTAGAGGTTCAAAAATTACAAAAATACTTCAAATTTTCATCAGCAAAAGGTCCCCTGACTTGCCGGAAACATTTGGCAGCCTTCCTGATGTCAAAACGAAGCTCATGATAGCTAGTTGGAAAGCTCTGAGTGTCTACTTTCTGGTGCAACTGAAATTTCCCCAATCTGATGCCTAGAAGTCCTCCAAATCTGCACATGTGTGTAAAAAAAAAAGAAAATTACAGTCTGCTGATAGACCGGGCAGAGTGTGCAATAAGCGAGAATTTTTCACCATTTTGAGGGGGAAAATGATCTCCAAATGTTTTGAAATCACTGAGGGCATGCTCATGAAATTATGGCATCCAAAGATACCATTCTCCTCCCTTGAATAATCCTCAAAATGAAATGGCGAATTTATGAGTTTTTGACCAAAAACTCAAAAATGCCAAAAAACCAAAAGTTGTCAAAATGGACTCAAAATTGGGGTGCATGACCCTCAAGGTTCCTTAGCAACATGCTCCGAAGTTGAAGCCAAAATGTCAAGTGCTGATGTGCCTTTCTTCTCTTTCTGTGCCCGGCGCTTCCCTTCAGCCTTCTTGAGCTTGTCTTGGGCAGCCTTGTCTCATATTTGGCATTCTGGCTTTGGTGAAGAAGTCATGGCCCCTTGCCTAGGAGAGGCAGATAGCACATACTTTGGAGAATTCCCTTCACGATCCATGTATTGTATTCGCTTGCCCTCATCAGGATGCTGTTGTGTATCATCTCTTGGTTGCCCTTGCTTCGTCACTGTCATGGCCTTGTTCATCATGTTCTTGCTGCTCAAACAAAATTCTGCCTTCTCTGTCAGTCACTGGTTTGATCAAGGCAACCATGGTTCAATTATTGTGTGTGATGTCCTCCTTGGGTATAAGATCCCTGCTCCTTCCAAACAATACCTTTTCTTGCCTTTGTATGTCATTCAACAAGTAGACTCAAGGATAACAACACAGTCAAAGTGATGCTTCTGTGTTTTGTGGTAAAGTCACTTTTCCTTTGATGTGTTGAGGATATAAGACACCCTTGTTTTTTAGAGGAATGCAACAACAGTCCTTTAGTTCAAGACCTTCTTTTTTCCTTGTAGGCACTTCATCAACAGATCCACCAATATGAAGACATTCAACCATAAAATGTATCTTACACAATCAAAGTTACTGTGTATATGAGATAAAATGGCAGAGTTTTGAAATGCTTCTGAGGTGTTATCAAAGGCCTGTAGGAGTTAAAATCCAATAAACTTCTTTTTGAACAAAGCACTACCCTCCTTGTATACAGCTCACCAAATATGTTTAATAACACAAACACAGTCAAACAATAAATATCTTACACAGTCAAAGGTGACTGTCCATAGGATAAAGAGATAGGCTTTGTAATGTTTGATGTGTTAACAAAGGTCTGGTAGCACTTCAAATACCAACAAAAACTCTTTTCTAAACAACACACCGTCCTCATGTTACTTCACTGCTATTTTCATACCAGCTTGACAACACCTTGAAATTATAGTGGCATATTCCTCACTGACTCTGTTTGATGAAAGGTCAAGCCCTATTTGGTTAATCAACAATGTTCCCAAATGTATTGTGAATGCCCTCTTCAATATAAGACCTCTGCACCTTCAGAATGCTGCCTTTCCTATCTTTGCATATAAATCAGCTAGTACTCATAACGAATTATACCATCAATCAAAGGAAAACACAGTCAAGAGGAATTTCTTGTGTTTGGGCACCTAGCTTTGGTGTTTGAGGCAATAGGACAGCCTTGTCTTCGTAGAGGAAGGAAAAATAAAGACCCCTTTGATTCAACAACCTTTTGCTCTGTTTGGGCCAATCAATAAATACAATATAAACTTGATCAAATGCAATGCATTTACACGATCGTGATCCTTGCCTGTGTTTTAAGGGACAAGGTGAGCGAGAGAGTTTTGGGAATGTTTTTATGATGTGTCAACAAAGACGTGGCTTAACAATAAAAAACTCCTTTCCAACAACACCTTTGTTCTTTCTCTTGGTATGTAACTCCATAACTCAACCGATTAAGTCCACACTATCTATCGGTAATAGAGAGTATACACGAGTCCAAGTCTTCATTTTTTTTAAAGGACATGGTGACATATTTTGAGAATTTTTTATGATGTCACAAACAATCTTTTATCATTCAAACCATAAAAGACTCCTCTCACACAAAAATTTCCTTCTCTATACTATGCTGCTCTCATACCATTTTGACAACACCTTGAATGCAATGGTGGCTTCATTCGCTGATTAGGCTTAATGGAATGGAAGGTCACAGTACCACTTTTGTTCTTTTAACATATAGAGGATACCTTTGGAAAGTCACCAAAGTTCATCCAATGACCACTATGTAAGACAAATAACCCACTGTTTTGCCCTTTAAGCCCTATGCTCCTTTCAATACTGATTGAGGCCAGTTTAATGGGATTTTCTCATTAATAAAGCTTCAAATTCCTTTCAAAAAACTACTTTAACATTCCTAACCAAGACCCTCACCCCTTTCACCAATTATTTAGCCTTTGATGCACGAAGCATATGATTACCCTTTAGAAATTTGAATATACTAAAGAGGCACTTAAATAACTTGAAACACGGTGGCAGCCATTTTTGACAAGTTTGAGCAGCTCTGGAAATAGATTTGGAAGGCTTTTAGGTGATTTTTTTATCAGTGCTACAGGAGTGCCGCGCACTGCTACAGGAGCGCCGCGCAGCAGTGCATTCCTTTGTAAATTTTGTGCACAAGAGTGCTGCGCACTTTTCCAGGAGTTTCGTGCAACTTTGCACCCAAGTTTGAAGGCCTTCCCGGTGTCAGAATTGGGTGCGATATGGCTTGTTGGAAATATGTGGAAGTATAATTTCCAGAAAACCTTGAATTTTTTCATTTGGAGTCCATTTGGTTGTTCAAAAATTTATTCTCCCAACACTGGTCAAAACTGGTGAATCTTGGTGCAGAAATGCATAGTGTTGTTTGTAAGCCACTTTTGAATGCCTTCCCGGTGTCAGAATTGGGCCCGAGATGGCTCGTTGGAAAGCTAGAGAAGTATACTTTCCAAATATGCTTTATTTTTTTCATTTGGTGTCCATTTTGGTGTTCAAAAACTGACTGTCCCATCACTGGTAAAAAATGGTGAATGCTGGTGCAGAAAAACATAGCGTTGATTGCAGGCTACTTTTGGATGCCTTCCTATTGTCAGAATTTGGCCCGAGATGGCTCATCTAAAATCTATGGAAGTATAATTTCCATAAAAATTTGAATTTTTTAATTTGGAGTCAATTTGGTTGTTCAAAATCTAACTGTCCCATCACTAGTCAAAATGATGAATCCTAGTGCAGAAATTCTCCCATGACATCTGAATTTTTCACATTTCTCACAAACCATGATATCTGTGTAGAAACCGAAGGAGGTTTTTCTTCTTGAACCTATGAGGGACAAAAACCTCTCTCACTTTTGTAAATTTCATCTCTGTTTGGTCAGAAAAACTGTTTGAAGCGAAACTGGTCTTGGGCGGGACACATGATTTGTCTCGCCTATGTGCTTATTTTCCAAATTTCTCCTTGCACCCTCTGCTTGTACATGAAGGAGGTGCTATTTTTACACCAAATTCTGGGCCCTCAGCTTATTAGTGAAGGAATTATTTCAAACAACAATGTCTTTGTCCTGCTCATTAATTTAGGGTTTGTCTTTAAACAGGCTATCTGTGGGCCCTCTACTTGTTATGAAGGAGACCATTTGAAAACAGAAATGCTCACAACCCTTTCTCTATTACTGAAGGAGGCATCTCAAGCTGAGTGGGTACTCTGTGTATGATTGAAGGAGACCTTTGAATCTAGGTCTTTTTCTTTCTCTGTTCATTATTGAAAATCCTTCTGCTTACAATTGAAAGAGGCCCTTGTAAACTGTATTGTTTACTTTTATCTCTGTTTAACCTTGAAGTTCGGCCTTCAAACAAATTTTAGATCCTGTTGCATAATCAACTTCTTGATGAAAAGATAGAACACCTCGTACATTAGTATGTTTCAGTTTTTTGTGTAAAAGAAAAATTTTCCTTTTGCAACCTAAAGAAGGTGATTTTCATTTTTCTTTGTAGGGACAGCTTCTTGAAAACTGTGTTGGTTGCATAAGACTGATTTTCAAAGCTGGCCCACCTGTTTGGAAATGAATGCAAAAATTCCATTTTGAGTTGCTGGAGGCAGTGATCTTCTGATCTTTGTATCTTTTTGCCATGATGGGGGACTTTTTGACCTTTTTGGTGCTTTGACTTTGTGGGATTCAGTCCAGTGAGTTTCCTTTCTTTGCAAACTACATTCTCTTTTGATTTCCAACAGTGAACTGCTACAATTTGAAGTCTTTTCCTGAAGTTTATCTTGCCCAACACTGATTTGAGATATTTCATACTAGCACCCCTGTAGAGATGCATTGTTAAAATAGCTTTGATCATTGGAGTTCCTTCTTGTAGTGTCATGATGATAATGCCTGAAATTTCAGGTGATCTTTTTTTTTTAGACATAAGACCTAAAAACTCTGCTTTTTCTTGAATTGAACATTTCTGATCTTTGCTGAAACGAAACACAACGACCACTTTGATGGTGTATGACCTACAGATAAACAAAGGGTTGTTTTTTCAAATAATAATAAATGATGGCTGACTAATATTGAAGACAGGGGTTTTGACTAGAGATAGATTTTCTCAAGGTATTTGCCCTAAACACCACCACCTAGACCTAGAGACTTTGTCATAACTTCTGAGAGATTTTTGAGATATTTTTAGGTCATTATATGGCAAAATAAACGATGAGATATGAGTAAACAACTTGATTTATGCTGGACAGTGAGCTGTGTGAAAGTAGGGGAAAACTGATATCAGAGGTACAAGGCTTGTAAAAATTATGTACAAGGAAGGTTTGCTGATTTAGGACAGGACTGAAACCTGAAGACCACTTCCATATTAATATGCAAGAGAGGGGGAAAAGACAAAAATTTGTTTGAGGGTTTTTCTAGAGGACAAATTGACATATGGAGATCAGCTTCTAGAAAACTCAGCTAGGAATTTAGTCATCAACAACAGATGCAAAATAATGATGATTAACAGTGGCTCCATTTGGGGAGGGTAGCTCCTTTTCAGGAGGTGTCCAGAACCTCAGATCTTTGGCTTATGAAGACCAGTGCCTTACCCATTGGGGCGAATTTCATCCTTCTTTGATGCCGCTTCTGAAAAGTGATAACATGATTAGCATCAATGATATTTCTACCTACCCCACTATCTTTCCGAACATTTTTTCTTCTCTTTGGCGCATTTGAACTAGCAGCCCTTTGACAACATATATTTTTCTTTTTGAAAAATGAACCTATCTAATTCTACCCTTATATCTGCCGGGAGTTCAGATTAAACTGATGAACTCCTTCATTACTCTACCTAAACTAGATCAACTTTCAAGATTAAACTGTTCGACAGGATTTTGTTCTCTAATCTAAAACATGAAATTTAAAATGATCAAATCAGGTTTGAACAGTCTGATTTGTCATGTGTTTGTGGCATGAAAGGACAAACTGCACACAAATATTATTTTGCAACAAGGAAATCTAGAAAAGCGGGGCTAAGATGTACAATGTGTTTTTCATCCCTCGCTTCTCTCTTTGGTTCTGTTTTGGGCGTGTGGAACCAGTATCTTCTCCTAATCTACTCTCTGTGATATTTCAATCTTACACAATGTTGACCATTGTTTTCACTCACTAACTTATCAGCAATTAAATTTAAACATGCTCAGCTACGATTAGGCTAGATAGTTGAACAAGACATTTGAGGCACAAGTAGCGGCATTTAGACTTGCGCGCTTTCCGAAAGACTATTTTTTTGGAACATGGGGCTTTACCATTGTTTTTAGAAACTGCCCTCTTTTTCTATTGTTTACTGTTTTTTGTATTTTCTACTTTTTCACTTTCTTCAAAAAAATCTAAAACTGAAAAGATGGTCACAAGGCTGAGCTTATTTTGTACTGCTTTCTTTTTATCCTAATCTAAACTGTACACAACATATATTTGGTGAACTCTTCTTTCCAATGCAACCAGTCAAGTAGATGATCACATGGGGGATTCTGGTTTAGTTTTTTCATGATGCAGAAATAATGAAAAGGCCACTCCCATTTGGTTTGTTTCTGGACAGTAGAGCTTAAGTTTTTTCTCATTCTTGGTAGCAGCTTGTTCATGATAGAACCCACTACTCCTTCAGACTTCTCAAGGAAAACAACAAATGGATCTTGGAATAATATCTGATCTATAGGTTTTGAGATATAGGATTCATTCAAGACTACTCTTTCAGACTTCTCAAGGAAAACAGCAAATGGATCTTGGAATAATACCTGATCTAGGGGTTTTGAGATATGGGCTTCATTCAGGATTACTTTTTCTTCCATTTGGCTGTATTTGAGACTCTCCTGGTAAAGCAACCCTTCCCTTTGCTCATGATCACTTGAACTATCAGACTCATCATATATTGCAGTGTAGTTCTCTTGCCAAGCTGATGTGTTTTGATAGGGCGGGCTGAAAACTGTGTGAAGGTCATCAGGTCGATGAGCAGGGATACACTTTGACAGCAAATTATCTTCAAAGGATAGTGTGACAACTCTCATTTGTTTCTCAACTTCTACTTCATCATCTGCAATTTGTAACTCAATGGAACTTGGTGGTTGCAAATCTGGAGTTAAGGAAGATTCCATGTCCAAAATGATTTCTTCAACCATTTCAGGAAAAGGCTTCTCATTTACAACATGCTCAAGAATTTCACCATCTTCCTCAACCTCATCATCAAAGCTGAAAAACTGTTGATTTCCAATTATGTGAATGTTATCTCTGATGGACTGTAGTGAAGTAGAGCAAAGAGTCCGAGACTCTTCACTTACTTCTGAACTTTCAAAGCTCTCCTCATCAGTGTCATAGATGACCTATAATGGCTACTTACTTTCTTCAAGTTCATGAAACTGAGCTTCCTCTTGGCAATCAAAAACTGAGTATTCTGCAAAGTTAGTTTTTGTTTGGAAGTCATAATCATCAACATATTGATCAAACATGGAGAATCATTAACATAAGTAATGTCACCAGCCATGTATATTGGACAATCAGATTTCTTTTCATCAACTTGAATTACAAATCTAATTTTTGATTTATGATATGCAGGGTTTAAAAGAGAAAAATCAGCGAAGTTTTGGTTACATGAAGTTTCAGAGGCTGTCTGCATGTTTATTATTTGATCTATTTCCTGTTCAGTTAAGGGAGAAGGTATTTTATGTTTTCTTTGGATGGGGCAACAATTTCTTTCCATCTTTTGTTGAAGTTGATCTTGTGGCTGAATGTCCTCTTGTATTTTATATGAAAGGGCAGATGGATTGTTATCTGTTTCAACCTTTTCAAAGAGTTCTTGTGGATCCTCTCTTATTTCTTGATGGATTTAATCTAGGATCAACTCTTCTTGGTCATCTTGATTGTTAGCTTGGGTAAGAAAATTATGGACCTCCTCTAAAAAATCCTCAGGATGCCAATTTCCGTAGTGTTCCTCAATGTTTACAATGTGTTGTATGAGGTTTTCAGAGTGATCACAACAATTTTCAGCCAATGATAAAGATGGAAAATGCCTTATATAGCGTTTGCAAAATACTTTGTGGAAATCCTTCAAAGAAAAAAAGGTACGAGGCTCTAGGTTTTCATACCATTCTCTTGCATCTTCTTCTAATGTACCCATGAACATTTTCATAAGGCAATCCTCATGCCATTCAACCTTTGAGCTACATACATGCATAAGAAATTTGATGAGGTGCAAAAATGGGTTGTCAATATTTTCATTTCGAAAGACAGGTAGGTCTTCGAACCAATTTACATCTGTGGGCATTTTGTGTGGGAAACCAGGGATATGTTCTCTGCTCATCGGAGCATATCTCCTTTGTGTCCTCAGGTTTTGAACCATGTCTTCCTCCATCAGGATGTTTGGGTTTACTTACTGCATTCCTAGGAGTCTTTATAAGGACTAGTGGGGAAAAAGGCCTACTGGAGGCTAGTGGAGTCGCCAGGTGGAACTTGTTTGTTTTTGAAAATATTTAGCTATGGTCCACCACCAGTAACTAAAGTAAAGCCAGTCTGGAAATATTTTGGATTTTCTGAGTTTTATATGCAGCCTATATTTTTAAAGTATTCTAAACTTTGTTTCAACACTTTGCTAGGGTGGTGACAACAAAAAGAGTTTTACTCTAAAATGATCTTATGGACTGCTTGCTTATTTATGGTCTCTAAAGGACTAAGAGTCTATAATAGTTTGCTAGACTGTCATGTACTCAATGTCCCACCATCTCCCGCTATGTTAGTGAGCGACGGGATAGGTTGATTGGATAGTAATCTAGAGTTCGGTAAAATAGTAAGGCCTACTGGAGGCTAGTGGAGTCGCCAGGTGGATTTTTAGTTGTTTTGAGATATGTGTGTATGGTCCACCACCAATATTGACAAAAACCAATCTAAGGGAGTTTTTTGGGGTTTTTCTGAGTTTTTATGTGCATAAGGTTTGGAAGAGTGTCCTATAGTTGAGTCATCATTTTGCTAGGATGGTGAAAGGGCTAGTTTCTACTCTTCAAACAACTCTTAAGTTTTCTAAGCTTGATCGAGACTTCAGGAGTTACTAAGGTGTACTTAGATTGTCACTAACTCGGAAGGTCCCACCGTGATCGCCATTATGTTAGTGAGCGGTGGGATAAGTCAATCAAATAGTATTCTTAAGGTCTCTTAAGGTCTAGGGAATCTAAGTTTGTTTAATACTCAGAGTCCCACCGTGATCGCCATTATGTTAGGGTGGCGATGAGGTGGCTCAATGGTAGGTATGCTTAGTTCAAAAAGGGGCTTTCCGTGAGTCTTGCAAGATATTCAAATTAAAATAAACTCAGAAAAGTCCCACCGTGATCGCCATTATGTTAGTGAGCAGTGGGATAAGTCAATCAGATAGTATTCTTAAGGCTGCTAGAATGTCTAGGGAAACCAATTTTGTTTATTACTCAGAGTCCCACCGTGATCGCCATTATGTTAGTGAGCGGTGGGATAAGTCAATCAGCTAGTATTCTTAATATCTCTAAAGATGAGGGAAACTAAGTTTTTTAATCACTCAGAGTCCCACCGTGATCGCCATTATGTTAGGGTCCCGTGATTTGGCTGATTGGCAATCCAAATGACAGTGTAACATCAAACCAAGCTTTGGAGCCCAAGGACCTAGCCTTCCTGGACTCAGAGAGGGCTCTCTCTATATGTGTAAGGGATATTTGTTTGTTTGTTTATTGTGTTCTGATTTTAGGCTAGTTATGAAGTAAGTTTTTGATTTTTGGTTTTTTAAGTTGTGAGGGATGAAACTGATCAAAGATATAAAATAGATAACAATATGTTAGATTAACTAGGCTATGGGGTCAAAAGGTCAAGAAAGCTATTTAGATGACGATACAAGGCTGTTCAAGGGCCGATTTGATTCAAGGTAGAAAGGATCTTTGGGCAAAATGGAGTAAATGGACATCAAGTTTGTGAACAAAAAAGAGTTTCAAGCATCACTGGTTCAATAGATAACATAAACATGGTAGGGAAAACCATTAATCATGCAAAATTTAACTATAAACTAATCAATACATAGAAACAAACATTCAAGCCATGCATAGAAGTATAAGACCCTCTAACTTTGGGAAATGGCTATCAGACTTTGGGGAAAACACATAAGACGGAATAACAACTCAAAAAACTATGCCGAAATGCCTAAACACAGTACTTCAAGTTATTGGGCACTTTGAATAACAAGATTCGCATAGTTTTAGGCAAAGGGCTAGATCGGAACTAGGCCTCCTTGGTTCAACAAGATGATAATCTAATCAGTCAAAGAGATAGTTTCATGGATGGGACAATGGACAGTCATAGGTAATCAGGGCACACCATACATCCTACTTAACATGCATAGAACTATGAATGAAACTAGCAACAATATCCTCAAGTTGTTAAAGAGCAGTTAAGAATTCTTTAATGCAACTAAGGAAGAAGAAAACATAAAAGCTATGAAGATTCAGGAAATTTGAGGTGCCTCCATGGGCATATCTGAAATTTGTTCTCTATTGATCTATAGCAAGCAAGAAAAATGTATTCATGAATGAAAAATAGAAGACAACAACAAAGCAAGAGACACTATACCATTCTACCAAGTCATGGAATCCATCAACAATCCTTCATCATTCATCCAAGAACATCCAAGAGGCAATCCAAAAGCATAACACAAGTATTTTCTTCCAAAGCTCATATGACCATATATTGCTTATCTTCTCAAATTCAGCCTTCTATTACAATGAATCCTCTTGGAATATATAGGCCAAGAAGGAGGAAAACCAACCAAGGCAACTAGCTAGCCATTGGTTCAAAATAAATATCTAAACTTGTCCTTGAAGCTTTGCAAAGCCCAAGGCACAAAATATCCCATAAAATATCTAAAAAATGCTAAAAAAGGGAATTAAATTGACTTTTCATCATTTTCCAAGTGCAAAAATAGCTAAACTCACATTTGGAAAAAGCAGATTTTAGAGGTTCAAAAATTACAAAAATACTTCAAATTTTCATCAGCAAAAGGTCCCCTGACTTGCCGGAAACATTTTGCAGCCTTCCTGATGTCGAAACGAAGCTTATGATAGCTCGTTGGAAAGATCTGAGTGTCTACTTTCTGGCGTAACTGAAATTTCCCCAATCTGATGCCTAGAAGTCCTCCAAATCTGCACCTGTGTGTAAAAAACCAGAAAATTACAGTTTGCTGATAGACCAGGCAGAGTGTGCAAAAAGTGAGCATTTTTCGCCGTTTTGAGGGGGAAAATGATCTCCAAATGTTCTGGAAATCACTGAGGGCATGCTCATGAAATTATGGCATCCAAATATACCATTCTCCTCCCTTGACGAATCCTCAAAATGAAATGGCAAATTTATGAGTTTTTGACCAAAAACTCAAAAATGCCAAAAAACCAAAAGTTGTCAAAATGGACTCAAAATTGGGGTGCATGACCCTCAAGGGTCCTTAGCAACATGCTCCGAAGCTGAAGCCAAAATTTCAAGCGCTGATGTGCCTTTATTCTCTTTCCGTTCCCGGCGCTTCCCTTTAGCCTTCTTGAGCTTGTCTTGGGCAGCCTTGTCTCATATTTGGCATTCTGGCTTTGGTGAAGAAGTCATGGCCCCTTGCCTAGGAGAGGCAGATAGCACATAATTTGGAGAATTCCCTTCGTGATCCATGTCTTGTATTCGCTTGCCCTCATCAGGATGCTGTTGTGTATCATCTCTTGGTTGCCCTTGCTTTGTCACTGTCATGGCCTTGTTCATCATGTTCTTGCTGCTCAAACAAAATTTTTCCTTCTCTGTCAGTCACTGGTTTGATCAAGGCAACCATGGTTCAATTGTTGTGTGTAATGTCCTCCTTGGGTATAAGATCCCTGCTCCTTCCAAACAATACCTTTTCTTGCCTTTGTATGTCATTCAACAAGTAGACTCAAGGATAACAACACAGTCAAAGTGATGCTTCTGTGTTTTGTGGTAAAGTCACTTTTCCTTTGATGTGTTGAGGATATAAGACACCCTTGTTTTTTAGAGGAATGCAACAACAGTCCTTTAGTTCAAGACCTTCTTTTTTCCTTGTAGGCACTTCATCAGCAGATCCACCAATATGAAGACATTCAACCATAAAATGTATCTTACACAATCAAAGTTACTGTGTATATGAGATAAAGTGGTAGAGTTTTGAAATGCTTCTGAGGTGTTATCAAAGGTCTGTAGGAGTTAAAAGCCAATAAACTTCTTTTTGAACAAAGCACTACCCTCCTTGTATACAGCTCACCAAATATGTTTAATAACACAAACACAGTCAAACAATAAATATCTTACACAGTCAAAGGTGACTGTCCATAGGATAAAGAGATAGGCTTTGTAATGTTTGATGTGTTAAAAAAGGTCTGGTAGCACTTCAAATACCAACAAAAACTCTTTTCTAAACAACACATTGTCCTCATGTTACTTCACTACTCTTTTCATACCAGCTTGACAACACCTTGAAATTATAGCGGCATATTCCTCACTAATTCTGTTTGATGAAAGGTCAAACCCTGTTTGGTTAATCAACAATGTTCCCAAATATATTGTGAATGCCCTCTTCAATATAAGACCTCTGCACCTTCAGAATGATGCCTTTCCTATCTTTGCATATAAATCAGCCAGTACTCATAACGAATTATACCATCAATCAAAGGAAAACACAGTCAAGAGGAATTTCTTGTGTTTGGGCACCCAGCTTTGGTGTTTGAGGCAATAGGACACCTTTGTCTTTGTAGAGGAAGGAAAAATAAAGACCCCTTTGATTCAACAACACTGCTCTCTGTTTGGGCCAATCAACCAATAAATACCCAATATAAACACAGTCAATCACAATGCATTTACACAGTCAGCAGTCACTGTGTTTAAGGGACAAGGTGACAAAGTTTTGAGATGTTTTTATGATGTGTCAAAAAAGGCCAGTGGCTTTTAACAATAAAAACTCCCTTTCAACAACACACTGTTCTTTCTCTTGGTATGTAACTCAACCAATTAAGTCCACACTATCTACTCAGCCCAATAGAGAGTATACACAGTCCAAGTCATTGTTTTTTAAAGGACATGGTGACAGATTTTGAAAAGTTTTTATGATGTCACAAACAATCTTTTATCATTCAAACCATAAAAGACTCCTCTCACACAAAAATTTCCTTCTCTATACTATGCTGCTCTCATACCATTTTGACAACACCTTGAATGCAATGGTGGCTTCATTCGCTGATTAGGCTTGATGGAATGGAAGGTCACAGTACCACTGTTGTTCTTTTAACATATAGAGGATACCTTTGGAAAGTCACCAAAGTTCATCCAATGACCACTAAGACAAATAACCCACTGTTTTGCCCTTTAAGCCCTATGCTCCTTTCAATACTGATTGAGGCCAGTTTAATGGGATTTTCTCATTAATAAAGCTTCAAAACCCTTTCAAAAAACTACTTTAACATTCCTAACCAAGACCCTCACCCCTTTCACTAATTATTTAGCCTTTGATGCACGAAGCATATGATTACCCTTTAGAAATTTGAATATACTAAAGAGGCACTTAAATACCTTGAAACACGGTGGCAGCCATTGTTGACAAGTTTGAGCAGCTCTGGAAATAGGTTTGGAAGGCTTTTAGGTGATTTTTTTATCAGTGCTACAGGAGTGCCGCGCGCTGCTACAGGAGCGCCGCGCAGCAGTGCATTCCTTTGTAAATTTTGTGCACAGGAGTGCCGCGCACTTTTCCAGGAGTGTCGCGCAACTTTGCACCCAAGTTTGAAGGCCTTCCTGGTGTTGGAATTGGGCGCGATATGGCTCGTTGGAAATATGTGGAAGTCTAATTTTCAGAAAAACTTGAATTTTTTCATTTGGAGTCCATTTGGTTGTTCAAAAATTCATTCTCCCAACACTGGTAAAAACTGGTGAATCCTGGTGCAGAAATGCATAGTGCTGTTTGTAAGCCACTTTTGGATGCCTTCCCAGTGTCGGAATTGGGCTTGAGATGGCTCGTTGGAAATCTAGATAAGTATAATTTACAAATATGCTTGATTTGTTTCATTTGGTGTCCATTTTGGTGTTCAAAAACTGATTGTCCCATCACTGGTAAAAAATGGTGAATGCTGGTGCAGAAAAACATAGCGTTGATTGCAGGCTACTTTTGGATGCCTTCCTATTGTCGGAATTTGGCCCGAGATGGATCATAGGAAAGATATGGAAGTCTAATTTCCATAAAAATTTTAATTTTTTCATTTGGAGTCAATTTGGTTGTTCAAAAACTGACTGTCCCATCACTAGTCAAAATGATGAATCCTAGTGCAGACCTTCTCTCGTGACATATGAATTTTTCACATTTCTCACAAACCATGATACCTGTGTAGAAACCGTCTTCTTGAACCTATGAGGGACAAAAACCTCTCTCACTTTTGTAAATTTCATCTCTGTTTTGTCAGAAACACTGTTTGAAGCGAAACTGGTCTTGGGCGGGACACATGATTTGTCTCGCCTATGTGCTTATTTTCCAAATTTCTCCTTGCACCCTCTGCTTGTACATGAAGGAGGTGTTGTTTTTACACCAAATTCTGGGCCCTCAGCTTATTAGTGAAGGAATTCTTTCAAACAACAGTGTCTTTGTCATGTTCATCAATTGAGGATTTGTCTTTAAACAGGCTATATGTGGGCCCTCTACTTGTTATGAAGGAGGCCATTTGAAAATAGAAATGCTCATGCCCCTTTATATATTACTAAAGGAGGCATCTCAAGCTGAGTGGGTACTATGTTTATGATTGAAGGAGACCCTTGAATCTAGGTCTTTTTCTTTCTCTGTTCATTATTGAAAAGCCTTCTACTTACAATTGAAAGAGGCCCTTGTAAACTGTATTTTTTACTTTTATCTCTGTTTTAACCTTGAAGTTTGGCCTTCAAACACATTTTAGATCCTGTTGCATAATCAACTTCTTGATGAAAAGCTAGAACACCTCCTACATTAGTATGTTTAGTTTTTTGTGTAAAAGCAAACTTTTCCTTTTGCAACCTAAAGAAGGTGATTTTCATTTTTCTTTGTAGGGATAGCTTCTTGAAAACTGTGTTGGTTGCATAAGATTGATTTTCAGAGCTGGCCCACCTGTTTGGAAATAAATGCAAAAATTCCATTTTGAGTTGCTGGAGGCAGTGATCTTCTGATCTTTGTATCTTTTTTCCATGATGGGGGAATTTTTGACCTTTTTGGTGCTTTGACTTTGCAAGATTTAGTCTAGTGAGTTTCCTTTCTTTGCAAACTGCATTCTCTTTTGATTTCCAACAGTGAACTGCTACAATTTGAAGTCTTTTCCTGAAGTTTATCTTGCCCAACACTGATTTGAGCTATTTCATACTAGCACCCCTGCAGAGATGCATTGTTAAAATAGCTTTGATCATTGGAGTTCCTTCTTGTAGTGTCATGATGATAATGCCTGAAATTTCAGTTGATCTTCTTTCTTTAGACATAAGACCTAAAAACTCTACTTTTTCTTGAATTGAACATTTCTGATCTTTGTTGAAACAAAACACAACGACCACTTTGATAGTGTATGACCTACAGATAAACAAAGGGTTGTTTTTCCAGATAATAATAAATGATGGCTGACTGATATTGAAGACAGGGGTTTTGACTAGAGATAGCTTTTCTCAAGGTATTTGCCCTAAACACCACCACTTAGACCTAGAGACTTTGTCATAACTTCTGAGAGATTTCTTAGATATTGTTAGGTCATTATATGGAAAAATAAACGATGAGAGAAGAGTAAACAACTTGATTTATGCTGGACAGTGAGCTGTGTGAAAGCAGGGGAAAACTGATATCAGAGGTACAAGGCTTGTGAAAATTATGTACAAGGAAGGTTTGCTGATTTAGGACAGGACTGAAACCTGAAGACCGCTTCCATATTAATATGCAAGAGAGGGGGAAAAGACAAAAATTTGTTTGAGGGTTTTTCTAGAGGACAAATTGACATATGGAGATCAGCGTCTAGAAAACTTAGCCAGGAATTTAGTCATCAACAACAGATGCAAAATACTGATGACTAACACTTGTATTTATGGAAATCGTAGATTAGTTCAAATCCATTCAGTTATCATATCCCCTCAATTTTGGTGTAGATTTATGAGTTGTGTGAGGCGCAGCTTAGCTGCTATAAAACAAAGGTTCATGTAATAGATGAGGGGGAGCTAGGATCGATAGGAATAAAACAGGAATGAGAATTGAATGCAATAAGGAGTGAATCTTCTTGTCCAGATCTGGCATCAAATTGTCGAGCATAATAAATTGTAATGGGCAGTAGATGGTGTATGTATTAATTGATGTTTGAATCAATTTTTGATTGAACGTAATAAAATTCTGGTTCCAACAAAAAATTTTATGTAAGCATTGTGATTTATTTATTTCTAAGCATTGAGTTAGTTTAGGACTTGCTCCAAGAAGTGGCAAGGATCCACCGCAACCTAGATTCGAGTCCAGTGTTCTTTGTAGATGTAGGAATTGTGATTTACTGCAGAATTATATTTTGTTTTGGAATTTTTTCCAAATTGGATTGTATATTTCCTAATTCTGTACTTAATCATTACTTTTTTTTTCTTGAATTTGGAGTGAGACAACGAGCGTATTGTCAGAGAATCTTTGTGAATACATGGAGTAAAAAATTTATGAGTACATACATAAGAATTTTCTCTTGTAGTTTAAAATTGAATAGAATGCTTTAGAATTTATGCTTGAACGAGTTAGATTGTAATAAGCTTAGTGAGGTTTTAAATTGACAAAGTGTGATGGCTTGCAATGGATTTTAAATCATGAAGTCTTGAACATTTTATATTTTCATGCATTTGAGATTAGGAATGAATTGGTGTGTGAGATTGTGAAATAAGTTAAAGCCGGTAGTGTGTTTTAATTAGATAATTAGAATTCATTTGAGTTCTGAATAGGGTTGAGTAATTTGTTTAGTAAAGAGTGATTTTGTTAGAGTACAATAGTTTCATTTAAAAAAGAATTAGGGCGATTTGTTGTATTTACGATTTGTGAAATTTGATGCAAAAGATTGAGTTTTGTTTGATTTAGATCGTTGGTCAAGTTAGGTATAGTTTTGTAAACGAAATTAGTTTGACTAGTAGCAATAGGTGTAAATTTCCATTTCTGCAATTTAAATCATTTGATTTGTTTTTGTCTGCTTTATGAATACCACTTTGAGCTATTAAATTATCATAGGATAATTTAGATCTATTCTTCCATAATATTTTGTTATATATATATATAGTCTCTTTAATAATTAGAAGTTGAAAACCTTTTTTAAGATTGTAGCTGATTTAATTTCATTACGCCTATATTTCGATAAGATTGTCATTTGATTACAGAGAATTAGAATAAGGATTGAGTTGAGTAGATTTCATTCAGAATGATTGTGTTTTAAGTGTGAGTTTTCTTGGCTAATAGAATATTGTTTTTATCATTTTATACTCGATTATCATCAATAAGGAAACTTATACACTTTGACCATTAAGCTAAGCCAAGCCGCACTACAACTAGCATTTATGACTCCCGGATTGACAATTAATATTGAGAGGTTTAATCTGATAATTAAAACCCCAAATAAGGTACATTTTGTTTATGATAGTGCATTGTCTCTGCTGCAAAAAACATCAACAGTACCTCTACCTAAAATGCAGTCTCTTGCTTCTACAACTCTCAGGTTTTCATTCAGTCACAAGAAGGAAAAATGGATACTTGCTCTGTTCTTGGCTACTTCTCCTTCGCACAATGTACACCCTCTTATAGTAAAAATCCAGGTAGTTCTTCACATGCATGTTTCTAACACATGGACAGGTGATATTTAGGGCTAGGACGATATCTATTTCCCATCACATAGGTAACAAAGCCTACAGATCCTTTCTGATCTCCAATTATGGAGCTCAATCTCAACCCAATGCCAATGTGAACAATCAACAAACTCTAAACTATCCAATGAAATCTTGAGGTTGTGCATACATTGTTTCAAAGCATACTCAAGACTAGTAATGAGGTCATCCCTTTACTACAAGAATTTTTCTAATCAGATGAACATAGCAAGATATTAACGAGTTACCACTGAGTAAAAATGTGTTTTTTGAGTAACGGATGAGGCCTTATGCAAGTTGAACGACTTAAAAATTTTCCTTAAGACTCTTCTATAATGAAGAATGAATTTTAATTCAACCTCACTTTGGGGAATCTATGCATGTATGTGGATAACTCCTATGGCCCAAGGCTGAGCCACATACATTTGGTTGTTGCAAATGCTAGCACCAGGTGCTGACAAAGATGTGAAACCTTCCCACTATATGCTTTTATCACTAGGTTAACTCCAAGAGCCATGATGCTAATATTAAAAATGAAGCAGTTCTAAACAGAGTCAGGAATCTGCAAAATAAAGGAAAACCCCGGGGATAGGAAAATAACTGTTTAGATTAAAATGAAGCCTGGCTAATCCATTAAGAAAATAGACTAGCATATCCATGGAAAACATGAAAGGACTTTTTCCAGTTGCAAAGTTTACATATTAGATTATGTAAAACCCTTAACTTGTTTACAATCCTTGGCCACTGTAAGTAGAAGTGGTAGAATAATACAAATTAACTATTTTGAAGAGTTTAAAACATACTATATGTTTGTATCAGTCTAAAATTAAACATAGTTATAAGTTTTTTTAATGGCACATCAACGTCAATGACCGGGAAAAATAAAGTGAAATGGAAATACCATTGTTTAATATAGTTGAAGGTCAATCCCTTTAGCTTAAATAATTGACATTTAAAGTTTAGAGAAACTCCCTAATTTATTAGATAACATAAATCTACCAGCGTTATTTAATGCCCTGTTTACTGACTTATTTACTGCCAATTATTCCTAAATTATTTGTGGCTTACCAAACAACATATAGGTCATCATGTATATCACATAATGGAGGCTCAACTCCCATATCTCAGTTAACATAACAATTATTATTCAAAGGCTTCTACCAAATTTCAATATACCCATCTTTTTTAACAAGCCTCCAGCACATCCTTGTGGTCGTAAGGTTCTCCATGTCTACAAGCATGAACATAACATAATATTAAAATATACAAGGAAAAAAGTTGAACTTTCATAGCCAACTAACTTTTCAATATGTCTGGTAGTTGTATTAACATAATTTTTTCATTAAATTGCCATGTGCAAAGATAACTATCCAATGAAGAAGCCCACTAGTTTAGCCCAATTGGTTCTAACAAATTGTTTCGAGGCAGAGTTCATCTTGATATCTCCAGTTCTAATCTTGTTGATGTTTGAGTCTTGCTGAATACAGTTGGGTTACCAAAAAACATTGTGGGTGGCGTTTGAGCTGACCTCCATCCAGATATTTCAAAGAATAGGGGGTTGTCAAATGAATTTTTCCTTGGAAAAAACTATCCAATGGAAACATTTTGATTCCTCTATTGGGTCCATTTCAACAAAGAAAAAACTAAACAGTATTATTGAAATATCATATGCTAGGGTGAAATATCATATGAAAGAAATGACCAATTTCTAGACTTCAGAAAAATAAGCAATGCAGAATCCTGCAGAGCCAGTGCAAAAGAAACATAGAACATTATTATGTCATGGTGTCACCATATGGTCAAAAGTGATAACTGCAATGATAGTTACAAGTGAAATATCTCAAAGGACTTTTCAAAGCAAATCCAACCCAAATGAATGAAAAAGAGAAAGAAACATAGAAAATAATTTACAAAATGCTCATCTCATTACAATAACCATGTATCACATTGCTATATGCAAACAACTGGCATTACCATCCTCATCACTATTAAAAATTTACTTAGGATCTATCAAAGGAAGTCATCACATGGATATTATGTCAGTAGCCCTATTTAGTCCCACCAAGAGGCAAGTGACAACACCTTCTCCCTACCACCCAATGCAAATGCATACCTTGAGAAAATGGAAAGTTTAATCATGATCCACTTCCTAGAAATTATATCCAATAAATCAATACATAGTTTAGCTTAATATATTCAATACATAGTTTAGTTTGATATAATATCCAATACATAGTTTTTTGAAGATTGCAACAAGAAACAGTGAAGGAGGCATCCTAAAACATCATTCCTGATCCTAGTTGGAAAATAATCACCTAAACTAGGTGGGGCCCACACAGGTGATTTTTGGCGCAAAGTTTATTTTTAGACTATGTCTATTTTTAGACATGTCGATCATATTCTATGAGTTGCAGGATGCTATTTGTGGATGGTTGGTCAAGTTGGAAAAATAGATGGATTTCTGTTTTTAGACATATTGGGCGGAATCTATTTTTAGATTGCCAGTCTAAAAATAGATATGTCGAATATTATTAGCTCTTAATAATATTTGGACTCTAAACATTATCTTATTCTCTTGGAGCACTTCAGTTAAGTGCACAGATGTGGTAGAGGATATGACAGAAGGAATTACACTATTCCTGAGGGTTAAGTGGAGCTATTGCATGGAGACTTCGATTAGAACTCATGTGACAGAGTTTGGTGGAGTTGTAGAAGTAGTTGGTGGAGTTGTGTTTAGTTTTAACTGTTTAACTCGGTTAGACACAGTTGAGCTAGTTGTATCTAGTCTAACTGATTGATACACTAGTGAGAGTGGTGTGAATTAATTAATAATTAATTCACTAAATAATAACTCATTAATCAACTGAAGAATACATCAGTTAACTACAATGCATGGCAGCTTCAGTGGAGAGATAGGAGAAAGGGCAAGATGGACTATCTGTTGTGACCATAGTGATGCATGAATTGCATCTATATATACATTGGAGTTTCCAATTATAATGACACAGTCAAGGAGATTCAAATTGCATCGAATTGGTCTTTTTAATCAGCTTGGATTGCGTAGTGGAGGCAGGCTAGCAGGAGGGCTGAGATTGGTGCATGGATTTGCAGATTTCATCTTGTTAGTGTGTGACGATTGATTGTACTGAGAGCTTTATGTACTAAGATTTGTATGAGATTGTTACATGATCTCCATGATACATAATATGATAGTTGGGGTTTTTAGCTTCAGGCTTTCCCGTTAAACAACTGTGTTATGTGTGTTTTTATTGCTTCATGTGTTTTGCAATTGTTGATTAAATTTCCACAAGAATTATAGTGGAAGGATTCTGTATTTTGCAAGAAGATAAATATTGTGAGATCAGGAGAGTCTGGATATATACATGCATATTGTATATAATTTCTACATGGTATCAGAGTTGTGTTATATATTTTCTACATGGAATGAGAGCAGGACTTTTTGGGCGCGCGAGTTTGTAGAGAATATCTGAAATTTTTGATGAAATATTTTCAGAAAAAAATAGCATATTTTGATTCCTTGCGAAAAATTACCCAAATTGAAATAAAAAATTGATCAAATCAGAGCTAGGATGAGGGAGATATCATCGATTTCAAATCAGCCTTTTGTTAGAAAATTTTGTGACGGCGGGACAATTGCAATGTGCGTGAGCCAAGAATATACATGCATTGAGGTACAAGATGCATGCAAATATTTGAGGAGCAAAGCATAGGTTAGTGACTTGGTGGTTGAGAGGGAGCCTCTCAACATGCAGCGTGAGAAGCAGTCTCAAAATGTTGTGGAGCAGTCACAACTGGAGATGCAAAAGAATCTTTATAGATTTGATGTAGATGGGATTTCTATGGAGCTTCCTATTGTTGGGAAGTGTGAGAAAGCCATGCAATTGAAGCTTGAGAGGGAGTAGTATTTTCATGCAGATAAGAGTGAACCTCAGGATATAGAGCAGCCACAAGATGAGGTTCATGGAGTGGGAGCAACCACTCATGCAGAGAAATTTCATGCCAGATGGGCAAAGGGAGTGCATGCAGCTATACCACCAGGTGAGAGGTGGGGCGACATGCATGAGTAATCCCAAGAGGAGATTTCTGGGCAGGATTCATTGAGATGGTGTGGATCTCATGAATTGAACTTGGCTACGAGGAGCCCACAGAGCAGCAGTATCATGATCAGTTGGATTGATGCAGGTAGATCAAAGTGACAGTGTCGGATATTGGAGCACAGTTCAGAGTTGACAGCAAGTGCAGAGTGCATGGGTGTAGAGTTCAACAATGCAGTGGTTCCTGAATACATGTGTAGTAGCTAAGCAGAAGTCGAAGACTTTGATGATAGATGCATTAGATTGATTGAGTTGTATGGAGCCTATTCAGTTTCAGAAGAGTTGCAGAGCGGACGCATGGAGTTGCAGGGCGCTTGCAAAGGTTGCAGGGCGAATGCATGGAGTTGCATGTCGCATGCAAAGACAGTCCTTTCTTGTTGAGAGGGAGTGTTGAAGATTGCAACAAGAAACAGTGAAGGAGGCATCCTAAAACATCTTTCCTAATCCTAGTTGGAAAATAATCACCTAAACTAGGTGGGGCCCACACAGGTGATTTTTGGCGCAAAGTCATTACCAGGCTATGTCTATTTTTGTTTATGTCGATCATATGTTTTATGAGTTGCGAATGTTATTCTGGATGGTTGGTCAAGTTGGAAAAATAGATGGATTTCTATTTTTAGACATATTGGGCGGAATCTATTTTTAGATTGCCAGTCTAAAAATAGATATGTCGAATATTATTAGCTCTTAATAATATTTGGACTCTAAACATTATCTTATTCTCTTGGAGCACTTCAGTTAAGTGCACAGATGTGGAACAACAACTGACAAAAGGAATTATGATATTCCTAAGGGTTAAGTGGAGCTATTGCATGGAGGACTTCAATTAGAACTCATGTGACAGAGTTTGGTGGAGTTGTAGAAGTAGTTGGTGGAGTTGTGTTTAGTTTAACTCAGTTAGACACAGTTGAGCTAGTTTTATCTAGTCTAACTAATTGATACACTAGTGAGAGTGGTGTGAATTAATTAATAATTAATTCACTAAATAATAACTCATTAATCAACTAAAGAATACATCAGTTAACTGCAGTGCATGGCAGTTTCAGTGGAGACCCAGTGGAGAGATAGGAGAAAGGGCAAGATGGACTATCTGTTGTGACCATAGTGATGCATGAATTGCATCTATATATACATTGGAGTCTCCAATGATAATGATGCAGTCAAGGAGAGTGGGATTGCATCGAATTGGTCTTTGTAATCAGCTTGGATTGCACAGTGGAGGCAGGCTAGCAGGAGGGCTGAGATTGGTGCATGGATTTGCAGATTTCATCTTGTTAGTGTGTGACGATTGATTGTACTGAGAGCTTGATGTACTATGCTTTGTATGAGATTGTTACATGATCTCCATGATATATAATATGATAGTTGGGGTTTTTAGCTTCAATCTTTCCCATTAAACAACTGTGTTATGTGTGTTTTTATTGCTTCATGTGTTTTGAAATTGTTGATTAAATTTCCGCAAGAATTATAGTGGAAGGATTATGTATTTTGCAAGAAGATAAATATTGTGAGATCAGGAGAGTTGGATATATACATGCATATTGTATATAATTTCTACATAGTTTACTTTAATATCCAATACATAGTTTAGAAAATATATCAAATACATAGTTTAGTTTAATATATCCAATACATCAATAAACATACTATGGATAACTCAAAGGCTCTTCCATTTTATTTAAATATCCATAACTTAAAGTGCACATCATGATATGAAACTGAGATCCAAAAATGTTGGAAAGGAAGATGTGACATGGATGTTAAGGTAAATAAAGAATAATTCTCATGCCTCAACCTGGTAAATATCCCGTCATTTTCATATCCTACATTGGTTCGCTACACTTCCTACAAGAAGAGGTCAAGAAATCTAGACTTAGGAGGCAATATAAAGTTCCAATCTATGTACCATAGTGGACATTGATCTGTTTCCTATCATCTGAAAATGGATTGGAAGTTCTCTGTGAATATATGGAGGTGTTTATGTGCTCACAATCAGGTTTATCAAGAAATGCACTCCTCAACCAAGAAATAACCAAACAACAGCGGGCCATTTAGTCTAAAAAACACTTCTCAATTGTTTAGTTTCCCAAGGAACATTTTCAAAATACAATATTTTAAAAAATAAATTAAATAACCAAAGAAAAACCTAGAAAAAAAAGAAACATATGGGGTTGATTCTTCACTCATAAGTTGCAAGAGTTGAGCATTATTTTAGAGAGTGCAGTTGTCTTGGAGGATTATTTACTATTTTTTAAATTGGAGACACACAGTTAAATCCAACTAATGTAAAATCTTAAATGGAAACATCTTGTGAAGCAATTTCAACATAGATAAAATAAGGAAATTCGGTAATGTCGACATATGACACGACTAATAGGTCAATGGAGACAGAAAATACAGCAAGTCAAAAAAATAAAGTGGCACTACCAATGCTACTCTTGAAAGTTACAAGACAGAGAGACACAATTAAAATGGGAAAAAAAGAGAGGAATAAAAGGTGAACCCTAGAAAATGGACAAGCACTACTCAACATTATAAAAAGGTAGATTCTACAAGTCAAAGAAGTGCAATTAAAAATAAGAGAAAAAAGAGTACAAAAGGGTGGTTTAAGAGATGACTGTAGAGGAAGGAGTATGGACATCTATGAAGCAATGAGTATGGTTGTCTCCATCCTCATCAATCAGTGTAAAAGAATTTCTACCCAGGGTTGAGAAAGCCTAGCTGTATGGTGTTGAAAAAGCCTCGTGACAAATGTTCAAGGCTCTCCCAACATATGAAGTTGAAGAGAAATATATAGTGATGGGTGTTTAATTAATCAATATGGGTTGGAATGAAACTCTCTATTAAAATCAACTACTTCTATGTGGCCTTTATGGAAGTGATTGTCTAGAAACAGAATGGGAAAATGTACACCATCTCACCAACCTAGAATAATTTTCATCCAATATTTCTAGGGATTTTTCATGAGACTTGGCACTTGCAACCATTCACAAAATTTGGAGGAAGAAGGTGATCAACCTAATGGGGTAGAGTCTAGATAAATACAGTAAGATCTAAGCAAGTGATCCTCATGAACCATAATATAGACATAGATTTCTCCCTCAAAACACATAATATACATGATAGCTAAGATGAAATGATCCATCTCAAAGCAAGAAAAAAGAACTTTAGGAGGGGATAAGGAGATATTATATTTAATTCCTAATTCGATCTTTTTAGTTGCCATTTTTCCACTTGTGGGGTGGTAGTCTGCTATCACTTCATATATTTTTATTTGACAATATTATATTTTTTAACAGATTTTGAAAAATACAAAATGAAATTTTAATAATGCAGCAAGAAGTCAATATGAAGTTATATTTGAAAATGGCATAAAACCCATTGATCAATACCATCAAGAACAAAAAAACAACCCTCCAGATCTGGAAGCACCCAAAATTGAACTTCAATGGAGAGAAAAAAGAAACCCACGGGAAGTAAGATCCTTTACAGAAAAAAAATGTACAATCTTGAAGGTTTTATACAATTTCTGAGGATATGCCTTAAATAACCAAGCAGAAGTCAAAACACTTCATTAGGGGATAAAAACTCGGCCTCAATAATGTATTCAAAGATCTAGAGAAAGAAGGAAGGTGATTCGAAATTTGCAATTGATTTCCTAAATATAAATCTAATGAAATAATAGTATCATGTTCCCATGTTGAAAGAGTAATAGACTGAATTTCTCACCAGTTGTCCAGCAACATGAACGTCAATATAAAATTGAAACTCTATCTAGGATCTAAGCAATTCAATCTATGAAAAATAAAATAGGGAACCCCTTAGGGAGCATACAGTCAAGATTTGAATCCTAAAGCCCATAAGGAACACCTTAGACATAATATCCCCTTCTACAATATTAGTAATTGTCAGCCTTCCATGGAATAAAGGCACAATCATGATCACCTTTATGAAATAAAATGACACCTATCAGAATCTGGGGTTGTCTACATTCCACAATCTATTCTCTCCTAATCATTTTCCTTCTTCATCCTCCCCCCTTCAAGTACTCTTCAGACACTTTATGTCACCTCTTACCATTTAAGAATGACCTAAACCAGGTGATTAGAGCTATGTCTACACTTGGATCACACCTCTCAAAGCTCTTAGCCCCAAGATGGCTTATTATTCTGAGTACGACATGCAACTGCAAGATTTCAGCATTGTCATACCTGCATATATTCATAAACACTAAATGCATGGTTGGTATACTCTCATCTACTTTGGATTGAAACTGATAACCACATCCCACATCAAACATCTCATCTTCATATGTCCTATCCATTATGAGATCGAATGGGGATTTTATAACCTTTACCAATACTTGGGTGGATCCCTCTCGACATTCTTTCATTATCCAAAAAGATGTCTCACTTTTCTAATGAATAAGAATTTTACTCATAGATCTCAACCTTTGCATGGACTTCCCCAACCAAAGCCCATTAGGAGAATCAACTTCTTCCTTGTTGTGTGTCTGCTCAAGACAACAAATGTCATATTGAGGTCCATACCACTCCAAAATTTCAAATTGCTGAGAAGTGGGGTTTCCTCTTGAATCCCCCTCATTATGGATCAACTTCCTTCCACAGCACTTCTAGGAGCTCACGTTTCAAATCAGCAAGACAAATCACCAGACCAATAGACAAATCAACACTAGAAGATCCCAGAGCTATACTATCCCCATGTATAGTAAAACTCTCCAAGTTTGTTCAAGATCCAAATGTTCCATCCATAAATTCTTGCCATCAACCTTGGATGTTAAGGGCCCCCTCTGACCTGGGAAATATGTATTGCATACATAAAGTGGATGTATTTTTAAGTCTTGTTGACCTACTTATTATTGTCATTTATTAAACACTAATAAAATTGTCTAATCTAATATTATCTCCCACAAAATGCATCAATACAGGTCCAATCAAGGAAGTAAGTGACACAAAATTTATGTGAACTTGACCATAAATAATTGTTATTCAAGGCAAGAAATTACACCTTGCATCGTCTGAGATTGAAAATTACTTACTATGGAAATAAATTGGTCCTGGAAATCCTGCAAGGAGATGGGGTAGATGCCTAAATGCTCCTACGATCACTGTAGAATAAATGGGGGAGGAAATCAGGAATGCTTATGACAGTGTTGGGCAGAGGCTGAAGGAACTTGAGCATAATTCTAGTGTTAACGAAAATGAGTTGAAGATGGGTTGGAGGTAGTTACAGATAAGCTCTAACTGCAGTTACATAGGTAGTTATATATCAGATGCTAACTATGCTTTGGAACAATGATCTGAAACTTGAACTGTCAGAAAGATGAGAGAATAATGAAGCTCTGACTTCGCTTATGGCTCCAGTGGAAGTCAAATTTATAGTAAAATTAAACCAATCAATAACTTGCACATATAAAATGGTTAATGATCACAGATTAAATGTATCAAACATTAGGAAACTTCAGAGTGACATCTTTAATATTAAAAACATTATATCAAGGAAGTTGTAGATGCTATCCATGGAAATATTAAATTTTCAGCCACCAGTTCCGATCGAGGAGATCCCATATCAAAATATCATGGCCCACAAAAGCTCAATGGGACCATATAAGATGTTTATATTCATATTTTGTCTGCCTAATTTTGCAACCTTCTGTATGTTGATTGATCTAGATTCCCATAGGAAATCTGGTGGCCCTATGACAACTTAACACGACCTGATAGGGTGGTTTTATTTTCATATGTTAATAGCCTATTTTTGTAATCATACTTTTGTTGGACTTGAAAGTTTGCATCCAAATCGCATATCAAAAAACCCTTGGAACTTGTTAAAGATTTTTTGAAAATTTGGTTAATTTTCTGAAGGCCAGATGCTTACAGTAAGTTGTTTGTTTTGGTCTTCAGTATTTAATTATTTTCATTTCTGAAATCCTAAAAACCTTTAAGTTTGCTAGATTTTGAGTGGGATCTAAAATTCTACTTTCTTTATATGAAATCCAATGAGATTAGAACCACCCTCAAACATACTGAAACAATTAAAAATTTAAGTAAAAAAGTATCAGGTTTCCCCACTCATAATTTTGTTTTTTTATTTGCATTCGAAGGCCTCTTGGTTGCATTGTACAGAACCATCTGGTTCAGTGAAAAAATCTCAGTTTCGTACCGAAATTTTTCTAGTTTTGTGCCACCATTCAAATAGTTTTAGGTATCAAAGCGGTCAAACCGGCCCGTTCCACCAATTATATTCTAGTTATGATAACATTGATTAGTTGTTGTTGTATTTCCTTTAATAATAGAGTGATGTGATATTCTGTTGGAGACTGTGCTTGTCATTTTGAATTTCCAAACAACATATTTATGTAGAATACTTCCTAGTTATATCTGTTGTTTTGAATTAGGTGATTGAATGTAGTGTAATATTTTTATTAGTAGATGGCAAGTTTACCAGGACCTTTACTTAAAACCACAATATTTCTAAGTTTGAAATGAGTGGCTAGTGAAATATTTTTCTCTAGCTTGTATGACACAAAGTCACCTGTTTAATTGCATTTAAATTGGTCAACATAAGTTTGACCCAAAATTACATGTATGACTTGTTTGACAAATTGTAACCCATCTTGATTGAGTTAAACCTCATCTAAAAAGCCCTCATCCATCATATTTTTAGTCATTTTTAGCTCTGTTAGGAACTTTTATGATTTCTCCTCTGTTGGCCAATTTTCTTGTGTGAAACAGATGAAAGGATCTCACAATATTACATCTAGGTACCCCAAAAACACTGATTGGGCATCCACCGATACATCCAGGTAAACTCAAGCATCAAAAGAGTGTTTTTTAACTCAACGGACTTCATACCAGTTACAAAGGATTATCACAAAGTTTTTTGACCCTCGAAGTCACTTCTACACTCTTTTTTCCACCTTCCTGTTCTATTTTTAAGTATTTAGAGTTAAATAATAAATAGCCATTGTCTTTAGGGTTTTTCTATTTTATTTTTCCTTTTTCTTTTTAACAGGGGGAGGTGGTTTGACTGTTTTTTAGGAATTTTTCCTTGATTTTGTTTTTTCAAATTCAACTTTCAAGGATGTTAACACATATTTTTGTTGTCCATTGTTCCTCCCAAACATCAACTTCTTCCCAAAACCTTCTTGAAAAGTGAAAATGCCAAGAGAGAAGCACTTTTATTGGATTTATAGTGAAAAGCTTCTGGGATCAAAGAAACTTAGACATAAATATTGCCATATTTCTTGTAGTGGCAGCATACATAGATTCAAATACCATCTTTGCCCAAATTCCCAGCCATAAAATTGGGATTTACAAGGATGTTGAAAATGATATTAAACACCAAGCCAACTCGGCTATTGAATCTCTCAATGAGGTTAAAATCAAGAAAGTGATAATAAACACAAAAATGGCATCCCTTGCAACTAGCCAAGCTTCTTCTCACACACGCACTAATTATCATTCAAATTAGTTTTTCATTCCTTAAAAAAATTATAAGGAAACCTCCACATGCTATCCAAAAAAAGCCAATTCACAGTTACCAAAAACACCCCGAACTTGAGCTTTTACAGGCTACTTGAGAGGTACAACCGCAAAAAAGACAAAAACGTGAGTTCTTGCGATACCACCCTACTGTACAAACTATACAATGAATGAAAAAAAATTGTTGTGTGGATCCATACGTTATTTTCTATACAAATATAAATCCTTTGGTATGACTCGACAATACTGTTCCAAACAACATTTAAAATGAAGTTTATTACTAACATCTATTTATTCAAGTTTATTACTCCAACGTCAAAATTTCACCATCAATCAGCTATAGATTGGTTAGGCTTAAGCATTTATTTCCTTCCTTATATATTGCAATTTACTAAATTAAATCCTTCATCCTTTGGATCCCAAGTACTCTTGAATGAAACTTGTCCTTTGCCCAAGTCTACATATTATCCTAAACTATGGCACAAAATTTGGGAATAGCTTTAGACAAAAACTAGAAAAATAATTGTGGGCCTTAATATCACTTTTAATGTCAAGAATGGTGTTGATTCTATGTATGTATAGGATATTGTCCTAATGTGATTGGATAGCCTCCTCGAAACAGAAGATTCACCAAAACTTTATTTTCGGAGGAGAACCAATTACCAAACAAAGATAACTTTTAATTATATCTACTAAATGAATGGATCAAAGGGAAGCCATTTAGAAGTCTATGTGCCAAAACTGTTTGAGGGCCCAAGTATTCTCCCTCGATCTAAAAGTTGATATGGACTGATATGCGTCAATTGACAAGGTTTGGAAGCATCTAAATTCTTGATTGCCGAATGGATTTCTAGAAGATGCCATAGAATAAGAAGTCAACTGTTCTACTTTGATTTTTTTTCCTCTGATTTTTATGACCTGTTCTTCTTTGATTTTTTCTCTTTGACCCCTTTTATCATGGTTATAAACATCATGGAATGGGCAATAAAAAGCTTCATGTAAAGGGGCTCCAAATTTTAGTACAATAGAATGTTCATCCTCCCAAATTTGGCCAAGGTCTATATTCCAAAAATTGCAGCCATGGTTTCCAGGGTTGAAAACGTTATGCACAGGGGAGATTCAGAAAGGTTTAGGATTTTCAAACAAGTTTGAAAGGTTCAGAAATATAGAACAAATAAAACAATGCCAAAAATTATGCATATTACGAATATTACTAAGAAATACAGACCATATAAAACAAAATGGAATAACCCTAATATAGAATAAGTTTCAGTACCAATGTTGAAATTTATATTAATCTTAATAGACCGATCGCAATGCATTGTTAAATGAACGTAATTTTCAATAAATATTGGAACGAATGAGATAAACCTTAATAAGTCGACTGATAATTTCGAGCCTTTTCATTCTCGGGAAAACACTGTTGATATACCTGCAATCAATAGAAAATTTTCGAACACATTTATTGTCTGAGTTTACAACTGAAAATTAAGGCATGATTGAATATTAGACAATATGGATCATGAACAAATTGTTTATGCTCACCCTAAAAAGGTTTTTCCACGCACTCATGGCATTGCAAAGCCGAGATATCGAATTTAGCCACCTCTGTGGAAGACTGAATGTGCGGGTGGAAATGCATTGAAGTTAAAAATGGAGCATAACTTGGCATCATCAATGGACTGAAGATCTGATGGTGAATCTTGATATTGGGTCTGCTACTGGTAAAACCCCATTTTTCATCTCTTTGCGATCTCATTTTCATAAAGGAAGATTGGGTTGGGCGGGATTTTGTAAAGCAAAATTTATGGTTAAATTTTTTAAAATTTATTTTCCCTTTGTAAAAAACAATAGATACAATATTTTATTCTCACATTAGATTTTAGTAGTTGAATTTAAGAAACTAAGGGCTATTACATATATTTTAATATCCAACCTCATGATACATTTAACATAATCGAGAATGAATTGTTCAAAATTTCATCATAAAATATTGCCACAATAAGATTCGCAATTGTGTGTATATATGATGAGGGAAAAGATAAATCGGTACATGAACGATGAACATGAAAATTAAGTCTCTTCAATCATCCCTAATGTATGATAACATGTATCTAAGATCCTTTTAAGAATTTGTAGCAACTTAATTTGTGATATTATTCACCATGAGCAATGTTTAAGTATCCACAACAGTATTTTCATATCCGTCGGTATACCAATGCACATAACATGGACGTCACTATAGTGACATTGTCTTCTATTATTGTCACTGTTGAGACACCCTAGCTGGGTGGGTCACAATAGAGATGCTTTTTCTTAGTGTCGCAAGAGCGACACCGCATGGCGGGATTAAAAAAATTTAGAAAAATTGGGGAACTTTCCGACAATACGTCAAAACTGTTGGAACTAAAGTGTCAGAAAATTGACCATATGTACTAGTGAGATGATGGATCCTGCTGTGAAAATAAAATTTGTATCAAACTCCCTGAGAATCCATTATTTGATGATCGATCCAAACATATCAACATCTGGTATCACCATATACTAGATTGTGTGTAGAGGTAGATCATGTTGTTGGAATACATTCCTACAGTGGAACAAGATGCATATATTTTGACCAAGGATTTTTCAAGAGGAAAATTTGAGTTCCATAGAGGCAATATTGGGGTATCTCATAATCCCTTTCTTGCTGAGAGGGAGTGTTAAAAAATGCAGCAAGAAATTCCTAATTTAATTTTTTCCTTGATTAAATTAGGAGAAATTCAAAATTCCACATCAACATATAACTTAAATGAGTTAATTAAGGTGATATAGTTGTTATCACTCATTTAGCTTAGTTAATTCGAGTTGGGGGCATGAACTTGGGTTGTGTATAGTGATTCCTAAATTTTAGGAGCATAGGTTGAGTTAATTTCAGTTGTAACAATTGAATTTAGTTAAATTGAGTTATGGTCAGTTAAACTAGTTTCAACTGTTGGAGGAACGAGTGGGAGGTCTAGTAGTATGATGTAACTTAAGTGTTTAACCAGTTATCTGATCAATAAGACTAAATTTACTCATGCATGCATACTATAATTCGAGTTACCCAGTTGAGATTGGAGTTCAAGGGAAGTGTACTATTAGTTGTAAACTATTCCAAGTTGTACATGTGGTGCATGCAATCAGAGAAGGACCTAAAGGAATTGTGCAATCCAGATTGAGGAATTTCCTAAATAATAAGGGCTAATTCCTTGAGGAACAATGCAAGGAAATAGGAGCTTGGAGGGCTTGAAAATTATGTAGAAATTTAATACAAAATATGTATTTCCTGGATTCTCCTGATCTAACAATTATATGCCACTGTTATATACATAATCGCTTCTACAAATCTTTGCGGAGTTTGAAACACAATCTCTAATCACAATATCATGAAGAAATATCAATCACACATAACACAAATAATTTATCGGGAAAGCATAAAGCTAAAAACCCCACTATCTTCTATTATGTATATATCATGGATCATGAAAAAATTACATACAAAGCTCTAATCCAAGAGCTCTCAGTACAAGAGCTAACTGTCTCACACTGTCATACAAAAATTGGCAAGTTCCTTAACCAATTTACTATCTCCAGATAGCCTGCCTCCACTCTGCAATCCTAGCTAATAGAAATCCCTGAAAGAATGGAATCTTGTTTGCCTTGACTTTGCAATCCTCATGGGCACATCCAATGTGTGTGTGGTTTCATGTGTGCAACTGATAATGTCACAACTGATAGTAAAATGTCCCTTTTACCTACATCTCAACTGGGTCTCCACTGAATCTAAGATGCATGGAGTTAATAGTAGTAAATCTTCAGTTGCATGTGAGGCCACTGATTGTGAAATAATTAATAATTAATTCACTTGATCTCTCACTAGTGTATCTTCAGTTACAGCTAACACAACTGAGTTAAACTACTTTACAACTTTCATAACTGCACTTCCAACTCTGTTACAACTTCGAATCACTCAGTTACAACTAAGTCCACTTGCATGTCCCACCAACCAACCTCTTAACTCAAAATTCTTATAGCTAACTGATTTTCCACTTCAGTTAACTATTTCCAAGTGCTCATTGAGAATAGATTATTGTTTATTGTCCAACTATTACTAAGGGATACTAATAGTCGACATGCATCTATAAATAGACATGCAATCTAAAAATAGAATTTGCACATACATCTATAAATATACCTCATCTATAAATAGAATTTTCTCACGCATTTATAAATAGAAATCCACCTAAAAATAACCTAAGGCTCCATCCTAGTGTAGGTGCATAATTTTCACTAGGATCTTCTTGTTGAATCTCAACACTCCCTCTCAACAAGAAATGGATTATCCTTCACCCTGATCCTGTCTCTATGATATTCGAATTTGCTCCTGGTGAGCACCTTCATCATAATGTTTGCATCTTGATCTTCCATAGGAATGTACTCAAGCAACATGATTTTCCTTTGCACACAATCTCTGAGATGATGGTACCAGATATCTATATTCTTAGATCAATCATGAAACACAAGATTAATCAAGAGTTTAATGCAACTATGATTATCACAATGAATCACTGTCGGATCTAAATGAGAACCAAACAAACCAACCAAGATCTTTCTAATCCAGATAGCCTCACATGCATCTTGACTCGCTGCCATGTATTCTGCTTCTGCTAAAATGAGTGCCACAGATCTCTGCTTCCTGCTGTACCAAGAAAAAACTGTAGATCCAATGCTAAAGATCCCCCCTAATGTGCTCTTTCTATCCGATGGAATGCCTTCCCAATCTGCATCCATGAAGCCATGCAACTTCACCTCATCTGTCTATCTGTACCATAAACCATACTCTAATGTTCCCCTCAGGTATCTCAGGACATGCTTTCCCACCTTCCAAAAGAGCTTCGTAGGCTTAACCATATCTTGACTCAGTTGGTTAACCGCATAGAAAATGTCTGATCTCGTGTTCACTAGATACATTAGCGAACCCACTAAATGTCGATAGCCATTAGCATCCACTACCTCTATAGAAGTAGCATCCTCTTTCCTCCAGTTTCCTAGAAGAGGAGTATCCATGGGTTTGCAGCCCTCCATGTGAAACTTACCCAGTATCTCCCTTGCATACTTGCTTTTAGACACAAAAAGTTCACCATCTCGCTGCCATATTTCCAATCCAAGGAAATAATGAAGGAGGCCCGTATCCTTCATCTCGAACTCCCTTGCAAGATCCTCTTTTCATGAGTGTATCAGCTTCTCATCACTAGTCAATATTAAATCATCAACATAAAGAAAAATGATTAAAAACTTACCCTCCACCACAATTTGGTATAGGTTTGCATCTGCTTGTAATATTCCAAAAATTTAGCCTTCATCTAAATGGAATATTATAGTTGGTTTCATCACTAGGTAGGTGAATAAGTGGGAGGGGAGACTCATAAAACCCCTTTAGAAGGAATAATAACACTCCTAATGTGAAAGGAGGAAGAATAAGTAGTTGGATTAAGCACCTTTGGGTATGAACAGGGACTGGATCATGTTGATTCAGTCAAATTTGACCAAATCAACAACGCTATCATGGAGGAGTGGTCTTTATGATGAGACAACACAGTTTTAGTGGAGGACAACTTGCAAAGTTGCATGAGCTTGGTGGCAAGTATGGATGGGACCCAATGTGAGGAGGCTCTCATGCTATATATGGAGGGGATAGCAACCATTGTTATTCATGTTTTATATTATCATTTTGATGTTGGTATGTTTAGACTTTGCATCCTTTTGCTATTTAGCAGGGTTGTTGTGCTGTTTAGCACAAGGGTGTTCCTGATCGGGAATCCCTACCTCATCCTCAAGGAAGGAGAGGGTCTTTGGGCTGCATTTCCTCATTTTGGAATTTTGGCCAAGCTACCTCCTTTAGCTACAGCACAGTTTCTGTTTAGATCTGGGTTGTGTTGCAGGGTGCAGCAAAGGAGGATCACATAGAGCCAATTCTAGGCTTGTTTTTCAGTGGAGAGGTAGCCTATCCATTGGAGGATTAGCAAGGAGGGATCCTGGACATATTTATATAATTTTTGCATCATTCCAACCATCTACCATCCCTCACAGCGCAGTTCTAGTCCATGACTACGTTATTTTAGTGAGCTATTGCAGTGGGTAACCCAAAAATGGCCAAAAATCCAAAGTTAAGATCTGGCCAAACCATTTATGGGGTTTTCTAGGTTTTTTGAGTAGAATTTGTGGTTAAAATATTGGATCATTCTGAGCACACTAAAAGCCTTCTGCACATGTTTCTTTTCCTCAGAAGTAGTAGTTTCCAGTAGCAACAACAATAGCAGTACACATTTCCAGTGCTTGGTTCTTTGGTGTATTTCAGCCATCTTGTGGCTTGAGTGCATTCCTTTTGGAGCACTGTATTTTCTTCTTTTATGGGCATTGCTTTTGTATCTATCATCCATATTACATCTATGATTACAGCAGCAACTACACTAATATAGACATCTCTGTCACTGCTTTCCGGCATTCTATACAGTAGCAGCAACTCATTTGTTTATTTATCTGATCATTGGAGGCTTGTTCTTATTTCTTGAGTGGCTTGACCCTCAAGATATTTTGTATATTGTTGCTGATATATTAATAAAATTATGGCTTCATATTGATCCCTCTTATGTCATGTTCAGACTTTCTGTGTTTTACACAATTATGTTTTATATTGCTGTTATTTCTAATTTGGAATATTACAGTGGTATCAGAGCATAATCTTGGCTCAGCCTATGCATTCAAGACATTATGCCATTAGAAGGAGAAGCTTATTCTCACATAAAGGAGAAGTTGCACATAAGAAAGAAAGGCATGACTCCATTATTTGGAGAAATGAAGGAAGAGAGGATCTCCCAGCTTCTTTCCAAACTATGAAGAAAATCAAGGAAGATCTCAAGGAGATGAAAGGGGAGAAGTGTAGAAAATTTCCAAAAGGGTTTGAAGGTGAAGCAAGCCCTAGATATTCATATGATGGGTGTGAGCATTCAGCCACACATGCAGATCCACAATGCAATCTATTTCCCATATTCACTGCAATAAGGATGGAGAAAGAAGATGCACCAAGGGAGGAGACCTTGAGTGACTATCTTCAGGAGTATGAGTCTCAATCATGGAGATTCAAAAAGCACTTGGACTTCCAAGGGTTTTTCCAACTCAAGGGAGACAGAAGATCCAGCAACCATAATAGAAGCAAGAGAGGTAGAATCTTTCTATCTAACTTTGATATATCAGCAAAGTGCACTGCCAAAGCTGGGGTGTAGGAGCAAGATTCATATTTCCAGCTACACCAAGTTTCAGAAAAGGAGGCCATCAAAGTAGTAGCGCTACACCTCAAAGGTATGGCCCATGATTGGTGGTTTTGTAGTGACTTCCGGCTATGTGCTGTGTGGCTTTCGCGAAGCGGATGAAGGCTGATAGTCTTTCTCGCTATGCGCTTTGGCGCCAAAAATTTGATTCAACGCAACTCATATTGAGGCTAGCGGCTACGGCTAGGAGATCGATCATATCATCTCATGCCATATACTTAGTTAGATATGGAGATGGGCATCTATCTACCTATACACGGAGATATCTATATCTATATCTATATATATATATATATATATAGATATATCCTTATGTATAACCAGATCCACATGTAATGGATAGGGAGATCTATTCATAGTGCTTCATTTTATCATGCAAATGTAAACACTTATGCAAGGTTCACTAAGGAATTAGTGAGAAGATTTGATGTTAAACATTGTGAAACATTTTCTATTGAACCCAATAACTCAAAACCTTTGCATGAGTTGGAGAGATCTATTTTTCCAACTCCACTCCATATTTCTGTTGAAGGGGATAAAAACATTCATGATACCTTGTCGAGGGCAAGATCTCCACTTCTTGAAGAGCCCTCTTCTATAGATGAAGACATGGAGGTTCCTCCTTCAAAGGAAGACCAAGATCAAGGGTCTCTCATTGATGATGAGGCATTCTCACATATTGATGAAGGGGATGAGCGGAGAAGAGCTAACAACATTGTACCATTAGAAGAAGATCCATAACCACATGGATATGGGGAGGAATACATTGCTTCCATTAGAGGAGCCTTTGTGTCTTTGCAAGGAGTTCCAAATGATCCAACATGTAGGAACCAAAACACAATTCCGGAGCAACATACATCAATTATTATGGATTGTGAATCTTGGCAGATGGGAGGAGAAGAAAGGAAGAATCAGCATCAAGGGATGTTGAGCATTCACCCTTATTTATTTCGGGAGGTTTCTGCACAAAAGAAGGAGACTGTATTGCACAGTGAAGAGAGGGACAAATCATTCCACTCATATGTACAGTCCACTTCAGATTTTGACGTATCACTACATGGGGGCATTCCACCTGGGAGGCCACCAGATTTAGAGTTGTTAAGAGACATCTTGCCATTGGGTTCACCACTCTTAGATCCCGGAGAGGTGAATACTTTGGAGGGGTCTATTACAGTGCAAATAGTTGGGATAGACTCAAGGAGGAGGGATACATTCTCCCATTTTCAGCATTACCCACTCTCACTACATATACTGCGCTGACAGAAGTTGCTGCAATGATGGAGGATGACACCTTCATGGTGCAAGGGAGATGCTCCATGGATTTGGAGAAACAGAGGGTACTTCCTTTGAGGAAGGAATCCTCCATACATTGGAGAAGATGGAGGCCACTCATGCTTACATTGGCCAAGATTGGGAGATTCTTTTTGGATGGTAGCTTCTCATGGGAGGCCAACTTCCAGAAGTCACCATTTCTACTTGAGCAGGAGCAGCTACATGATGGGCATGGCAGCACTTTTGAGGATAAATTTGGCATGGGGGATGTCAAAGGAGTAGACAACAGCATGTGGGGGGCTTCACATTTCAGATCATCAGTGCTGTCTCTTGGGAGGATTAATCCATATTGGAGGTCTCAACTTTTGGTAGAGTACTCCAAGGATCTTGGTGCCTACATGATTCTTGATGACCCAGAGGGAGATGATAGATATATGGTGGATGATGTGGTCATCTATTCTTATGGCAGAGTCTTCTTGACTAGAGCTTCTGAGCTTAAGGAGAAGTTGCTACATGCAGCACATGTGAACTTTCTTTCCATGCACTTTGATGCATTTCATTCTTTGATGAAGGAGTTCACTTGGGAGGGCATCCAACAGGATATATATCAGCATATGGAGAGATGCATAGCCTGGATGGTGATGGAAAGGTTGTCACAACCACTTCCCTGTTCATGGAGAGTGAGGGAGAATTTTCAGTTGAGCCATTTCAGCTCAAGGACCGAAGTACATAGTCGAGGAGGTACATTTTTGCATTATGATTTGCACTTCTTTAATTTATATGAGCAACATGTTGTATTAAGGAGGTTCATTCCTTATTATACATTATATTATGATGTACTTGAGGCCAAATGTAGCATTGAGATTGGTTATCCTATTGGTGGTTTGTGGGGGAAGCCACATGATTCTTGGTGTGCAACATTAACACCACATTTTACCTTCATGATCCTATCTTATAGGATGACTGTGGCAGCAAACAAGTGGTTGGAAAATCACTTGTTATTCTTTGATTTGAGGCAGGAAAGGGATGCACTGTGCTGGTTCCATTTTTGGAACTATGATCCACCTCCCGGTTGTCATATGGCAACTTGTTTTCATTGGTTTTTTCTTCCATATATTGTTAATGTTTTTATGCTTATGGGAAGTTTTGTTGGGAGAGTGGCACAAAATTTGGAGTTGCCCATTGGGAGTATGATTCTCCCTAATTTTCATGTTGCATGTTTCAAGAGAAACCATGGGAAAACCATGATTTCCACATTACATCTCTTTTCTTCATGTGGGAGGAGCCATTTGGAGAACTTGAGTTTTTGGAGGAGACACTTCATGGCTGATTTGTTTGGTGGGGTAACTTGGGCCATTCTTGGAGGCCATGACATTTTAGCCCAAGGTCAACAACAACCCCATACTTATCATAAATTGAGAGAGAAACAACTTGGATGGAAAAATCTAATCTCTCCATGCAACCCCAATACATTGCATAAACCAGGGGTTGAGGATTTCTTTGATGAGCTACCTAGAATGGCTCATTTCATTTGGATGATAGCATGGGAATGGGAGACTCCCATTGGGAATGAGATTCCCTATGTTTATCATCACTCATACCTTGAGGAGGCCATTGGAAAACAAGAAGGTTTCCACTTACACCTTCCACTTTCTCATGATGTACACCATTTGGTTTTGCATACTTGGGAGGAACCATTGGAGGGCAGATTTATTGCAAATTATGTTGAGATGTGGTGGGAACTATTGATGAGGAGGCCACAAGAAGAGGAAGGGAGGAATTTTTCTCCACCTTTACAGTTGCTTGAGGACAAGCAACATTTTGGAGGGGAGGACTGTAATATTCCAAAAATTTAGCCTTCATCTAAATGGAATATTATAGTTGGTTTCATCACTAGGTAGGTGAATAAGTGGGAGGGGAGACTCATAAAACCGCTTTAGAAGGAATAATAACACTCCTAATGTGAAAGGAGAAAGAATAAGTAGCTGGATTAACAACCTTTGGGTGTGAACAGGGACTGGATCATGTTGATTCAGTCAACTTTGACTAAATCAACAACGCTATCATGGAGGAGTGGTCTTTATGATGAGACGGCACAGTTTTAGTGGACGACAACTTGCAAAGTTGCATGAGCTTGGTGGAAAGTATGAATGGGACCCAATGTGAGAAGGCTCTCATGCTATATATGAAGGGGATAGCAACCATTGTTATTCATGTTTTAGATTATCATTTTGATGTTGGTCTATTTAGACTTTGCATCCTTTTGTTGTTTAGCAAGGTTTTTGTGCTGTTTATCACAAGGGTGTTCCTGATCGAGAATCCCTACCTCATCCTCAGGGAAGGAGAGGGTCTTTGGGATGCATTTCCTCATTCCATAATTTTGGTCAAGCTACCTCCTTCAGCTACAGTGCAGTTTCTTTTTAGAGTTGGATTGTGTTGCAGGGTGCAGCAAAGGAGGATCACATAGAGTCAATTTTGGGCTTGTTTTTCAGTGGAGAGGTATCCATTGGAGGATAAGCAAGGAGGGCTCCTAGGCATATTTATATAATTTTGGCATCAGGCCAACCATCTACCATCCCTCACAGCGCAGTTCCAGTCCATGACTGCGTTATTTTAGTGAGCTATTGTAGTGGATAACCAAAAAATGGCTGAAAATCCAAAGTTAAGATCTGGCCAAACCATTTCTGGGTTTTTTTGGGTTTTTTTAATAGAATTCGTGGTTAAAATTATGAATCATTATTAGCACACTAACAGCCTTCCACACATGGTTCTTTCCCTTAGAAGTAGTAGTCCAGTAGCAACAGCAGTAGCAGTACACATTTCCAGTGCTTGGTCCATTGGTGTATTTCAGCCATCTTATGGCTTGAGTGCATTCCTTTTGGAGCACTGTATTTTCTTCTTTTCTGGGCATTGATTTTGTATCTATCAGCCATATTAAATTTATGATTACAGCAGCAACTACACTGATATAGACATTACTGTCACTGCTTTCCGGCATTCTATACAATAGCAACAACTCATGTGTTTATTGATCTGATCATTGGAGGCTTGTTCTTATTTCTTGAGTGGCTTGACCCTCAAGATATTTTGTATATTGTTGCTGATATATTAATAAAATTATTACTTCATATTTATCCCTCTTATGTCATGTTCAAATTTGTTGTGTTTTACACAATTATGTTTTATATTGCTGCTATTTCCAATTTGGAATATTACACTGCTTCACTTTTGGTGAAGCCCAATCCGGTGAAATAGCTGTCTATCTGAGTGTACCAAGCATGGGATGCTTGCTTTAACCCATACAACGCTCTTTTGAGTTGGCACACATGTGACTCGTTGTTGAAGATATCAAATCCTTTAGGCTACTCTATGTACACCTCTTCCTCAATGATCCCATTGAGAAATGTAGTCTTCACATCCATCTGATCAATGCGCCAATCCATCTGCGCTGAGAGAGCAAGGATGGTCCTTATGGAAGAATACCTTGCAGCAGGTGCAAAGGTCTCTTCATAATCTATCCCCTCAATCTGTGAGAAGCCATGGGCCACAAATCTGACCTTGCATTTCTCAACACTCCCATCAACAGCTTGCTTTACCTTGTAGATCCATCTTGAACCTACCACTGATTTATCAACCGGCCTTGGAACAATTTCCCAAGCACTGTTTTTGACAATGGGGTCATACTCCTCTACCATTGCATCTACCCATGTGGGCTCCTGCACTGCTTCCTGAAAGGAAGATGGTTCAGTCACAATACATTTTCTCATGAGAGCCATGTATCCAGTAAATCGGTTAAGAGACTGTCTTTTTCTGCGCTGTGAAGTAGGGAATCCTACATTATGTGCAACATCAAGTCTCAGCCTATCAGCTTTTGTGGTATGCCTTCTGCCAGTTCTGATGTTTGGCTCTGCATGAGTGGACTCCTCTACTCCATGAACCTCCTCATGTGGCTGATCCACATCTAGAGACTCATCTTTGGGAACCAATAGTTCCTCCTCTGCATGCAAGTCTAGCTCCCTCTCAAGCGAAAACCGCATGGCTTTCCCCTCGTCGAATTTTATATCCCGTTGCGCTATAGTCATTAGACTGTTTGGAAAATACACATGATAATTATGGGGTGTTTTTGTGTACCCCACAAAAATCCCAACTTCAGCAGTCAGCTCCAGCTTTTTCCTGGCATCCTTGGTCACATGCACATAAACAGATGAGTGAAAAATCTTAAAGTGTGAAACATCTGGTTTCTTACCAGTGAAAGCTTCTTCAGGTGTACTCATGCCAAGTACTCTATGAGGAAAATGGTTTTTCACATGAACCACAGTGTTGCATTCTTCCGCCCACAAATGCATTGGTAGGCCTTGATCATGCAACATCGCTCGTGCTGCACCCACGATCGTTCTGTTCTTCCTCTCTGCGACCCCATTTTGATGTGGGTTATGAGGCGCTATGAGTTCTCTTCGAATTCCTTCTTTGCTGCAAAATTTTTTGAATTCGTTGGAGATATATTCTCCACCATTATCACTCCTTAGAGCCTTCACTTGCTTCCCTGACTCTTTCTCCACCAATGCTTTAAACTCACAGAACTTTGAGAATGTTCGATCTTTCTTCTGCATGAAGAAGATCCAACATTTACGAGAAAACTCATCAACAAAAATAACATAGTAGTTATGTTTTGTTGTTGAAGCAACCGAGAACGGTCCACACACGTCTGTGTGAACTCTCTCAAGGATCCGCGAAGCATGGTTCTCCTTTTCATTAAAGGTGGACTTTACATACTTCCCCATGGTGCAACCCTTCCACTGATCTAACTGAGAAAGTGTTCCCATTGGAAGTCCAGTAGATATTTGTTGCATGACTTTCAAGGCTCCATGATGAAGATGGCCCAATCGCATGTGCCATAATTCGCCCTCATCCCGGCTCACCACTTTTTCTGCCTTGCCCATCATGGCAGCACAGCCATCTACCTCCAACTTGTAGAGATTCTTAACTCGAACCCCTATCCTCTTGGCTTGAATCATTGTTTTATGTCACAAGAAAGCTTTTCCATCGCTAAAAACAATGCCATAGCCTCTATCCTCCAACATTGCGACTAAGACTAAATTTTTCTTCAGACCTGGAACATGCATAACATCTTTCAATTGAAATGGTTTACCTGACTCCCTCTGAAAGGTAATGGTACTAATGTTGGTCGCATTATATCTTCCATCGTCGCCCATCTCTATATGCATTTGGAGATCTTTCTCCTCCAAGTCACTGAAAAGTTCCTTATCTCCCGTCATGTGAAAGGAAGCACCACTATCCAAATACCACACCGATCCCAATTCACTTGACACCATGCATGTGATCAAAGAGAAATCAAGCTCAAATTGCGAGAAAAGGGCCTCACTAACTGCAACTCCAGCAACCTTCTTGTTCTTCTTCTTTTGTGGACAGTTAGTAGCGAGATGCCCATGTTCATGATAGTGAAAACACTTCACCTTAGAAATATCCAGCTTCTTGCCTTTAGAATCGGATTTAGAATGAAATTTCTTCCCCTTCCCCTTCTTCGCCCTAACAGCCAAAGCACAATCCTCTTCATCATCATGGTTTGATGAAGAGCCATCTCTGGTGCTCCGCCTGAACTCCTCCTGCACCAGATCCGACCACAGTCGTTCCCAATCCAAAAAATTTCTTGTCCGTTGATAGAGTCTTCATAACTGTGCCAACTCTTAGGACGTCCCAAGAGAGCCAAACTCACCAAATCATCATCAACAACAGTTATTCCCATACTCCCCAGTTCATCCCAACATTGGACAAACTTTTTGAGATACTTTGGAATGTTGTCGCCCTTTTCCATCTTGATCTTTCTGAGTTTATCTTTGAGCGCCAATTTCCTATGGTTGTTGTTGCTTTGAAATAGATCCGTCAAAGCCTTCCACATAGCATATGGTGTGGATTTCCAATGGAGGCTTAAGACAATGTGGTCTCGTACTCCCTCCAACAAAATCCTCCTCGCCTTTGCCACTTTATTTCACCATGCATCTAGATTTGCAGCATCTGGCTTAGGAACGTCTTTTTCAATGAATTCCTTCAAGCCATTGTCTTTGAGTACTGCCTCCATCCTGTCCTTCCAAGAAATGTAGTTCGAGCTGCCCTCGAGTGCATACTCTAACCTTAAGCCATTGAAAGCCATTTTGATCTTGAATCAGCTGTAGCGCCAAGAAATTCTTTTTGCAAATTCGAATTCTTTCCATCAACAAACTCAACTCCTGCTTCAAAATTGCAATTTCATGTGCTCCGATACCATGTAGAAATTTAATACAAAATATGTATTGCCTGGATTCTCCTAATCTAACAATTATATGCCACTTTTAAATACATAATCGCTTCTACAAATCTTTTCAGAATTTGAAACACAATCTCTAATCATAATATCATGGAGAAAGATCAATCACACATAATACAGATAATTTACTAGGAAAGCATGAAGCTAAAAAACCCCACTATATTATATTATGCATATATCATGGATCATGAAAAAATTACATATAAAGCTCTAATCCAAGATCTCTCAGTACATGAGCTAACTGTCTCACACTGTCATACAAAAATTGGCGAGTTCCTTAGCCAATTTACTCTCTCTAGATAGCCTGCCTCCACTGTGCAATCCCAGCTGATAGTAATCCCTAAAAGAATGGAATCCTTCTTGCCTTGACTGCACAATCCTCATGGGCACATCCAATGTGTGTTTGGTTGCATGTGTGCAACCGATAATGTCACAACTGATAGTCAACTGTCCCTTTCAGCTACATCTCAACTGGGTCTCCACTAGATCTGACATGCATGCAATTAATAGTAGTAAATCTTCAGTTTCATGTGAGGACATTGATTGTGAATTAATTAATAATTAATTCACTTAATCTCTCACTAGTGTATCTTCAGTTACAACTAGCACAACTGAGTTAAACTACTTTACAACTTTCATAACTGCACTTCCAACTCTGTTACAACTTTGAATCACTTAGTTACAACTAAGTCCACTTGCATGTCGCACCAACCAACTTCTTAACTCGAAATTCCTATAGCTAACTGATTTGCCACTTCAGTTAACTATTTCCAAGTGCTCATTGAGAATAGATTATTGTTTATTGTCCAACTATTATTAAGGGATAATAATAGTCGGCATGCATCTATAAATAGACATGCAATCTATAAATAGAACTCGCACATACATCTATAAATAGACCTCATCTATAAATAGAATTTGCTCATGCATCTATTAATAGACATCCACCTAAAAATATTCCGAGGCTCCATCCTAGTGTAGGTGCATAATTTTCACTAGGATCTTCTTGTTGAATCTCAACAAATTGACTAAGTGTTGGCCAAATTCAGTAAATAAGGCAGAGGATAGAAAATACAAGTGCTGGTTGTGCTCAAGCTTGAGAAAGCATATTGTATTCATCCATATTCTTTGATAAATGCAATATAGATAGGAAGGGGTTTTGAGCAGTTGCTTTCCCCTAGATAAATCTCTGCGTATGTGTGTTGAATGATGGTGCATGTTTTTTATATGTATTCTCGATCGTGAATTTGCTTCCACATATGAGTAGAGTAGATTTGAGTCTTATGTTTTAGTAAATTACATGAGAAGTTATGAATCTACATTAAAATTCTACAAAAGCTTCAGAAGACAAAAAAAGGCTTTATAACACCTTTTAGATTTTTTTGGATCTAAGGTTTACATGCACATTCCCAAAGAGATCAAGAAGAAGCTTTGTAATAAGTTGTTAAGTGTATTCAAATGGCTGTAGAGAAGGGATTGAGGGCTATTAGCCATGGTTTCCATCAAAGCATCACCATACAAATAGTATAGATGTGGCATTCAAAGGATAATTTCTTATAGGAGATCAAGATAAATATTTTGCTCAAACAAATAGGTATAGCATGGGATTGTTTGAAAAAATAAAAATCAACAATATAGAATTGACCATTAGGTTACAAAGCAACCAAGTTTGGTGATGTAGGTGACAATCATGTCAAATCCGAAATACATGACATCTAATCACACACATTTCATAAAGCTCATATTATTGGAGAAGAAGATTAGGAAACTAGTGAATGTCCTAGATTTGATGTCAAATTATAAATTGATGGTGATCATTCAATATATTACTAGAGAGGCTAAAAATAAGAAGAAGAAGAAGAATTTGCCTAATAGGTATGATTTTGAGCCTTATGATTTTATGAAATGGGTGTTTATGATGAAGCATAGCATTGATAGTTCTATGGAGACATACAAAGCTTGATTGGTAGCAAAGGGTTGCTCTCAAATTAAGGGCATATATTGTGATGAGACTTTCTCCTAGTGGATAAGTTATTGTCTATTAGGTTGTTGTTATCATTAGCAATTGATTAGGATTGGTAGATTAAGAAAATTGATGTGAATACAACTTTAGTTTCAAGAGGAGCTCAAAGAGGAAATCTTCATACAATATCTTGATTCCATATGGATATGAGATGAGTGGGAGAGAAGGCTTAGTGTGCAAGTTGAAGAAGTCACTATATGGTGTAGAGCAGTCCCCAAGGCAATGACACAAGAGGTTTGATACATATGTGATTGGACAAGGATCCATAAGAAGTGATGTTTATCATATCATTCTTATGAGGAGAAGGTAATCACTCCATAATTATGGTCTTACACGTTGATAATATTATCTTGATTAGTAATTCCAAGAAATTAGTCGAGGAAACCAAATTTGAATTATATAGTGAGTTTGACATGAAAAAGTTAGCACATTATATTATTGTTTGGGTATTGAGATAAGATGAGACAAAAAATATCCAAAAAATGTTGAAGACATGGTTGAACTCTTTATGATGGAAACAATGTTTGCTAGTGAATACTCCATCTCAAATGGGAGTATTGTTCTCTAATTATATGAATTCTAAGTTCTAAGGGTAAAAGTAAAGAATAAGAAAAAGAAATAACAAAAATATTATTATAATGTAATTAAAAAACTTATATATACAATGGTATACACAAATTTGGACTTAACCTATTATGCACTTAGAGTTAATAAATAACTTTATCAACATTGTAAGTAAACCATTTTGAAAAAAATAATAATATAATACAGATTCCATCTAAAATTATGCATCTAGAATTATGTTATTGTTATTATGGAAATGGAAGCAACAAGCCCCAAGTGAATTATGTTATTGTTATCATGAAAATAGAAGCAACAAGCCTCAAGTGTATGGTTTTAGTTAACTTTCACTTTCATAATGATGTAAATAAAAAAATATGTATAATGTATAATTTAAAAAAAAAAAAATACCAATGTCATCGAAATGAAAGCAACAAATTTCAAGTGTATGGTTTTTTTGGTTCACTTTCACTTTGATATAAATAAAAAATAATTATGTATAAAACAAATAATATAATACCAAAACCATCCCTAATTATCTTCTTATCACATCACAATTAACCAACAAACTTCAAGTGCATGGCTTTTGTTAACTTCCACGTGCACTTTTTGTTGACTTTCACTTTAATGGTAAAAATAATATAATACCAAAACCAGCTTCAAGTGCTTGGCTTTTGTTAACTTTCACATTGATGATGATGAGTACAGAGAGAAGTTCATGCACTTTTTGTTGGCTTTCACTTTAATGGTAAAAATAATATAATACCAAAACCATCCATAATTATCATCATCACAATTAACCAACCAGCTTCAAGTGCATGGCTTTTGTTAACTTTCACATTGATGGTGATGAGTACCAGAGAAATTCATGCACTATTTGTTGACTTTCACTTTAATGGTGATGTGAACAAGAGAAGATATAACCTTTTTTTTGGTGATGTGGACAAGAGAAGGTATAACCTTGTTTGGAGGAGTTGTAAGAGAATAATCTATAACTGAGTTGTCAAATCAAGAGTTGGGTGGGTTATCACTACTGCTATCCACATATGTATGAAAAACAAAATACTATATAACATGTTGATGTGGAAATAGCACAGATGTATGAAAAACAAAATACTATGTAACATGATGATGTGGAAATATTGGTTTTAATTAAAGATAAATATAAAAGTAATTTTTCCTATCAAAGAAATGAAGTTATACAACTCAAGATGAAGACTCAAAACATTGCTGAGGTTTTCAATGGAAGGAAGTTCAGTTGCAGAGGGAACGGGGCAGACACCCTTGTCAAAGGTAATTGCCATCTTGGGGAGATTTTTGGGAAGTGTATCAGTTACTCCTTAACGGGAGTAGAACATCAATGGTAATTTGTTTCAGCCAAGCCTTACGGAGTCGAAAGAGGAGAAAAAATGTTTTACTTCTCGCTCCAGCGCTTGACCTTCATACTCCAAAGACTGGGGTGAGTGTTCAAACATTACCCAACTCTAACCGGTGCTGCCATGTCAGGACGATGTGTAAGCAGGGGCAATCGGAAGAGGCGCTGGAGATGTTGAAAACCGTGAAATACCCCGTGGATTCTCTTACATGCATTTCTCTGTTGCAGGGTTGTATCAAGAAGAAAGCGCTGTCAGACGGCAAATTAGTCCATACCCACATCTATGAGATGGGATTCATGGCGCATAGAATTGTGAGAAACACGCTTTTAGACATGTATGCCAAGTGCGGAAGTTTGGTGGACGCTCGTAGGGTTTTCGATCAAATGCCTGAACGAGATGTGTTTTCGTGGACATTCATTATATCAGCTCATGCCAGGCATGGGCTCGCACAGGAAGCCTTGACATTATATTGTCAAATGAAACAGGCGGGCATTCAGCCCGATCAGTTCACCTTTACCAGTGTTTTTCCAGCTTGTGCTACCTTGGCAGCCTTAGAGGAAGTTCATGGAGATATAATTGTGCATGGGTTTCAGTTTGATGTATTTGTGGCGACTGCCCTTGTGGATATGTATGCGAAATGTGGAAGGATAGAGAAAGCGCGCGATCTGTTTGACACAATGCCTCAACGGAATGCAGTCTCCTGGACTGCATTGATTGCAGGGTACGCACACAACGGGGAAGTTGATGAGGCCCTGATGCTTTTTTACGAAATGCCTGAACGAAATGTCGTTTCATGGACAGTTATGATTGCCGGATGTGTCCAGAATGGATACAATGAGGAAGCGCTGGAGATTTTTCATGAAATGCAGCTCGCAGGCGTTAAACCAAGCTTGAAAACATTTTCCAGTATTCTCCCGGCTTGCGCTAATTTGTTGGCCCTGGAGCAGGGGATCAGGATCCATGAGGAGATAATTAGGTGCGGAGTTCAGCTTGATGCCTTTGTGAAGAGTGCACTTATTGACATGTATGGTAAATGTGGGAGCGTAGAGAAAGCAAGGGATGTGTTTGATAAAATGCGTCAACAGAATGTAGTCTTATGGAATGCCATGATTGCATGCTATGCACAGAATGGATATTGTGAAGAGGCTCTGAACCTTTATAAGCAAATGCCTCTTGCAGGTGTGATGCCAAACTTGAAAACCTTTGCCACTGCGCTCTCTGCATGTGCTGATTTGACAGATATAGAACATGGTATTGATATCCATGAAGAAATAATTAGAAATGGAGTTGAGTTTGATGTCTTTGTGGGGAGTGCTCTCATAAACATGTATGCAAAATGTGGAAGTATAGAGAAGGCGCACGATTTATTTGACAAGATGCCCGAACAAAATATTGTGTACTGGACTGCCATGGCTGCAGGATATGCAATGTGTGGCCATGTTCAGGAAGCCCTCACGATCTTTGAACGAATGCCTGGACGAGATATGGTGGCATGGAATGCAATGATTGCAGGATTTGTAGAAAGTGGGAATGTTGACGAAGCCCACAAGCTATTTCTAGATATGCCCATAAGAAATATGGTGTCCTGGACAATAATGATTGCAGGCTATGCTCAATGTGGGCATGTCGATGAAGCCTTAAAATTGTTTCTGAAATTGCCACAAAAAAATACAGTCACTTGGACAGCTATGATTGCAGGATATTCACAAAACGGTAATAATCAGGAAGCTGTGAACCTTTTTAGACAAATGCAAACTGCAGGTGTGAAACCAAACTCCAAGACTTTTGCCAGCGTTATCTCGGCATGTGGTAACTTGGCATCGCTGGAACATGGCATGGAGATCCACAGAGAAATAATCATAAGTGGATTTCAGATAGATGTCTTTTTGGAGAGTGCACTTATAGACATGTATGCAAAATGTGGGAGCATAGAGAAGGCACGCCACGTGTTTAGCAAAATAGTTCATCCAAATGTGGGTTCATGGAATGCAATGATTGCAGGATATGCTATGCATGGCTGTGGCATTGACGCCCTCGAACTCTTTGAACAAATGCAATAGAGTGGGGTGAAACTTAACCATATAAACCTTAATTGGTGTTTTAACAGCGTACTCCCATGCAGGTTTAGTGAATCAAGGTTGTAAGTACTTTGATTGCATGAGTCAGTACTATCACATTACACCTACAATAGAGCACTATGGCTGCATGGTTGACCTACTTGGCCGTGCTGGCTTGTTGAATGAGGCAAAAGACTTTATTGACAAAATGCCGATAACACCTAATTCCATGGTGTGGGGTAGTTTGCTTGGTGTTTGTAGAGTACATAATAACACGGAACTAGGAGCAAATGTGGCAGGACTCCTTTTTTAATTGGATTCAAAAGATGCTGCACCTTATGTGGTTTTGTCAAACATCTATGCTGCAGCTGGCAAGTGGGATGGAATGGAAAAAGTGCGGAAAATGATGAAAGACAACGATATAAAAAGGATGCCTGGATGCAGTTGGATTGAGGTAAATAAAAAGGTGCATGGTTTCCTTGTAGGGACAAGTTGCCCTTAAATATAAAACATTAATGCAATTTTGGGAGTGTGAAGATTTATGAAACTGGCAGCCTGGTAGAGTATATATCCAATACGAGACTTGTGTTTGAATGATGTGAGCCAGAAGTACACCATAATTAAGAGTGGGTGATTCCAGTGGGCTTATCTGTACATATCACAAAACTGCAATCCAGGTTAGCGAGAGCTTTTGACTATTTATTGATACTTTCTCGGTGATGATTCTTCCACCAAGTCCATCTCCAATATTGTTGCGTCGGAAATTGATTTTAGGTATGCAAACTAATCACATCATTTCGGGGATGGACAGGAAATTAAGCTCAAACAATACCCATTATTAAGCTTCTCAACACTGTAGATAGTCCTGAGCCATATATAGGTAACAAAGGACCATGCATATTTTTCTTCCTTTCTGTAGAATGTAGTGTTTGAACCCTGGTTGATCTTGGGTATGATTTTGACCTAGTTTGAGAAAATTATTATGTGAAATAACATTGTATTCTATGGCCATGAAATACAGACGTATCAATTAAAAATAACATGTCTATAAATTTCCTGAGGGGACACTCACATGTATATATCCTAGACGGCAATTTTTGATATTCAAAGCAAGAGCGTCCAGCGGGCATTGGCTTCTACTTTTGTAGTGTTGATATTAGCATATCTACAATGGTATGCTGGTTAATAATTGCTTTGGTTGAATCGATCATTGGAATTTGATAGCGACCATACTGGCGGTCAGTATGAATTATCTAAGAATATGGTATGGCTGCTAGCCTTTCATCCATCAAAATTTAGTTTGGCCAAACATTATGATTGTCTAAAGTTGTCAAAGTTGCCACTTTTGCAGCTTCGAAAAGCATTGGTTCAGGTGACCACGGAAAGAAAATTAGAACATCTACACCGATCTGGATTTATTTTATCCTAGTATCTAGAATAAGTACTTGGAAATCACCAGAGCACAAACTATTAAAAAGGTTCTGAAACATCTTGCTGGACTACTTGGTTGCTGACTGACTTGGTATTTCCCTTCAGCACTTTCCCAGCTATGACTGCCAGATTCTTCTATCTATTGCCGTCATTGCCTGCTAAGCGGAGTTGCCAGTAATGTGGGCTTTTGCAGTAACCAGCTTGAGACCTTGTAATAATTGTAACATCCATTTAATGGCAATGTGGATTTCCAACACATTTATTTGTGCTACTGACGAACCTCCACTATCCTTCTTATTTTGTCATCAAATCCTCCATTCATTCAGTAAAGAGGAATCTTCCAGCAATGTCTTTTTTCTTTTTTTTTTAAACCTTCATTTGACTATCAATAATAATAAATATCAATATGTACAAAGAAGAAGAAAACAATAAAAATAAAAAACCCCCAAAAAAGGGAATGGGCAGCCTATACAGCCTCCACGAACAAATCAAAATACAACATAATCATGGACTGCCAATAACCAAAACACCAAGTGTCAGAGTCAAAAAAAAATGTGCTAGCTTATGCCAACACATCGATAGAGTATCTAATCATGGACTGCCAATAACCAAAACACCAAAGTGTCAGAGTAAAAAATAATGTGCTAGCTTATGCCAAAACATCGATAGAGTATCTACGTGTACAACCTTTGCAAGCCAAAATACATAATAACATAAAATCAACATTAAATATTAATCCCAATGGTGGTGGAGGGCTGGTCATAATCATCCAAGTCTAGCCTCCATCAAATTACTGGTAGGTCAGCCTGGTAAAGCATCCCATCCATCAATAATAGGTTGGGGTCTAGACCTATTCGGGATTGCAACAGCTAGAGTTGAGAAGATTTTGTCCATACATTAAGGCAGACCAAGAGGTTGAGAAGATTTTGTCCATACATTGACGCAGACCAAGAGGTTGTGCGAACACTCATGGCATTCTCAAACGAGTTTGTGGGCTCGATGTCGAGGTTTTCCCAATGAAGAACCTACAAAGGTAAGTCAAGAAGGAGCATAGGTAAGAGCAAACTGTAGGCTAGGAGGCACACAATGTACAGTGAAAGGGGCCTCATGCCAATAGTACAAGATTTGTAGGTACTCCTCTAAATACAACTTGTAGAATTGCACCTTAATATGCAAGGATAAGTTGGCACAACTCAAGTTATTGTCATACGAAGAGACGCCTAATATGATATCATAATTATATAGAGCATCAATTTTCTTTTTTCAAAGTCAAAATAGAACTTTAACCCTAACAAGCAACCAAATAGAATGGAAATCTAGAGAATAAGGTAAATGGTCACTAAGCAACGCAACTCACTAAGATAGAGAAGTTTGGGAGGCATTATTGGCAAGGAGACTCTACTTGTCAGGGCCTCGAGTTGGCACCAAGGCCAATGGGCATCCATGACAGCCCACGAACACTTGGAGAGTCGAAAAACCGAAGTTGGACTGAGTTAGGTAAGAGCGCACGAAGGCAGGGTGCTCACCTATGCGATGAGGCAACTTGATGGTGACTTAGCAAGGAGCGTGCATTGGAGGGTGAGTTGAGAGGCGTGAACGTGCTAGAGTGGAGGCGCCCACACAACTCAGGCAAGGAGGACGTGCTTCACAAACTTATAGCAGCAACCCAACTTGGTGGATTCGTGCCCACGAGCGCGCTTAGGTGCCAATCATAGCGAGTAAGCGAGGTGCGAAGGGAGGACGGGCGGACAACGACGTGGAGTACACGACATTGGAGTGACCAAGTTCGGGTAGCATGTGCAATGAGTGAACGACTGGCAGGGTGTAGCGTGGGCAACACGGCATGGCAAAGCGCGCAAGCAGGGGCGTCGCCTACCCATAAGCAGGTCGGCCCAAGGGCGCGCCCACCCACAAAAGAATGTCTGCCTGCCCATAGTCAAGTCGACCCAGGGCATTCAACAAAGTTAGTGGGTCGTCTCAAACATTTAAGGGGCGTCGACCACATGAATTGACAAGGCAAGAAGGCGTATAAGTGAAAGTGAGGAGCTCGACCGAAGGGTAGAGAAGTTCAACCAAGTACATTGCAGAAATCTAGAATTTCACATATAGGGTAAAGTAGGGCAGCAAGAAGGGCGCAGGCAAGGTGGGGCTCGCCCAATGAGCCAACACGATTGGGCAGGACTATGGAAATATGTTTTGGGCAAAAACATTGGGGTTCCTAGGCATGTCAACGTGTAGGAAGACTTGGGCAAAACACACGTAGTATTGCAAGACTTGGGCAGAACGTGCAGGCAAACTTGGGTAGAACGTAGGCAAGGGTCGCACGATTTGACAAACTTGGGTGGACGAGTTGTTGGCCCAGGCCAGGCAACTGCCACATCTTTAAACTTTGTAAAATTGTTGTTGTATGAAATTTGTAATAGTTAATAAAACATTGGGGCGAACTTGTTTGGGGAGTTGCCCCCTCTCGTCGTAAACTTGAATTTTTGTCATAATTGCGATATCACACCGTTACTGCATTGTTATATTGTTTTATCTATGGCATTGTTATGAAGTAATTGTAAAAGAAGTAAAGTGAATTGAGTAAATTGGATTTCAATGCATAAATAAAGAAGTGAAAACTTAATAGAAAATTGACTAAGTGTTGGAAGTAGGCGTAGTCCAGATGAAAGTAACTTTGAAAGGTGAAAATGTGTCGGTGCTGCACAGTGCCCATAGTGGACTTAGGTTGCACAAGCGTGGGGTTGTGATAGATGGTATCAGAGCTTGGTTCAGGCAAGACCGAGCTTATTTGAATTATTGAAGTTTAGCAACGACAGAGGCACATCAAGGTCACAACCGAGTTGAACGGATTGGGTACTTGGAGGCACAACTGCCATGAGCAGTTGGGTGAATAGGTCGAAGTGGAAGGGTTGATTTGTGGTCGTGATGCGACGTGTTTTGTGACAGTTTGAAAACAACATAGACTTGGGTCAAGGGCCGAGTTAAACAATAAAATATGGCAAGTTGGCTAGAGTGTTGTGAGAGACTTTTGCAGACCTTGTATAGGTTGAAACGCGTGAAGGAAGATAGGTCGAGGATTTGGTTGAACTTGAAGTTTTGGAGGATTAAGTTAAAGGATAACTTCTTCGATTTGGTTGGGAAGTTGAGCAAGATGAAGTTGTTGATGGCGATGAAGGAGAAGATGCGATATACAAAGAAGTAAGTGTTGCAGATGTGTCGACGGAAGAGGTGAACCTTGGTGCGATAGAGCTTGCCTAGGTTGAACCGAATTCATGCACGTTGCAACCATGGAAGGAAGAAGGCACTGACGTGGTGAGACCTCATGGAGATTCGAATATAAAGATGGGCAAAGGAAGTGTGTGGCTGTCAGTGTGATGGGCAGACTTCCGATGGAAAATTGGGATGAGACCTTGTGCAGTTGGGAAATAAGGAACATTGGTTGTTGCAGGACTTGTTGAGGCAGTTTGTGACCTCAGGGAAGAAGGTGTGAACGCCTGTGGCAAGGGTGGAATGTAATGAACTTTGTGATGGGTGAGTCATGCTTAGCAAAACGAAGAATTGGCTAAGTGCCCAACATGACTTATGGAAAGAACGAAGGAAGTGTACACCGGACCGAAGTGAAGGCAACATGATACTTGGGTGGACTTCTTCATTGCAATTTCGTTGAGGCCAAGAGGAAGTCTTGGGTGAACCTTTTAGTGGAGGAGACAACGGTGAAGGAAGGAACCTACGATAACGATATGAGGGTAGGGAGACCGAAGGCGCTAACCTAAATGAAGGTAAGGATGTGATGACTAAATTTTTGTTGGGTCTACTGAAGTGGACGAGTTGGGCAACCGAAGTCGTGGGCATCAAGTTGAAGAAGAAGGGTGCATGGCAAATTTCGTGCAAAGGCATCAAGCAAGAGCACTTGTAGAGATGTCGTATATTGGCATCAAGGGGGAAGTGCCAAAGCGAGGATGTTGGACACGATGGGCTTACTGATACGACATGAGGATATTTTGTAGATGGACCGATGGGTATGTTGGGCACATTCAAACAACAAGGCCATGGTCGTTTTTGGAGGAAGACATGGGAAACCTATGAGAGAATTCATACAATGAAGAGGGTGGAGGCAACTTGCGATGGCATTTGTGATCGAGACAAGTCTATCTGTCGAAGTGTTGGATGAGGATGGTTCATGGGAGCTTATGACAGTTTGAAGAGGAGTTGCAGTCGATGAAGACTTCATATAATGGTGGTCTTGGAGTGTCTGGTTCGTTGAGGAGCTGAGGTTAGCCTTAGACTTGACTTTGATGCGGTATGGGACACATACCTTGGGCACAGTATGGGATGTGTTCGTGAGGAGTGACTTGATGGATGCGATAAAAGGAGACACCTTGGAGTTGGATGGTGGTTGCAGATGCCTTGGTGGGAGCACTTAAGCATGGGTTGAATTGATGAGACTTAGCCATTTTTATGGACATGGAGGATGTTGGTCTATGACCATGGGCAGAACATGGACGAGATAATGAGGAAAGTGATGACTTGCCCCTTTGAAAAAATTAATGGGCAGCATATCGCAAATGAGATAAAGATTTCTTCATGAACCTGGATATGGCACATTGGGCGTTGGTTGAAGAATTGGCGAGAAGAGTTCTTGATCGAATTGAAGATGTGACAGAACGTTGGAGAAATGACTAACGAAGGCATGGGTAGGTACATTCTCATGGATTTGGATGATGGTGGATTGGCCATCCAACTAGTTCAAGTCATGGGGCGGCCAAGTGCACAAATGCATGATGGAGTTGAGTTGGAGTATGGAAAAAACAGTTCACATGATGACGAGATACGATAGGTTGGCACGATATGAGTTGCAACCGAACCATGCAGTCGAGTTGGAGGGAGAAACCTTCCATGAGTTGCGGCAGTATGGAGGATTGCGACGACTTATGGTTGATGACCATGGATTGAGGATTCTTACCCATGTGGAGTCATGAGCCTTGATGGAGGTTCGTGCGATGAAGGTAAGGAGTTATGAAACAGAGACGATTGATGTTGGAGCTAGTGGCACTTTGCGACATTTTGTCTTGGCGATGGAGTTTATTGAGATGGTGTTGTCGAGGGTGACAACCTTTTTAGAGTAGGGGAGGATGCCAAGGCCCCGAGTTGGCACCAAGGCCAATGGGCACCCATGACCGCCCATGAACTCTTGGAGAGTCAAAAAATCGAAGTTGGACCGAGTTAAACAAGAATGCACGATGGGAGCGCCCGCACTAAGGCAAGGCGCCCACCTATGCGCCAATGCGACTTGGTGGCGACTTAGCAAGGAGCGTGCATTGGAGGGCGAGTTGAGAGGTGCAGACATGCTAGAGCGGAGGGCACCCACACAACTCGGGCAAGGAGCGTGCGCATCACAAACTTATAGAGGCAACCCAACTTGGTGGACTCGTGCCCACGGGTGTGCCCACACCAAGGGGCACCCGAGTGCCAAGCATAGCAGGAAGTAGATGCGACACGATGGCAAGGCAACAAGCGGGGTACGACGGGTGGACAAGCGGACAACGACGTGGAGTACACTACATGCGAGCAACCAAGTTTGGGCAGCGTGTGCGACGAGTGAACGACCGACAGGGTGTAGCATGGGTAGCATGGCATGGCAAAGTGCCTAGGTAGGGGCGCGCCTGCCCAGCAGGGGCGCAACCTGCCTATAGGCAAGTCAGCCCAGGAGCGTTCAACAAAGTTAGTGGGTCGGCTCAAACATTGAAGGAGCGTCGACCACATGAATTGCTAAGGCAAGAAGGCATATAAGTAAGAGTGAAGAGCTCGACCAAAGGGAAGAAAAGTTCGACCAAGTACATCACAAAACTCTAGAAGTTTGCTCAAAGGGCAGAGAAGGGTAGAAAGAAGGGCGTAAGCAAGGTGGGGATCACCTAGTGAGCCAACACAATTGGGCAGGACTGCAGAAATATGTTTTGGGAAAAAATATTGGGGTTCTTGGGCAGGGCGACGTGTAGGCAGACTTGGGAAGAACGCACAAGAAGGACTACACGACTTGGGCAAAATGTGCAGGTAGACTTGGGCAGAACACAAGCAAGGGCCGCACGACTTGACAAACTTGGGTGGACAAGTTGCTGGCCCAGGCTAGGAAACTTCCACACCTTTAAACTTTGTAAAATTGTTGTTGTATGATATTTGTAATAAATAATAAAACATTGGGGAGAACTTGTTTGGGGAGTTGCCCCCTCTCGTCGTAAACTTATATTGTTGTCATAATTGCGATATCACACCATTACAACATTGTTATATCGTTTTGTCTATCACATTGTTATGAAGTAATTGTAAAAGAAGTAAAGTGAATTTAGTAAATTGGATTTCCGCTGCATAAATAAAGAAGTGAACACTTAAAAAAAATTTGACTAAGTGTTGGAAGTAGGTGTAGTCCAGACAAAAGTAACTTTGAAAGCTGAAATTGTGCCGGTGTCGCACAACGCCCACGGTGGACTTAGGTTGCATAAGTGTGGGGCCGTGACACTACCCATGCCTAGGTAAATCTGATTAGCAAGAAAAACTAGAGAAGATGCTTTAGGGTTTCAAGACATTTGCAATGAGGACACTACGAGCTATGTATTCATTGGTAAGTCGATAATTTATCTAAAGGGAGCGCCACAAAAGGCTAGCACCAAGGAAATAATGCTCTTCTAGGAAGGGGGTCCAAATATTGTGAAGTGTGAATAACCAAGTTCTTTGTTTAAATTTCAAGCATCGATGCTTATAAAGTGGAACCTCGAAGGATGGCTTTGAACATAACCACTTATAGCCCATGGTTAGCTTGTATTTCAAGATCATCATGGCCTTGACCCACTCCCAATTTGTCTCTCAAACTCTTAGCTCAAGGAGGACAACTTTCAAAACACAAATGGTTGGGAATCAAGCTCTACACATGCTCCACAACAACCTTATCCAAGTTGGCCAAGTGGACTCCTAGTTTCAATTCAAGCTAACTTGAGACCACTACGAGGTTGGAGTTTAAGCATTCACTAAATCACTAACCACACAAATACCTTCTTGACATAACCTACAGGCTGAGAACTATGGAGATTCAAATAGGGGATTTCCATCCTCGCGTATAAGAAAAGATCACTAAAGACAATGAAACCTAAATAAAATGCATGTTCTTCAAAGAGTGGGCTCCCTCCAAGCCAAACAAATCTTAATAGTCTCCCAAGCCTTCCAAATGCTCTAAACCACAAAATTACCCGTCTTGACTAAAGTAGGAGTGGCATGTAACATTTCCAAGGGAAGCCATGTTCCCATAAGGGTCCCCCTAGCCAACCCAAAACCTAAAAAAGAGCTTCTAATCTCTTTTTCCATCAATGACTTAAATGATCCATTTGGCACACAAGGCTTGGGATTGGAGTTGAGTTTTAATCATTCGTTGGCTCCCATATTCCATCGAAATATAGCATAACTCCTAGTTAACTTGATGAAAACCTTGCTTTGATCTAACTTGGCCCAAAGGAAGGAATGAAAGGCTTTTCCTAGATGAGAATATTTTGAAAGCAAACTTTGCCCAATAAGAGTAGTACACATGGGTGGCTACTAGGATTTTGGTGCAGATCTGGGATTTAGTAGCTAGCACTAGTAGCATGGTAATCCATTTCTTCATTTCCTTTTCCACCCATTGGACTAAAACCTCCTGTAGGTCCCTAGGGGAGTATCTAAGGAAAAAGGGTTTCCTAAAATCTTAATGATTTTCCCTTGTTGAAGCTTGGTCCAATTTTGGTCAAAAAATAGATGAGCATTGGCCTCTATATTTGTTCATAGCTTTTCATTTTCACCCATTGAGTACTTGAGCTCAAAGCTAAGCAAAAGGTAATTAGACAATCCATAGTATTCATGCAGGGGATTTGATCTTCAAGAATGGAAAAAAAAAATCATCACCAAAACTCCCATCAACCAGTGGGCCAATGTTCGATTTCAATAAAGGAATTCCCTGCACCAACCTTGTACTAACCTTATGGCTAAAAAGACAATTGAGAGCTTCTACCTCAACAAATTGAGGGCTAGGGCTAAATGGAAACCTTACCTACTAGAGTAGAAAAGGTCAATCTCTTTAGATTTCCATGATTGATAGAGAGGCAAGTAGAGGTACCAATAAAAGGGTTTCCAAATTGCTAATAAAATAAGGCCCAGGCCCTAGTTTTTTCAACATAAACAAAATGAAAGACCATTCAGCCCAATTGCATATTTTCTAGAAGTTAATTTTAACAAAAAAAACATCAAGGATAAAGGGTCTAGCCCACTACATCCCCTGCCATATAGGTGTGGTGTTGTCCAAAATGTAACACCCTTTAATGAAACATGTTTCTTCTAGCAGAATAATCTTCAGAAGGATATGCTTGATCCTTAAAGAAAAAGCCTTGGTTAGAATTTCGAATGAAATATTAACCAAGGTAATCATCTCCATTTGGTAATGAGATTTGGGTTAGTAGCCTTGGGGATGAACTTAATGAGACCCCAATTTAAAGTGGGCCCTAAGAATTGAGAAGCAATAGCTTCTTGGTAGGCTTTGAACAATTATATCCCACAAATGATGTGGTGCCTTTGTAAAATTCACATGAAAATCCATATAATCTAGGGGCTTTATCATCTTCCATTTCATATAAGGAAACTTTGAGCTCATAATTGACAATGTTGCATCATAATCTTATTGTTGATATTTGAGTAAGTTCAAGGCACTCATGAATAACTTCCCATCTTTCTTTAGTGGGTTGTTGGGCTTGAAAAAACACTATACAGTGCCCAAAAAGCTCAATTTCAATGGATTTAGTAGTAGTGATGTGGTCATGAGCCATTTTGAGCATGAAGATTTCCTCACTCACCTCTTTGGAAACTAGGACTTTGATAAATGCTTTAGTGGGTCAATCACCTATTTTAATCCAATGGAATCATGCACGGATTTGGGCACCTTTTGCTTAAAAAACATCATTCATCTAGATTATATGTCATGGCGTTGCCTCACATATTTGCTTATATTTGTCAAAGATGGACCAAAAGTAACACCTTTTATAACCTTACCAACTCTTATGCATGACCTTGTAAAATTGCCTTCAAAATTTGGCTTTTTGATAGCTATAGTCCTTGAGAAAGGCCATTGTGTGTGAAGTGGCATCATCTGGCGAACAAATCAAGCCTTGACCCCTTTGCAATTTTGGGACCAAATTCCACATAGTACATATACATGCAATGTAATTGGGGCTCTTGAGATGGGTTGATACATTTAGGATGTAGCAAGTTTTTAGTCGTGCCAGTTTTTGTGCATCCCATGAATACAAGAACCGAATTGGATAACGATTTGAGATTGTGGCCACATACACCACATGCATTTATCATACCATATTTGCATTGAAATAAAACGAGTATTACTCAAATAGAAGAGCTCTATCCTGACATTCACAAATTTTTTTCACCACCCTTGTGAAAGTTGGTCTAAGTAAACCAAGGTTCTATAGATTCTTGTTTGAAATTTTGATTGGGATCATATAGTCCATGGCTAGCTTTAAGAGTCGTCCAAAATTATTTCCCACTAAAGGGAAAATGCAATGGAAACACTTCTTTCTTATCTTTAGTGTATTCTACCATGTTAAAATCTCCTTAAAGGAGCCACAATGTGGCATGACACTCATAAACAATTGAATGCTACAAGGTTTCCCTTTCTTTAGAGTATTAGAGGCATAGAACTTGGACAATATAAGGGGTGACTATCGAAATTAAGCATAACCCAAACTAGTCACTATGAGGGATCAATGCCCCAATCACCAACTATAACAAATAATTTAGGAGATACCAAAATAAAAACTCTTCCTTTCCCATCATAATTGTTAGAAGAAAAGTACTTAGCTCCTAGCCAAATAAAGAAATAGGGCCATGTGCAACATAATGCTTGCAACTTTGACTTCTTGCAAACAAAGCACATCTAACCCACCCAAGGAAGACAACAATTGGTGAATAATGTATTTTATCCCATGGTTGTTTATGCCCAAAAACATTCCATGAGGTCACTTGTATCATAAATCAAGCACATCTTGTTAGAAACAAGGCCCAATACTGAGAAGGGGGGTGAATCAGAATTATGTAAATTTTAACAAACTTTAAGATTATTTACGTTATCACAAGTAAAATACACCAGAACACCATAAATAAAAATAACATGCACATATGAGACACAAATATTTACGTGAAAACCCATTAAGGGAGAAAACCACATAGATTATGTCTGAATATTGTTATAGGTTGCAACCAATTGTCACATCAAATTTTCTGGAACCAACCAGAAGGAGACGCCCATCCCTTGAATTTACAATCACCCACTTGAAGGAAGCACCTACTCCTTGATGCTTACAGGAACCAACCTGAAGAAAGCACCCACTCCTTGATATGCAAGCACCAACCTACGTTTCCTAGCAAATCCCTCTTTCATTCATTTTCAAACTTATACCTTCACACATATTCTTCTCAATTTAAACTCCAAGCTTTCACGTCTTCAACTGTCAATCAAATAGATATTCTGCAACAATACATACATGATTAAACTGACAACTTAGGTCTTCTCTCGTCTCTGTAATTTTTTTTGCTCGTCCTCTCTCTGTTAATCACATAATACTCCTATCATGTGCACTAATTCACATTAATACACTCAGGATGTTTACATATTGGTACTCTTTTGGACGCACATCACATAGAAATTTCAATTTTGTTATTCATATGTGTCACAACTCAACTCCTACATTCTACCACTCTTAATTCCTCATATTTTAATACCTCATCAGAAAAACTAACCTTTTTACGTTGTTTTTATTCTTCCTTTATATGCTTGGTCCTTCAATTACTATGGGTATAACTCCATGGTATTTTCCCGTGGAAATCTTGTTTGACTGTAACAACAACCCAATTTGTTTGATTGTTTTGAATAACCATGAAGATCCAAAACCTTTCATATTATTTCATCATTTGATTCTCAATCAAGACTGTGGATTAGTTCCTTGCTTAACAAGACAATATTTTTAACACCTTCTCTTAACTCCTCATAGGAGTTAGAATTCTAAAATTGCACACATATTGCATGTGAACCTCCATACTTGTAGCCCAAGTCTCTTTGCATTGCTGCTGTAGTCGATGGTCTGATCGCTGATAGGCTCTCTGGGTGCATGCTCCTCAACCCAAAGAAACCAAGGGTTGTGACCGAGAGCTCCTTATTCATTGGCCCACTTCTCATCAGCCTTAGTTTACATGTTTTTATTGCTTAGTTTTTTCGTGGTCGATAGGCTAATAGGAGATACTGAAACAAAAAGGAAAGTGCTTTCTTTTCGATCCCATTAACTGATGACTCGTCACTAGATCGTGGATCTTGGCCACTAATCGAAAAAAAATTCTTGGTCGACTTGATACCCTGATGCCATGATGGCTCAATGTTGATATTTGTAGCTTGGGAGGTACTCCAAACACTAGGCTTGAGTTTTCTGGGAGGATTTGGCACACAAGTGTGGCTTGTGGGCGTGGAAGCCAAGCATGTGGGCTTTGCACCCGATCTTGTGGATGTGAATCCATGATGCTTATTAGACATGTGATGGATAGAGATGATGGATGACATTGATACAAATCGAACGAAATGAAAATCATAGAATTTCAAGTTGTCCGTGGAGATATTAATTTTTGAAGTTAATTTTTGGGTTTGGTCAAGGTCGACTAGGCGTTTAGAGGCCTTGTGACAAGTTTTCAAGCCCACACATGTGATTTTATGTAGCCCTTGTATTGTGTATAAATATAAGGTGTAGCCCATGTTAGGTCCCCATAATACTAGTGTAGCCCCTTATTATTGTTAGTGTAGCCCCATTATTGTTATTGTTGTGCCCATGTAGTCCCCATATTGTTATTATTATGCCCCATAGATGTAGCCCCGTTATTTTTATTGTTGTGCCCATCTGATCCCCATATTGTTATATAGTGACCCCTTAGAATTATATATATAGGATTATAAGGGTTAACATTATAACAATATGGGGACCACATGGGCACAACAATAAGAATAATGAGGCTACACCTATGGGGCACAATAATAACAATATGGGGACTACATGGGCACAAAAATAACAATAATAAGGGGCTACACTAGTATTATGGGGACCTAACATGCCCCTCTCCTTCAAACAAGTGTTGTCCTCAACGCTTGAGTAGTTTTGGATGTTTCTATATAAAATTCTCATCCTTCCACGTGGAATCTTCAACAGGTAATTTCTTCCACTTGATGAAATATTCTAAAATTGATCGATTTCGTAGTTTTCGAGTTCTTGTTTCCGTGGTTGCTTCAGGTTCCAATATGATTTTTCCTTCCTCGCCAAGTTCTGACAATATTGTTTGAACTCAGAGCTTGTCACTTATAACATTATTTAAGCATGAAACATGGAAAACTGGGTGCACTCGGGAAGATGCAGGAAGCTCCAATTGTGTGCCATAGTACCAATATTTTGCAACACCTTGTAAGGACCATAATACTTTGGTGATAATTTATTATCCTTCTTAGCTTGCTTGAGGGACATTTGTTAGTATGCTTGTAGACGTAAAAGTACCTAGTCACCTACATCAAAACTTATTTCGTTGCGATGTTGATCTGCATGTTGTTTCATTCTATTATGTGCCAAAGAGAGGTTATCCCTTAAGAGTTGGAGAACTTGTTGTTGATGCTCGATGTGATATTCCACTACTTGAACCTTAGAATTGTCTCTTAAGGATGATGTGATGGACGACGAACGATATCCATAAAGTGCCATAAATGGGGTCATTTTTGCAGCAATATGGAAGGAAGTGTTATACCACCATTCACCCAAAGGTAACCACTTGACCCATTGTGTTTGTTTATCAGATACAAAGCAACGAAGATATCCTTCCAAACATTTGTTCACTATCTTAGTTTTGCCATCAGATTGAGGATGATATGATGAGCTATGAGCTAATTGAGTACCCAAAGAAGAAAATAACTCCATCCAATTTTTTTTTGTAAAAATGGGATCTCTTTCGCTTACAATAATTTTTGGGTTTCTATGTAGTTTTTGAATTGTTTCCATAAATGCAGTAGCAACTGTACTGACTTTAAATGGATGAGATAATACACAAAAGTGTGCAATATACTTGATAAGTCTATCAACTACTGTTGGTGAGGTAAATCCCCTCTGCGGACAAAGACGATCCCACTAGCCCTAGAGTGGGTCTAGCCAGAAGCGAGTCAAGCTATAATATCGATTCCTAGTTAACGAATGGACGAAGATTCGATAGATGACTTACCAGAGGTCCTACGCTTTTGTTGTCATCGAAAGAGTGGCTTCCTCTCACTCCTAGTTTGATAGATCATGATCCGCTCGCTTTCACGCTCGGACACCTGCACACACACAAGAAACAATGACGATATACAACATACTATTTCACATTCGTAACTATCAGTTAGTCGAAGAAGACTAAATCAATTGCATCAATAATCAACATAACATAATGATGGAACCAACACCATAGTCGAGTATATTAATGAAAGAAATGAAGAGTACAACCAAGCTTCGACATTGCGGTCTCCTCCAACAGGGTTCCAGCGAAGCGCGTCTCACAAAGGCTCGTCGAGAATTCAGACGAGGCTCTCTCTACAAAATTCTCCTTGGTTCTACCTTCTCTATAGCAATTACTCAGCTATAGTATCTCTTCTCCAATTTCAGCTTCTTGGCTATATGTTCAGCTAGCTTTCATAAAGAGAGAAGACATGTTTATATAGAGGGAGAGGGAGAGGTTAGGATCCCTATAATCATGGAAGGGAGTCCTATCTTCAAAGAGTGTTCCATGGGAGGTAAAAAACCACTACCTAAAGGGAGAGATCCGTGGCTTATCAATTTTAACCACTTCTAATGAGTCATCCCTGAGGTAGTTAAAAGGAAACTTCTGCCTCTATTTGTTAAAAAACATTCCTAAAATAGTTGGCGCGGGCACAACACTGAGACAGAGCGCCAGGTGGCGCGGGCTCTAGTGCAAATATTCCACATCGGCGCGAGGGATGAACTGGCTACCCACGCCAAGGCCAAAACATAGGTTTTTGTGTGCTTTTGAGGAAATGTTCAACAGGAGAAATGATGTCCTTATGCAGAAGGATGCAAAGAAGGTGTTGGCGGAGTATGACACTACTCACAGGTCACGGGAAAGACCCTCCAATATGTGGAGCGAGGGATTGCAGGGACAGTGACAAAATGCTATGTAACAGATGCCCCCTAAAGCATGAGGTCCGAGAGAGAGCGAGGGGTGAAATGCTTTGTGAGAGCGCGTTTGACCCAAACACCGCTGTCATAAAACCTGCAATTACAAATACAATTGATATTTCTGATACATGACATGTGGCATGGGCGTAGCCATCCATAATAGAGTACATAAACAGTAAGATATGAGGTATGGACACAACCATCTAGCAATAGGGATCAACAAACATAGTCAGGTATGGTCGCAGCCATCCAATCATAAGACTCATACAACAAGTCATAGTAATCCACAAAGAATCCGTAGCCTATATGTCATCAGACAAAACCCAGGGTCTTGCGCTCCATCTCGACCCGAACAAAGTACAAATTCGAGCATGCGAATATGTGATCTGAAGTCAAACATGCAAGAAAATCATCTGATTACCAACCAATAATGAGAGTTGTTAACAGATGCGAGAGAAACCACCAATAATGACAATGGTCCTCAAGGTACAAGAGTTACAATCCATGAAATGTGAACAGTGATATGGTGTCGAACACCCGCAGAATCATCCGATCGAAGGTCAATGATGTAAACCTTGCGTCGAATGCGAAGAACCTCCCATTGAGGCATGCAGGCTCCAAGGTACCTGAAGGGAGTCTCTAGATCGGCTTCCTGGATAATGAGCCGAAGTCAACAAGAAGTGACCTAATCGAAGGTGGGCCATAATGTCTCCCACACCATCGATACGAGATAGAGGAATATGATGTTTGTGAATTGAGACCAACAGAGAATCAGAGGGAGGTTGAAAACTTTAGAGGCAAACTTCTCTTGAACATATCGACGACACGACACTGGATTCGGCAGTATTTGACATCAAGGGATCTGAGGTCATGGTGACGTGGCAAAGAGTAGATGAGAGGTCAAAAAATATTTCCCAAACCCATGGAGGCAAACAAATGACGAGATGAGATGTCCCCATCCCGACACGAATGCAGACAAGTGCCATGTTCAAGAGCGACATACTGCCAACACGACTACAATCTGGCTCCATTTTCCCCCACCATTTCTGGCGAGTACCCCAATTATTTTTGAAAACAAGCTTGAAGGGGATAGCATATGCTTGTGATGTAAGTTTGTCTTTCGAACAAATCCAACCTAGTACATTTTACAAGCCCTAGGAAGGAGGAACTCGAGTAACGTCATAACGACGGAGTCCGATGTCATCAGTTTTTAATGGGTCTGACAAAGGGATAACTCAACATCTTTTCATATTTAGAGAGTTTGAAAAAAAAAACGAAAAAGAAAACTCCATCAAGGCCCTTTTTGTAAATAGTCTCACAGATCAGAAAAGGTAGAAAACTGTGTCTGAGAGAACCTCTTAGTCGCGATAGGCTAAGGTATTCCTTTTTCGTAATTAATCTATCCCAACCCAAAAAAGGGGTAAACATATACTAGGTAGATATTGTTTTGTAGCCAATTTAACGAATTCAAAACGACAAGCATCTCAGCAACCTTTTCAGTTTTAGAGAGTCAGAAAATAGCTAAAAGGTGACTCCAGTAGTGACTTTTTCATACTTTTACCGAGTCCGAAAAAGTATAAAATACAACTCGTTCTTCGTCATAACCATGTGAAAACCTGTCGCTGCACAAAAAGACGCGTGTAAAATGTATTTCTCGAAAAAAATATGATAAAATAATTGACAAATATGTTTTAAAACCTAATTTAAGATTTTGAAAAGTTATAAAATTCCATAAGTGGTAAAAAATTATTTACTTTTCACTTTTACCTCTTTGTGGAGCAACATTGGGCCATTTGCCTTGCGATCTTGTGGCGACGATTGCGAGTGATCCAGTGAACCAATCTTGATTTCGTCAGTCTCAGGTAAGAGCCGACACCATTTTCCATCTTTTAAGCTATATTTCATTACCTTAATTTATCATTTTGATTTCCAATGAGGGGGATTTGAAAAATATAGGGTATCGCGGTTGGCACGGGTTTCGGGCACGGACCCGCGCCAATCGCTCACTTTTTACACAGGGGTCGCGCCAACCACACAACCCAAAATTTGCCTAAATTTAAAGAAAATGCAACCATTTTCTTGCAAATTTTGATGCCTAAGGAGACTTACAATGCTCATATGAACAATGTGTGCAAGTACCAAGCAGAAAAAGATGGTAATTGAGTGGAAAGAGAGAGAACACAATGAGGAGGATGAAGTGGCCATGGAGAATGGAGAATGCATGAATGCCCTCAAAAATTGTGGGCTAAATAAATTCTTCCTCACACTGTGCCTCTAGGCTCAACCGGAATTGCTTCAATATATGATAAGCATTTGGGACGAGGATCAAGAAATATTTGTGCTTCAGGATCAGGAACTTGAACTCGAAGTCTCTGATGTGTATTTTATCACAAGATTGTCGCGTAGGGGTGCAGTCCCTATCTTGACCGGTACCCATCCTTCCGGAGAAAGCATGGGAATGGTGATTGACAGGGTGTGTCGAGCGGCACAAAAAGGAACAGGGAGTGGAAAAGTTGACATCCAAACCATTCCTGATCTGGCACTAAAATTAGTGCTGCACACTATCACGCGGGCTGCAGGATCGCAAGCACCACATGAGGCCAGAAAGACACAACTGCTTCTTGCCTCAGAGTGCATGAAACCGACTCTTTTCAACTGGGCAGAGGTCATGACTATTAACATCAAGCGGCAGCTAACCAAATGCAAGAAGGCCAAACTGAAACAGTTTGAGTATGGATCTATTTTGGTATCGTTCTTCTTGGAATGACTACCCATATTCCAGCGTCAGGAGGCCATTGTCCCGATGCCACCACCTAGAGAACCACGGATGGCCCGATGGGCTGCATTGATGCCTAGAGCAAGGGGTGGCCAACAGATGTCCTGGAGGCCAGAGTTTTTTGATTGGCTCCGACGACCACTGATTGTCATGGAGAATTGGCCTTACTCTGGTATAGACTTCACCAGCGATCCAGACCTCCCGCTCCTTGAGGGAGAGGGTTGGGACAAAGAGCTAGGTGAGACTCATTTTTTATTTTCATGAGTTTATGATTTTTGGGTATATATGCATGTTCTGACAGTTAATTTTATATGTATGCAGATGTTGGCCCAGAGCGACTTGCAGGTATGTCGCCGATAGCAAGGCAAACGCCCCGTGATTTCGATCCTCATGGTGAGGGCAGTGACGAGGAGACAGTACAGAACCTGGAGGGGATCACCCGTGGGATTCCAGACTATGCTCGTTTTGATGATGTTCCTCGAGCCTATCAGAGGCACACTATAGGGGTGCCAAGTCGTATCCACCGCTTGCTGAGGCGATTAGTATGGGCGGTGACGTGCTATCATGAGTACCACGTCGATTAGGCACTTAGGCTTTTATTTCCGCACATTTTGAGCGACATGTTGTCTCGCGATGTAACTGGAACATACATATATATTTTTTGGGTTTTTATGATGCACACGTTGCAAAAAATCGATATATATATATATATATATATATATATATATTCTACATGGGTCTATTTATGTTGAGGAGGTAAATCCCCTCTGCGGACAGAGGCGATCCCTACTAGCCCAGCAGGGGTCTAGCAACAAACAAACAATGCTATGACGCAAGCTCCTAGTTACGAATGAAAGACTTGGAATAGAAGCCTACCTGGATTCCAACGCTATGACCTGAAGAAGAAGTGTCCCCGTCCTTCAGCCCTGGTAGATCACAATCCTTCCACGATCTCCGCGGATGAACACCTGCACATAGAATAAACGAACAGATACAAGCATAGAAACCAGCATGCGTAACTAAACATCGGTCGAAAAAGATATTACTCGCATTAACATAATGGAAAACGGAGTGGAACCATAATCATAGTCATCTATTAAATAATAAACGAATAGAAGTTACAACCAAGTTCTGACGTCGTAGCCTCCTTCGAACGGGTCTCCGGTCGTCCACGTCTCGCAAAGCTCGCCAAGGAAAGGGAAAACGTCTCCAGAGTCTCGTAACAATGGTCTCCTCACTTGAGTTGGCCTTAAGGGAAAGAAGGGATTCTTTACAACACAAAGGCACTTGGGAATAGGGAGATGCAAAGCTTCAGCACTTCAAGACTAGCTTGCCATGGATTTGAGCAGGCTTTTATAGATGGGGAATGAGGGAGTTGGGATCCCTATTATTATGGGATTGGCCCTATCAACAAGGAAGGTTCCATAGAAGGTGGCAAAACCACTTCCCTTCCATAGAACTCCCGCAGCCAAACCTCCCAACTCAAGACAGGCAATGGTTGTGAGTTTGTTTGAACTCAACTTCCGCCATCCATATTTAAAAAACAGTCCCTAAAATGGGTGGCGCGATTGCTGCTCTATGACAGAGCGCCAAGTGGCGCGACCTCTTTACAGGATTTCCCTGATTGGCGCGAGCACTGAATTGTCTACCCGCGCCAATGCAAAAAGAGTTGTTTTTCATGAGTTTTGCAAGGAGATGTCTCAAGGGAAAATAAAGCTCATGCTCAGAGGGATGCATTGATGATGTTTTCAAAGCATGACAATGTTCACAGGTCACGGAATGGGTCCTCCATTGTGCGGGATGGGAAATGGTAAGGACGGTGACAAATTACTGTGTAACAGATGCCCCCTAAAGCATGAGGCCCGAGAGAGAGAGGGGTGAAATGCTTTACGAGAACATGTCCAACTGAAGGCCCGCCGTCGGAAAACCTGCGCAGAAAGATACAACTGATATCTCAAGTACATGATGTATATATATGGTATGGACGCAGCCATCCGAACAGAGTATGCTATAATCCGGATCCAGGGTATGGGCGCAGCCATCCAACTATGATCAAACAAATAGACTCAGGTATGGTCGCAGCCATCCAATCATTGAGTCATGTACATAATGACAATAATCCACAATCGCGTACCGGGATTACAACAGACACAATCCAGGGTCTTGCGCTCCATCTCGACCCAAATAAGTACAAGTTCTAGCACGCGAATATGTGAGCTGATGTCGAACATGCAAGAACATCGCCTCATTACCAGCCAATGATGAAAGCCGTTAACAGACGCGAGAGGAACCACCAATAATGACAATGGTCCTCAAGGTACTACAGGCAAGAATTCATTTCATGTACAAACAGATGACTAAACACTCAGCAGTAATCACCTACCTGAGGCTTCACGGAGTGAAAACTTCACGGTTTGACACATAACCCGGCCATTGAGGCATGGTGCTCCAAGGTACCATCAGGAGTCTCTAGACCAACTTCCTGGATAATGAGTTGAAGTCGACAGGAAGTGACCTTGATCGAAGGTGGCCCATAATGATTCCCACATCATCGACACGAGACAGAGGGACATAATGTTTTGTTGTGAATCAGGACCATATGGGAAACAGAGGAAGGTTGATATTTGCAGAGGCCAACTTCTCTTGAACATATGAACGACACGACAATGGACTTGGCAGTATTTGACATCAACGGATCAGAGGTCATGGCGACGAGGCAGTGAACAGATGAGAGGTCAAAAGAGATTACCCAAACCCATGGAGGCAAAGTGAAGCAACGAGATGAGATGTCCCCAACCCGACACGAATGCAGACAAGCGCCATGTTCAAGAGCGACATACCGACGATGGTTCCATTTTTCCCCCACCATTTCTGGCGAGTACCCCAAATATTTTTGATAACAATCTTGAAGGGGATAGCATATGCTTGTGATATAAGTCCGCCCTTCGGGCGAATCCATCCTAGTGCATTTAACGAGTCCTAGGAAGGAGAAACTCGGAGAACGTCATTTCGACTAAATCCGATGTCATCAGGTTTTAACGAGTCTGATAAAGGAAGAACTCAAATATTTTCTTTACAAGTTTAGAGTTTGAAGACAAATGGAAAAGGAAACTCATTAAAAGTCTTAGCTAGTTCCCCAGATCCGAAAAGGTAGAAAACAATATCCGGGAAAACCTCCTAGTCGCGATAGGCTAGGGTATTCCTTTTTTCGTAATCAATCCATCCCAGCCCGAAAAAGGGTTAAACTTATACTGGGTGGATGTCGATTCGTGTCCATTTTAACGAGATCGAAACGACAAGGGCCTCGGCGATCTTTTCATATTTAGAGAGTCAGAAAAGAGCTGAAAGATGACTCCAGAGTGACTTTTTCGTGTATTTACCGAGTCCGAAAAAGTATAAAATACAACTTGTTTCCATCTTTTAAGTCGCAAAAACCTGCTGCTGCACATACCAAGCAAGCGTAAAATCCATTTTCGACATAACATATGCAAATATTTGATAAAAATAACTTTTAAAACTTATTTAACGTCGAAAAAGTTATAAATATGTCAAATTGGTAAAAATAAAATTACTTTTACTATTTACCCCAGAAAGCATGTTAATCATTTGAGCAGACCTTCCACCCTATTTTGTGATCACAACGAACTTTTCAGAAATCATTCACTTTCTCCTCTGTCCTTCCAAGAGGCAGCCTCTTTGCTCTTCTTTCCACATTTTTTAATACTTAGAAATCACTTTGTGGCCACTTTAAATTTTAGGCTTCAAATGACGATGTATTTGCATTGACTGCGTTTAACGTGGTTTTTATTAAAGGGTTCGCGCCACTCCGGGGCGCGACTGTTAGCAAACAACGTACATGAATGTCGAACTCAAATTTTCGCCTAAAAATTCTAGACGAAACCACATTTCTTGAAATTTGAGGTCACCAAAGATCTAATCAAGGGTTTTTGTCCATATGAATGCAGATAACCACTCAAAATGGCAATCGAATGGAAGGAACGAGAACACGGAGATGAGGATGAAGAGGCCATGCAAAGCCAAGCTTGTATGAATGCTCTTAGAGACTGTGGCTTAAAAAAGTTCTTCCTCACGCCATGTTTACGAGCTCAGCCCGAGCTCCTCCAATATCTAATCAGCATCTGGGATGAAAATGAACAGGTGTTCAAGCTACGAGACCAGGTGTTAGAATTAGAGGTCACTGATGTTTATTTCATCACTGGATTGTCCCGCAGGGGTCCAATCCCTGTACTAACCGGAAGCAGACCATCTGGGGAAAAGATGGAAGAAGTAATGGCACGGGTGTGCCGAGGGGCATAGACAGGATCAGGAAGTAAGAAGGTAGACATCCATACCATCCCTGATCTAGCACTAAGAGTAGTTCTCCATACCATTACGTGGGCTGCTGGATTGCAGGCACCGCACGAGGCTATAAAGGCCCAACTCTTGCTGGCCTCAGAATGCATGGGTCCCCGACTGTATGATTGGGCAACAGCTGTAACGATCAACATGAAAAGGCAGCTCACCAAGTGCAAACAGGGGAAACTGAAGCAGTTCGGGTATGGTTCCATCTTGGTATCGTTCATTCTGGAACGCATACCAATCTTCCAGGGCCAAGGGGCCGCAGTGGCGAGTCCGGTACCACGAGAGCCGCAAATGGCTCGCTGGGCAGCACTGATGCCCAGATCTGGAGGTGGCCAACAGATGTCCTGGAGGCCAGAGTTCTTTAGGTGGCTACGGCGCCAGCTAATCGTCGTGGAAGATTGGCCCTACTCGGGAACTGACTTTACAGGGGACCCAGATCTCCCACTACCAGAAGGAGACGACTGGGATGAAGAGCTGGGTAAGACCTCATATTTTTGATTTTATGTTTATATGTTTTTTTTTTGTAAACACACATTCGTCTTAACACAATTATATATGCATGCAGATGTAGGACCTGAGAGACCAGCCGGGATGTCTCCAATCTCCCGGAGGACACAACTCGCCCCTGAGATCCAGGGAGAAGGCACCGGAGGAGATGAACTGATCCAGAACCTCGAGGGGATTGCCCACGGGATCCCAGACTATGCCCGGCTAGCAGACGTACCGATGGCATACCAGCGCCACACGGTGGGAGTTCCAAATCGGATCCACCGAATCCTGAGGCGCCTAGTGCGTGCAGTCACGTGCTATCATGAGCACCATGCGGATTAGTCCTTAGGATTTATACCACACCTATTTTTTGAGAGACATAGCGTCTCTGGATGTACTATGACGACTATGTATATTTTTTGAGTTTTGTGATGCACACTGTGCAAACATTTCAACACACACACATATATATATATACATATGACTATTTTGGATGGATCTTTCTTTACATGTGATGATGTTTTCTATATGTCATGAAAATGTCTAATACAGACGTAATCTAATGTATCAGCTACATAACAAACGACCCAATGCGAAATGTGTTCACACAATGTATCTAATCACACATTTCATTTTTACACAAGCTTAAAAGCACACATAAACACACACATATGCAAACTATGCTTGAAATGAGGAAGACGGGCATGCCCCCCAGCATGATGTCTCAATTCGAGGTGCATGCCCCCCAAGCTTCAGTCCATTGAAAATGGAGTGAAGGTTCAAAACAAAAAGTCGAATTGAACATGCTCATGTTTCATTGTTTTAACGAGGTTGACACACTTAAAAGAACTATCCTCGAGCAGCTTGTTTCATTGTTTTTAGGAGCTTGACACAAGTGAAGGAACCATGCTCCAAGAACCTAGTTTCATTTTTTAAAGAGATTGACACAGGAAAAGAACCATGCTCCGACCGACTTACATCAAAATGAACAAGAAGGCGGTGCTTCCAAGAGTTCCACTCCTGATGGAAGGGAAACATCCTAGAAGTCAGGACCCAGTGCCCCCAGCACATTATGCACAACAGCATCATCACTGAGCACAGGCACAGGGTAAGTAGCCACATAGTTGACCTGCGGTGGAACAGATACAACGGGTGGATAGAAAACAGGAGGGGGTGATGGCGGACCAGATGCCATATTAGGACCAAAGAACGACAGCTGATCAATGGTCACAATCCTTCCTTCATGCGGAAAACAGACCACACGAAAGAGGGAGGATACGAGCGCTCCCATGGCATAGGTGTAATCGCGCCCCAGGAGCAGATTGAAATCCAAGGGGCCTGGAACGACCATCACGTCCATATGGACGGTTTTGCCTCCAAAAGTAATCGGTAACCTTGGAAGGATCCCCAACGGTTGACTCGTCCTTCTATTGAATGTCAACAGACTCTGCGTAACATGCGCAAGCGGTGGCGAACCGAAAGCTTGCCAGGTAGTTGAAGACAGAATACTAACAGACGCACCTTCTTCTATAATGGTACTGGGTACAACCAGACCAAGAGCCTGCACGTGAGCTCGAAAGTGCCACAAGACGGCAGCGAAACTCGGCAACCTGCTCCAAATCAAAGGAAGCGACCAAACTACTCGGAGGGGCTACCATCGAAATGCGAAGGTCTTCCCCTGATGTTACGGAAGCAGAAGCCTCCTCCATGACCTCCATCTCGAAGGTGGGAGAAATATCCTCTGGAGTCGCCAATTTGTTGAGGAGGTAAATCCCCTCTGCGGACAGAGGCGATCCCTACTAGCCCAGCAGGGGTCTAGCAACAAACAAACAATGCTATGACGCAAGCTCCTAGTTACGAATGAAAGACTTGGAATAGAAGCCTACCTGGATTCCAACGCTATGATCTGAAGAATAAGTGTCCCCGTCCTTCAGCCCTGGCAGATCACAATCCTTCCACGATCTCCGCGGATGAACACCTGCACATAGAATAAACGAACAGATACAAGTATAGGAACCAGCATACGTAACTAAATATCGGTCAGAAAAGATATTACTCGCATTAACATGATGGAAAACGAAGTGGAACCATAATCATAGTCATCTATTAAATGATAAACGAATAGAAGTTACAACCAAGTTCTGACGTCGCAGCCTCTTTCGAACGGGTCTCCGGTCGTCCACGTCTCGCAAAGCTCGCCAAGGAAAGGGAAAACCTCTCCAGAGTCTCGTAACAATGGTCTCCTCACTTGAGTTGGCCTTAAGGGAAAGAAGGGATTCTTTACAGCACAAAGGCACTTGGGAATAGGGAGATGCAAAGCTTCAGCACTTCAAGACTAGCTTGCCATGGATTTGAGCAGCCTTTTATAGATGGGGAAGGAGGGAGTTGGGATCCCTATTATTATGGGATTGGCCCTATCAACAAGGAAGGTTCCATGGAAGGTGGCAAAACCACTTCCCTTCCATAGAACTCCTGCAGCCAAACCTCCCAACTCAAGATAGGAAATGGTTTGTGAGTTTGTTTGAACTCAACTTCCGCCATCCATATTTAAAAAACAGTCCCTAAAATGGGTGGCGCGATTGCTGCTCTATGACAGAGCGCCAAGTGGCGCGACCTCTTTACAGGATTTCCCTGATTGGCGCGAGTACTGAACTGTCTACCCGTGCCAATGCAAAAAGAGCTGTTTTTCATGAGTTTTGCAAGGAGATGTCTCAAGGGAAAATAAAGCTCATGCTCAGAGGGATGCATTGATGATGTTTTCAAAGCATGACAATGTTCACAGGTCACGGAATGGGTCCTCCATTGTGCGGGACGAGGAATGGTAAGGACGGTGACAAATTACTGTGTAACAGATGCCCCCTAAAGTATGAGGCCCGAGAGTGAGAGGGGTGAAATGCTTTACGAGAACATGTCCAACTGAAGGCTCGCCGTCGGAAAACCTGCGCAGAAAGATACAACTGATATCTCAAGTACATGATGTATATATATGGTATGGACGCAGCCATCCGAACAGAGTATGCTATAATCCGGATTCAGGGTATGGGCGCAGCCATCCAACTAAGATCAAACAAATAGACTCAGGTATGGTCGCAGCCATCCAATCAGTGAGTCATGTACATAATGACAATAATCCACAATCGCAGCCTAGATTACAACAGACACAATCCAGGGTCTTGCGCTCCATCTCGACCCAAACAAGTACAAGTTCGAGCATGTGAATATGTGAGCTGATGTCGAACATGCAAGAACATCGTCTGATTACCAGCCAATGATGAAAGATGTTAACAGACGCGAGAGAAACCACCAATAATGACAATGGTTCTCAAGGTACTACAGGTACAATCTACGACGTGTGAATAAATGAGTTGACGTCGAACACCCGCAGAATCATTCGATCGGAAGTCAATGATGTAAACTTCACGTCGAATGCGACAAACCTGCCATTGAGGCATGCAGGCTCCAAGGTACCATCAGGAGTCTCTAGACCAACTTCTTGGATAATGAGTTGAAGTCGACAGGAAGTGACCTTGATCGAAGGTGGGCCATAACGATTCCCACATCATCGACACGAGACAGAGGAACATAATGTTTTGTTGTGAATCAGGATCATATGAGAAACAGAGGAAGGTTGATATTTGCAGAGGCCAACTTCTCTTGAACATATGAACGGCACGACAGTGGACTTGGCAGTATTTGACATCAACGGATCAGAGGTCATGGTGACGAGGCAGTGAGCAGATGAGAGGTCAAAAGGGATTATCCAAACCCACGGAGGCAAAGTGAAGAAACGAGATGAGATGTCCCCAACCCGACACGAATGCAGACAAGTGCCATGTTCAAGAGCGACATACTGCCAATGACAACGACGATGGTTCCATTTTCCCCCACCATTTCTGGCGAGTACCCCAATTATTTTTGATAACAAGCTTGAAGGGGATAGCATATGCTTGTAATATAAGTCCGCCCTTCGGGCAAATCCATCCTAGTGAATTTAACGAGTCCTAGGAAGGAGGAACTCGGAGAACGTCATTTCGACTGAGTCCGATGTCATCAGGGTTTAACGAGTCTGACAAAGGAAGAACTCGGCGTCTTTTCATGTTTAGAGAGTTTTAAAAGACAGCAGAAAAGTAAACTCCAGCAGTCCCTTTTCGTAAATAGTTTCCCAGATCCGAAAAGGTAGAAAACAATATCCGGGAAAACCTCCTAGTCGCGATAGGCTAGGGTATTCCTTTTTCGTAATCGATCCATCCCAGCCCGAAAAAGGGTTAAACTTATACTGGGTGAATGTCGATTCGTGTCCATTTTAACGAGATCGAAACAACAAGGGCCTCGGCAATCTTTTCATGTTTAGAGAGTCAGAAAAGAGCTGAAAGATGACTCCAGAGTGACTTTTTCGTGTATTTACCAAGTCCGAAAAAGTATAAAATACAACTCGTTTCCATCTTTTAAGTCGCAAAAACCTGCTGCTGCACATACCAAGCAAGTGTAAAGTCCATTTTCGACATAACACATGCAAATATTCGATAAAAATAACTTTTAAAACTCATTTAACGTCGAAAAAGTTATAAATATGTCAAATTGGTAAAAACAAAATTACTTTTACTATTTACCTTGTGGAAAGCAACAGTGGTCCATTTGGAGCAGAATCTTCCGTCGGTGATTGCGACCAATCCAGGCAACCATTCAGCTTCTCGTCTGTCACAGGTAAGAGGCGCTCCTTTGCTCTTCCTTTCCATACATTTTTTAATGATTTCCCTTTAGAGATCGACTTTGTGTGGCCACTTTTAAAATTTTAGGGCCGGGCCCATTGGCGCGGGTATCGGGCACGGACCCGCGCCACTGGGCTCTTTTTATTAAAGGGCCCGCGCCACCTGGCGCGACTGTTAGCAAAACAGCCGCGCCAGCGGCCGAACCCAAATTTTCGCCTAAAATTCCGATATTTAAACCAAATTTCTTGAAATTTGAGGCTCACCAAAGATCTAATCAGGGGTTTTTGTCCATATGAATGCAGATAACCACTCAAAATGGCAATCGAATGGAAGGAACGAGAACACGGAGATGAGGATGAAGAGGCCATGCAAAGCCAAGCTTGTATGAACGCTCTTAGAGACTGTGGCTTAAAAAAGTTCTTCCTCAGGCCATGTTTACGAGCTCAGCCCGAGCTCCTCCAATATCTAATCAGCATCTGGGATGAAAATGAAAAAGTGTTCAAGTTACGAGACCAGGTGTTAGAACTGGAGGTCATTGACATTTATTTCATCACTGGATTGTCCCGCAGGGGTCCAATCCCGGTATTGACTGGAAGCAGACCATCTGGGGAAAAGATGGAAGAAGTAATGGCACGGGTGTGTCGAGGGGCAAAAACAGGATCAGGAAGTAAGAAGGTATACATCTCCACCATCCCTGATCTAGCACTGAGAGTAGTACTCCATACCATTACGCGGGCTGCTGGATCGCAGGCACCGCATGAGGCTACAAAGACTCAACTCTTGCTGGCCTCAGAATGCATGGGTCCCCGACTGTATGATTGGGCAACAGCTGTAACGATCAACATGAAAAGGCAGCTCACCAAGTGCAAACAGGGGAAACTGAAGCAGTTCGGGTATGGTTCCATCTTGGTATCGTTCATTCTGGAACGCATACCAATCTTCCAGGGCCAAGGGGCCGCAGTGGCGAGTCTGATACCACGAGAGCCGCGAATGGCTCGCTGGGCAGCACTGATGCCCAGATCTGGAGGTGGCCAACAGATGTCCTGGAGGCCAGAGTTCTTTAGGTGGTTGCGGCGCCAGCTGATCGTCGTGGAAGACTGGCCCTATTCGGGAACTGACTTTACCGGGGACCCAGATCTCCCACTACCAGAAGGAGATGACTGGGACGAGGAGCTGGGTAAGACCTCATATTTTTTATTTTATGTTTATATGTTTTTTTTGTTAATACACATTCGTCTTAACACAATTATATATGCATGCAGATGTAGGACCTGAGAGACCAGCCGGGATGTCTCCAATCTCCCGGAGGACACAACTCGCCCCTGAGATCCAGGGGGAAGGCACCGGAGGAGAGGCACTGGTCCAGAACCTCGAGGGGATTGCCCATGGGATCCCAGACTATGCCCGGCTATCAGACGTACCGATGGAGTACCAGCGCCATACGGTGGGAGTTCCGAATCGGATCCACCGAATCTTGAGGCGCCTAGTGCGTGCAGTGACGTGCTATCATGAGCACCATGCGGACTAGTCCTTAGGATTTATGCTACACCTATTTTTTGAGAGACATAGCGTCTCCGGATGTACTAAGACGACTATGTATATTTTTTGAGTTTTGTGATGCACACTGTGCAAACATTTCGACACACACATATATATATACATATGACTATTTTGGATGGATCTTTCTTTACATGTGATGATGTTTTCTATATGTCATGCAAATGTCTAATACAGATGTAATCTAATGTATAAGTTACATAACAAACGACCCAATGCGAAATGTATTCACACAATGTATCTAATCACACATTTCATTTTTACGCAAGCTTAAAAGCACACATGAACACACACATATGCAAACTATGCTTGAAATGAGGAAGATGGGCATGCCTCCCAGCATGATGTCTCAATTCGAGGTGCATGCCCCCCAAGCTTCAGTCCATTGAAAATGGAGTGAAGGTTCAAAACAAAAAGTCGAATTGAACATGCTTGTGTTTCATTATTTTAACGAGGTTGACACACTTAAAAGAACTATCCTCGAACAACTTGTTTCATTGTTTTTAGGAGCTTGACACAAGTGGAGGAACTATGCTCCAAGATCCTAGTTTCATTTTTTAAAGAGCTTGACCCAGGGAGGAAACCATGCTCTAACCGACTTACATCAAAATGGACAAGAAGGCGGTGCTTCCAAGAGTTCCACTCCTGATGGAAGGGAAACATCCTGGAAGTCAGGACCCAATGCCCCCAGCACATTATGCACAACGGCATCATCACTGAGCACAGGCATGGGGTAAGTAGCCACATAGTTGACCTGCGGTGGAGTAGATACAACGGGTGGATAGAAACCAGGAGGGGGTGATGGCGGACCAGATGCCATATTAGGACCAAAGAACGACAGTTGATCAATGGTCACAATCCTTCCTTCATGCGGAAAACAGACCACACGAAAGAGGGAGGATACGAGCGCTCCCATGGCATAGGTGTAATCGCACCCCAGGAGCAGATTGAAATCCAAAGGGCCTGGAACGACCATCACGTCCATATGGACGGTTTTACCTCCCAAAGTAACAGGTAACCTTGGAAGGATCCCCAACGGTTGACTCGTTCTTCTATTGAATGTCAACAGATTCTGCGTAACAGGCGCAAGCGGCGGCGAACCGAAAGCTTGCCAGGCAGTTGAAGACAGAATACTAACAGAGGCACCTTCGTCTATAATGGTGCTGGGTACAACCAGACCAAGAGCCTGTACCGTGATCTCGAAAGGCACATAAGACGGAAGGCGAAATCCTGCAAATCGATTCCAGTCAAAGGAAGCGACCAAACTACTCGGAGGGGCTACCATCGTCAAGCGAAGGTCTTCCCCTGATGTTACGGAAGAGAAGCCTCCTCCATGACCTCCATCTCGAAGGTGGGAGGAATATCCTCCGTAGCCTCCATCTTGGGAGGCGGAGGAGCAACTTCTTGAAGTACAGGGACAGGAGAATCTTTCTCCAAGTCTGAAGAATCTGAAGAGACCAGAAGGACATGAGGGGTGTGAGATCCACTCTCGACAGAAAAGACCTGGTACACCGCGGACGGGGCCAGTTCAACCGATCCTACGACCAATGGTTGGTCAAGGACGGATTCATGAATTTGAATTTCTGGGGGAGTGGGATCGACCAAGGATGACTCTTGACCAATCGTAAGATCAACTGGCAAAGGACTCAAAGAAAGCCGATTATAACCAGGTGGAAGGCGTGGTGTAGAACCGGTCGGGTTGTCCAAAACTCGCTTGGCTTCATCCATATAAGGACAAAGGTGAATGGCATGGTGCCCTTCACACAACTTACAGGGATTGGTGATCTTACCCTGCTTCTTAGAGTTCTTATCAACAGCAGCTGAGGACGTGCCCCCAACTTGACTCCCGGAAGCCAAAGGTAATGGTGGGTGGCCGTTGGACCATACTTCGAGCACCTTGGGAATGCCAGGGCAGTCTCGAAGAAGATGGTCTCCCGTGCACAACATGCACGGGAACTTGACTTTCCGAGGAGGGTTGGAAGGACTATCGAGAGGAGATTCCTTAGGGACAATAGCTGTACATTTAGCCTCTCGCTTATCGGACTTCTTCTTCTTAGTCTTCTTCTTCTTCTTCTTAGCCACCTGGTTACTTGAATCCAGACTTTCACCAGGCGAAGTAGAAGAGGAGGACGCAGAAACAGGCGAAGAAGGGGAGAGGTCCACCTTGGAATCAACATGATGTTGTTCCGTCGGAGGAACTGATTGAACAGTAGTGGAGACGTTCGGAACTACAGAGGTTGAGAACAACCAAACAGGCAACCCAACCGTTAATCCAGGAAGGGACAACGTCGCCATGTAAGGAGCACCAACATTTCCAAGAGGAGGAAAATGACCAGGATTCTCTTCTGAGGGGATTCCTTGGTTGGTGAACTCTGGAAAAGTTTCCATCAAACTCAAAACCACACACGGGCTGAAAACGAGTTAAGACACACGATCAAACGGTCAACAAGCAACGTCTAAACGGGTGTGTAATCGTGGGCGATTAATTTTACCACATTGGAAAATAAGAAATTCTACCGTTTCATATTTTAAGAGTCGAGAAACGATAAAAAGATGACTCTATCTCTTTCAGAGTTGATACAAGCGTGAAAGGACAAGCGCTTGACGGTCTTTTCAAGTTTAAGGAGTCAAAAAAGACCAAATGACTGCTCAGGAAAAACTAGGCACAAAGGGTGTACCAAATATCCGTGAACTGCAATATACACCTTGGTTTCAAATAATGAAACAGAAATCGACCAAGGACTTTCCGTACGTGCAGGTAGTCTCCCCGAATGCTGTGTTCGGTGTATCACGGGTATAGGGCGGCAGACTCGGATTCCTATGGATAAAGGATTGAAAACCTATAGGGGTCTCCCTTTATATACGCGACGGTACGGGGAGCGCAAGTCCGTACTAGCGCTGTCTAAAGCCAAGAGGCGAACGACAGCTGCTAGGTTTAACGACGCCGTAACACGTCTCTAGCCTAGACCTTCTAAATATGTTGCGTTAAGTTCCAATGTTGCCTTAGGTTAATTGAATAAATTTTACAGTTGATCTTCAATTAAGTTTCAATTTCCAGGCCCTATCGTATGTAGTGTCTCGAAAGACTCCTAAATGCAAGCTATATGCCACAGTGCAACATTTCGTTCGATGAAAACTAGTTAAATAAGAGTTGAAAGCTTTTATGCAAACGAAATGAACAGAATACAAACAACAATGTCTCTAATGCAACTAATGCAATTGAACACTTTTCATTCAAACACTAATCACTAGCGATATGGAAAAGATCACAATTTGCACTAATTAATCAAAACAAAAGAGATTTTTTTTTTGGTTTTCAATGTTTAATGGCTAATATGCACTGAAAACAAAAGGAACAATTTGAGAGATGATATCCAAAAGAGCGAAACAAACAAAATTCACTCAACAATGCAATCAATCAGATCCCCAAATCGACCCAAAGTCTCTCAAAGCAAAGAAAGACTCAAAAGCTTCCGATGGACCGTGTGATCTAGGTCCAAAGCAAGGCAAACGAATTCCGGATGAAGGAATGGACAATCACCCAAAAAACGCAACAAAACAATCAAAGACTATTAAGAGAGCGTGGAGGATCAATCAACAAGTTTACAGGACAATCAAGACACCTAAATTCCCAAGGAGGGCTCGATACACTAAGCCACTAGATGCCCTAGGGCTCAAAACGTGAAATCGGTAGATAGAAGCAAACAACCCAAGGATAGAGGTGAATCCCAGCCAAACAAGACTCCAACAGACTCAGACAGTCAGAAAATCAAGAAGAAAAGTATTGATCAGAGCCAAAGAGCCAAAAAAATGAAGAAACTCAAAAACTCACAGGGGTGGCGCGACTGTGAGAGTGAAACTCGCGCCAGAAGACAATTGGCGCGGGCTAGACAATGGCAACACGCGCCAAGTGGCGCGACTGTCGGGTTAAAAACCGCGCCAATCGAGTTTCTCAACAAAAATTAAAAAACAAGCTACTCTAGAAGAAGACCAATACAAGCTAAGCAAACCAAGCAGCTAAAAAAATGAAAGAATCCAACCCAGAAGGTTCATCAAGCAAGGAGAAACAATCAAAGCGAATCAACATAAACGAGACAAGGAAAACCGGACGAATCCCCAGCGGAGTCGCCAATTTGTTGAGGAGGTAAATCCCCTCTGCGGACAGAGGCGATCCCTACTAGCCCAGCAGGGGTCTAGCAACAAACAAACAATGCTATGACGCAAGCTCCTAGTTACGAATGAAAGACTTGGAATAGAAGCCTACCTGGATTCCAACGCTATGATCTGAAGAGGAAGTGTCCCCGTCCTTCAGCCCTGGCAGATCACAATCCTTCCACGATCTCCGCGGATGGACACCTGCACATAGAAGAAACGAACAGATACAAGCATAGGAACCAGCATACGTAACTAAACATCGGTCATAAAAGATATTACTCGCATTAACATGATGGAAAACGGAGTGGAACCATAATCATAGTCATCTATTAAATGATAAACGAATAGAAGTTACAACCAAGTTCTGACGTCGCAGCCTCCTTCGAACGGGTCTCCGGTCGTCCACGCCTCGCAAAGCTCGCCAAGGAAAGGGAAAACCTCTCCAGAGTCTCGTGACAATGGTCTCCTCACTTGAGTTGGCCTTAAGGGAAAGAAGGGATTCTTTACAGCACAAAGGCACTTGGGAATAGGGAGATGCAAAGCTTCAGCACTTCAAGACTAGCTTGCCATGGATTTGAGCAGGCTTTTATAGATGGGGAAGGAGGGAGTTGGGATCCCTATTGGCCCTATCAACAAGGAAGGTTCCATGGAGGGTGGCAAAACCACTTCCCTTCCATAGAACTCCCGCAGCCAAACCTCCCAACTCAAGATAGGCAATGGTTGTGAGTTTGTTTGAACTCAACTTCCGCCATCCATATTTAAAAAACAGTCCCTAAAATGGGTGGCGCGATTGCTGCTCTATGACAGAGCGCCAAGTGGCGCGACCTCTTAACAGGATTTCCCTGATTGGCGCGAGCACTGAACTGTCTACCCGCGCCAATGCAAAAAGAGCTGTTTTTCATGAGTTTTGCAAGGAGATGTCTCAAGGGAAAATAAAGCTCATGCTCAGAGGGATGCATTGATGATGTTTTCAAAGCATGACAATGTTCACAAGTCACGGAATGGGTCCTCCATTGTGCGGGACGGGGAATGGTAAGGACGGTGACAAATTACTGTGTAACAATTTACATATGATTAATATTTATAGCTTGCACAAATGTCTATCTAGCACAATGTTAGCTATTGCATCAGTTAATGTATTCATTCGTCTTGGTATATGTTGATATGTAATGAAATCAAAATGTGTTTCAAGTAAACGAATACGCAAATACAATCTCAAAATGCATGGGTTTCGAACCGAATAATGACCGTTAAGTTGAATAACAAGAAGCTGCGAATCCATATTCACAAGCGATGCATGTATGCCGAGGTTAACTGCCTCGGTTAATAGTTCCAAAACAACACTATATTCAGCGAAATTGTTTGTAGTTGCTCCTAGACAAATACCTTGTAAGTTAATCAACTCACCAACAGGATCATAAATTACCCAGGCTGTCGAAGACAAGTTCCTGGTACTGAGGGAAGCACCATCCGCGAAACTGATATAAAGGGAAATAGACATATGCATAACAAACAAGACCCAATAAGCAGAAAAAATCTCATAAAGCACATCGAACCAAAGCATGCACACAAAATGAAAAAAATCACCTATGTACACATATCATGCATGAATGACTCAAGCATAATACTTTTTCAGGTACAACCCATTTCTGGGTTGTGCTAAGGGATAACCTTCATAATAAATAAGCTCATAAGCCCCATTCTGTAACACATGTTTGACGATGTAGGGCCCATGCCACATGGGTTGGAATTTACCTGCCCCTACCTTGTCATGAGCTTGGTCGTACAGGAGAACAAGGTCGCCTTCGATAAAAGAACGATGGGAAACTGTTTGGTCAAAATGAGCTTTGACTCACTTCTTTTGTGCTTCGATGACCAAGGCAGCTAAGCGACGAGTTTCATCCAATCTCTCTAAATAGAGGAGACGCTCTTCTTCAGGCGAAGTACTAGGCAGTAATTCCACAGCTAGTTTGAGTTAAGGGATTTCACATTCAATCGGAAGAGTGGCTTCCAGACCGTATACCAACTGAAATGGGGTAAATCCGGTTGCACTCTTAGTCGACGTTCGGTAAGCCCAAAGCGCTGAAAAAAACATGAGATGCCAATTTGATTTATGGATCCCAATTGTTCGTTGAAGCATTGTAACAAGGACTTTGTTTATGACTTCAACTTGGCCATTAGCTTGAGGTTAATAAGGCGTTGAGCTGTCGTGACGCAGACCCAACTTAGATGTCAGTTCTGCCATAATATAGTCCTAAAAATGAGAACCGTGATCAATAATGATGGCTTGAGGAACACCAAACCGAGTAATACCATGATTGAATATGAATTTCACTATTGTCTTACCATCTGCAGCTAGTGTAGGCATTGCTTCGGTCCATTTTGTGAAATAATCGACGACGATGATAATATAGGCATGCCCCTCGGCCGAACGAGGGTTACACATCATAAAATTAATGCCCCATTTTGCAAAAGTACCAACAGTAATGACAGGGTGTAAAGGAACAGGTGGCTCACACATCTTGTGTTGATATATCTGGCACACATGAAATTTGCGTACTGCGACAATGGAGTCTTTAAAAATGGACGGCTAGAAATAGCCAGCACGAAGGGTCTTCTATGCGGTGGCATAACCAGACATGTGACCACCATAGGCGCCATTGTGGCAGTCATTTAAAACTTTCTCAGCTTCCTCGAGGGTCAAACATCGGCGGAGTATAGAATCGACTCCAACATGATAAAGGGTATCTCCAATAATACGATAGGGTTGCAACTGATGCCGAATGTGGTGTCGGGCATCTTTCGTTAACTCATACCTAAAAGTCAAAGTTTGGAGATACACAATGATATCACCGTACCATGAATCGAGGGTGCTAATCAAGAAAAGAGTTTCGTCTGGAATATGATCCTCGGAATAAGAAGGAGAAGAGTCGGCGGGGAGAGAACAAATTAAATCAGCGAAAATGAGTGATTTCTTTGATTTGGCAGGAGTAAACTCCAAATCAAACTCTTGGAGAATAATGATCCACTTCGAGTATTTTCCCCCCAGCAACTGTCGAGACAGAATATAGGTCATGGGGTTACAATCAGAAATCACAGTTACCATCCGTAAAAGGATATAATGACGAAAACGTTGGACGACCTGGACTGCAGCCAACGCTAACTTCTCGACATGTGCATAACGCATTTCAAGGTCGAGAAGGTTTCAAGACAAGTAGTAAATAACATGCTCATTACCGTCATCATCATCTTGAACCAAAACCATGGTGATCGTACTGAAGGCGGCAACTAGATATAGGGTGAAATCATGATGATAATCCAGAGGACATAATAGAGCAGTGTTGACAAGCAACGTCTTAAGCGTATCAAAATATTGTTGAGAAATCTCATCCCAACAAAAGGGGACGTCCTGTTTTAAAAGTCGTGTGAACCCCTTGGCTACTTCGGCATAGTTTGGGATAAAACGTCATAAGAAATTGGCTTTCCCTTGGAGACTCTGGAGCTAATGTAACGAGGATGGAGAGGGGAGATTAACAATAGCCTCAACCTTAAGTGGATCAAGACAAATTCCGTCTTTGGATACGATGAACCCTAAAACTCTACCGGAATCGACGCAGAAGACGCATTTATGCGGATTGATCCGAATGTTGTAGCATCTACAACGAAGAAATATCTGGCGGAGATGTTTCAGATGGTCTTTTCGCACAGCTGAATGAGCCAGAAGTTCATCCAGGTATGGTTGAAAAATATGACGAATATCGTGAAAGGCACAAGACATCATGTGCTAAAATGTAGCCCCGACATTCTTCAAGTCAAAAGGGAGTTTTTTATACGCGAATGTTCCAAAGCGATCTTGTGTTGATCGGACAAGAGATTTTTGATCTGATTATAGCCAGAAAAACCGTCCATAAGGGAAAAAATCTCACTCCCCGCACAATCGTCAATGATCTGATCGATGAAAGGGGTGGGATAGTTATCTTTAGGACAGGCCCGATTAATATCGTGATAGTCAACACAGGTGCAAATTTCTCCCTGCTTCTTATCCATAGGAACAATGTTAGAAACCCATTCTGTCAAAGGGATCGGATAAATGAAACCCGCTTTAAGAATTTTTTCAACTTCAGCTTTTATGGCGGCGACTTTCCGATGATGCACTGGACGAAGATGCTAGCGAACAAGCTTCACACCGGGATAGGTGTGTTGAGATTCAACAATATGATGAGCTTAGTGAAAAGAGTTGCCTTCACTAAGTGGGCCCGCAGGCTATTTTTGGCACAAGTCTATTTTTAGACTATGTCGATTTTTAGACATGATGATCATATTTCAGAAGCTGCAGGATGCTATATGTGGATGGTTGATCAAGTTAGAAAAATAGATGAAATTCTATTTTTAGAATATTGGGCAAATTATATTTATATATTTTCGATCTAAAAATAGATGCATGTCGATTATTATTAGCTCTTAATAATAATCAGACTCTAAACAACAACTTATTCTCTTGGAGCACTTTGTTTCAGTGCACAGGTGTGGCACATCAGTGGACTGAGGGAATTACGCAATTCCCAAGGGTTTACTGGAGTTCATTCATGGAGGATTCAGTTAGAACTCAAGTGGCAGAGTTATGACAGAGTTGGAGGAGTAGTTATGGAGTTGTATTCAGTTTAGCTCAGTTAGACTCAGTTGATCTAGTTGTATATAGTCTAACTGAATGATACACTAGTGAGAGCGGAGTGAATTAATTAGTAATGAATTCACAAATAATAACTCATTAATCAACTGAACAATACAGTAGTTAACTACAGTGCATGTCAGATCCAGTGGAGACCCAGTGGAGAGATAGGTGAAAGGGCAAGATGGACTATCTGTTGTGACTATAGTGATGCATTGATTGCATCACACACACATTGGAGTTGCCAATTAGGATTGCGCAGTCAAGGCAAGGGTAATTTGAATTAATTTAGAGCTATTCTTCAGCAGGGATTGCGCAGTGGAAGCAGGTTGGCAGGGGGAAAAGATCGGTGCATGGATTTGCAAATTTTCCCTGATTAGTGTATGACGATTGTATTGTACTGAGAGCTTGATGTACTAAGCTTTGTATGAGATTGTCACATGATCTCCATGATACATAATATATGATAGTTGGGGTTTTTAGCTTCAGGCTTTCCCGTTAAACAACTGTGTTATATGTGATTGTTTTTATTTATGTTTTACATGTGTGTGCAATTAATTTTCCACAAAATATTAACAATGGAATGATTCTGTATTTTGCAAGAAGTTAAATATTGTGAGATCAGGGAAATCTAGGACATATGCATGCTTAATGTATATAATTTCTACTTGGTATCAGAGGATTGTTAATTCTTGAAGATTTCAATTGTGAAGTATTGGTGAGTTTGTGCTGGTGGAAAATTCGAATTTGCTACAGAAGATTCTTGGTGCAGAAGTTGAGTATACATTGAAATGGCTGTCAATGGGTTGCGATTGGAGTATGCCCTTGATGGGAGCTCAAATTATGTAGCCTGGAAGGAAAGGATGGAGGCAGTTCTTGAGGATAATGGACTAAAGGAGTTCATCGATAGCGATGTTCCTAAGCCGGGATCTAGCGATGCTGCATTACTTGACGCATAGTAAAAGAAGACAACAAAGATGAGAAGAATTCTATTGGAAGGTGTGAAGGACCATATTGTGTCCAGCCTTCATGGGAAAGCCACTCCATTCTTAATGTGGAAGGATTTGACATACTTGTTCCAAAGCAGAAGTGACCAGGGGAAGTTGCCGCTTAAATACAAGCTTAGAAAAATAAAAATGGAGAAGGGCGACAGTATTCCAAAATACCTCACGAAGTTTGTCCACTGCAAGGATGAACTAGGAAGTGTGGGGGTTACTGTTGTTGATGAAGACTTGGTGAGCTTGGCTCTCCTTGGACTTCCGAAGAGTTGGCATAGCTACAAAGACTCTGCCAATGGATGGGAGACACTACCGAGATGGGAACGACTTTGGTCGGATCTTGTGCAGGAGGAGATAAGGCGGGGTACCAGGGATGGATCTTCATCGAAGAATGAAGATGAAGAGAATTTTTCTTTGGATGCCAAAGCAAGGAAAGGGAAGGGCAAGAAATCTTCTTCAAAATCCGATGCTAAAGGCAAGAAGCAGGATTTGTCCAAAGTGAAGTGTTTTCACTGTCACGAACATGGGAATTTCGCCACTAACTATCCACAGAAGAAGAAGAACAAGAAGGTTGTTGGAGCTGCAGCTGGAGAGGCCTTAGCCTCACAATTTTAACTTGATTTCTCTTTGATCGCATGCTTGGTTTCAAGCTATATGGGATCAGTGTGGTATCTTGATAGTGGTTTGTCTTTCCATATGACGGGAGACAAGGAGTCGTTTAGTGACTTGGAGGAGAAGGACCTTCAAATGCATATAGAGATGGGAAATGATGGTCGATACAGTGCGACCGAAATTGGGACCATTACCTTTGAGAGGGAGTCAGGTAATCCATTTTTGTTGAAAGATGTTATGCATGTTCCAGGTCTGAAGAATAACTTGGTCTCGGTCACAATGTTGGAAGACATGGTTTAGGACGTTGTTTTTAGCGATGGAAAAGCTTTCCTGTGACATAAAACAACGGGTCAAACCAAGAGGATAGGGATTCGAGTTAAGAATCTCTACAAGCTAGAGGTAGATGGTTGCGCTGTAATGGTGGGCAAAGTAGAAGAAGTGGTGAGTCGGGATGAGCGAGAATTATGGCATAGGAGATTAGGACATATTCACCATGGTGCTTTGAAGATTTTGCAGCATATTTCTACTGGACTTCCCAAGGGTACTCTTGCGCAGTCATATCAGTGCAAGGGATGTACTATGGGTAAGTTTTTGAAGACCACCTTTCATGAAAAGGAGAACCATGCTTCGGTGATCCTGGAGAGAATTCACATAGGCATGTGTGGACCTTTCTCAGTTGCTTCAATAGAAAAACACAAGTATTATGTTATATTTGTCGATGACTATTCTCATAGATGTTGGATCTTCTTCATGCAAAAGAAGAGATAAACATTATCAAATTTTTATGAGTTTAAAGCAATGGTGGAGAAGGAGTCGGGGAAGCAAGTGAAAGCTCTATGGAGCGATAATGGTGGTGAATACATCTTAGGAGAATTCAAAGACTTCTGTAGCAAAGAAGGAATTCAAAGAGAACTCATAGTGCCTCATAACCCACAAAGAGAACGGGGTCGTGAGAGAAATAACAACGATCGTGGGTGTTGCACGAGCGATGCCGCATGACCAGGGCCTACCAATGCATTTAGGCATACAACACCGGTTTATGTGCAACCAGATCTCACATAGTACTTGGCATGAGTACACCCGAAGAAGATTTACGGTAAGAAGCCCGATATTTCTCATTTGAACATTTTTTTGGCTCACCCGTTTACATTCATGTGACAAAGGATGCCAGAAGAAGCCGGAGCCGATCGCAGAGGTGGGATATTTAAAGTAATGTAAACACCCCATAACTATCGTGTGTATTTTCCAAACAGTCGGATGACTGTTATGCGACGGGATATAAAATTCAATGAGGTGAAAGCCATGAAATTGTCACTTGAGAGGGAGCTACACTTGCATGCAGAAGAGGAACTTATTGTTGCCAAAGATGAGCCTCTAGATGTGGATCAGCCACAGGAGGAGATTCATGGAGTGGAAGAGTCCACTCATGCAGAACCAAACATCAGACAAGGCAGGAAGTGTAGCACAGAAGCTGAGAGACTGAAGGTGGATGTGGCACAGAATGTAGGAGTTCCTAAATCACAGCGCAGACAGAGACAGTCACCTGACCGATATACTGGATACATGGCTCTTATGAGCAAATGTATTGTGACAGAGCCATATTCTTTTGAAGAAGTAGCACAGGAGCCCACATGGGTAGATGCCATGGTGGAGGAGTATAACTCCATTGTCAAAAATAGTGCTTGGGAGATTGTTCCAAGGCCGGTGGGAAAATCAGTTGTAGGATCAAGATGGATCTACAAGGTAAAGCAAGCTACTGATGGGAGTGTCGAGAAGTATAAGGCAAGATTTGTTGCCCGGGGCTTCTCACAGATCGAGGGGATTGACTATGAAGAAACCTTTGCACCCGTCGCACGAGATTCTTCAAGGCTGCATCGCATCCTTGTCCTCTACCAGATGGGTTGGCACATTCATTAGATGGATGTGAAGATTGCATTCCTTATTGGGATCATTAAGGAAGAAGTGTACATTGAGTATCCTAAAGGATTTGAGATCCTCAGCAGTGAGTCGCATGTGTGCAGACTCAAAAGAGCGTTGTATGGGCTAAGGCAAGCACCTCGTGTTTGGTACACATGGATCGAAAACTATTTCATTGGACTTGGCTTCACCAAGAGTGAGGCTGATGCAAACCTATACCAAATTGTGGTGGTTGGTAAGCTTTTAATAATTGTTCTTTATGTTGATGATTTAATACTAACGGGTGATGAGCAGTTGATACAATCATGCAAGGAAGATCTTGAAAAGTAGTTTGAGATGAAGGATTTTGGCCTCCTTCATTATTTCCTTGGATTGGAAATATGGCAGCGGGAAGGTGAACTGTTTGTGTCTCAAGGCAAGTATGCTCGGGAGATACTCGAGAAGTTTCACATGCAAGGCTGCAAGCCTATCGACACTCCTCTTCCAGGAAATTGGAAGAAAGAGGATGCTACATTGGCAGAGGTAGTGGATGCCACTGTTTATCGACAGTTGGTGGGTTCGCTCATGTATTTAGTCAATACAAGACCGGACATATGCTATGCAGTGAACCAACTTTCACAAGCGATGGTTAAGCCTACCAAGCTCTTTTGGAAGGCAGGCAAGCATGTTCTGATATATCTTAGGGGCACATCTGAGTATGGTTTATGGTACAGACAGACGGATGAAGTGAAGTTGCATGCCTTCACGGATGCAGATTGGGCAGGAAGCCCAACAGACAGAAAGAGCACATTAGGTGGGATTTTCAGTATCAGATCTATGACAGTTTCTTAGTACAGCAGTAAACAAAGATCTATGGCACTCATTTCAGCGGAATCAGAATACATGGCAGCAAGTCAAGCTGCATGTGAGGTTATCTGGATGAGGAAGATCCTGGTTGGTTTGTTCGGTTCACATTTAGATCCCACGGTGATACATTGTGATAATCAGAGTTGCATTAAAGTCTCAGTTAATCCTGTGTTTCATGATAGATATAAACATATTGATATCCGGTATGATCATATCAGAGATTGTGTGCAGCAGAAGATCATGTTACTTCAGTACATTCCTACAGAGGATCAGGATGCAGATATTCTGACGAAGGCGCTCACCAGAAGCAAATTCGAATACCATAGAGACAGGATCAGGGTGAAGGATAATCCTTATCTTGTTGAGAGGGAGTGTTGAGATTCAACAAGATGATGAGCTTAGTGAAAAGAGTCGCCTTCACTAAGTGGGCCCACAGGCTATTTTTGGCGCAAGTCTATTTTTAGACACGATGATCATATTTCAGAAGTTGCAAGATGCTATTTGTGGATGGTTGATCAAGTTGGAAAAATAGATGAAATTCTATTTTTAGAATATTGGGCGAAGTCTATTTATATATTGTCGATCTAAAAATAGATGCATGTCGATTATTATTAGCTCTTAATAATAATCAGACTCTAAGCAACAACTTATTCTCTTGGAGCACTTTGTTTCACATCAGTGGACTGAGGGAATTACGCAATTCCCAAGGGTTTACTGGAGTTCATTCATGGAGGATTCAGTTAGAACTCAAGTGGCAGAGTTATGACAGAGTTGGAAGAGTAGTTATGGAGTTGTATTCAGTTTAACTCAGTTAGACTCGGTTGAGCTAGTTGTATCTAGTCTAACTGAATGATACATTAGTGAGAGTGGAGTGAATTAATTAGTTAATTAATTCACAAATAATAACTCATTAATCAATTTAACAATACAACAGTTAACTACAATGTATGTCAAATCTAGTGGAGACCCAGTGGAGAGATAGGTGAAAGGGCAAGATGGACTAACTGTTGTGACTATAGTGATGCATTGATTTCATCACACACACATTGGAGTTGCCAATGAGGATTGCACAGTCAAGGCAAGGGTAATTCGAATTCATTCAGAACTATTCTTCAGCAGGGATTGCGCAGTGGAGGCAGGCTAGCAGGGGGCAAAGATCGGTGCATGGATTTGTAAATTTTTCCTGATTAATGTATGACGATTGTATTGTACTGAGAGATTGATGTACTAAGCTTTGTATGAGATTGTCACATGATCTCCATGATACATAATATATGATAGTTGGGTTTTTTAGCTTCAGGATTTCCCGTTAAACAACTGTGTTATGTGCGATTGTTTTATTTATGCTTTACATGTGTGTGCAATTCATTTTCCACAAAATATTAACAGTGGAATGATTCTGTATTTTGCAAGAAGTTAAATATTGTGAGATCAGGGGAATCTAGGACATATGCATGCTTAATGTATATAATTTCTACAAGGTGGGAATCTCGTGCACCACAATACTGGGATCGATTCCAGGCATCTCTTCGTAAGACTAGGCGAAAACATCACGGAACTCACGAAAGAGGCTAGTGCACGCTTGGAATTCATCGGAAGAACAAGTGACTCTAACATGGATGTTCTCGACAACTCCCGATTTCACAGAAATGTCAATAGGCATCGTTTGGGCGATGTTACTCAAGTTAGCTTCAGTGAAGACTTCATGAGTCAAAATAGGCATTTGAAGTGGCGGAGAAGGAACTTGAGATGCAAAACACTCAAGACAGTTAGACATTGCTCCAAGGCCAGGCATAAACGAGGAACGGTGATGCCCATCACTCCACAGTAGATCTTCGAGAGACATGGTTTCCATTATAGCCTCATCGGATGGAAACACTTCTTTCAAAGGATCAGGCGAATCCACATCGCCGAGCCAGGGGGATTGAGAATAAACGTTGAGAGACACGCTCAAAGGAGCACCTTCAGAAGGGGGATAATTAGATTCAGCTGCTGCAAGTTCACAATAATTGATTTCAATTGGACTAAGCGGCATTGAATACCCAAATGAATCAACCTGTTTATGTAAAGGGATGATCCATGGGTCATCCCACCGAGAGATCATATTAACTTGAACAGTATTTGGTGGCGGAAGGGGAAAGATACCCATGAGGGTGGGGTCTTTGAAAATACCTAGCCCTATGCTATCGATGGGAGAAGGAATTTGAACCATGTATGGAACATTGTTCTCAGAAGACGAGGTAAAGAACAACAACTGATCGACAGTAATGATTTTTCCCTCATGTGGAAACTTTAGAAGACGAAAGAGGGTGGATGGAACGCAGAGCATAGCGTGAGTCTAACTGCGACCAAGAACAAGATTGTAATTGATTTTAGCGTCAACTACTTTTACTTCAACGTTGATAGTCTTTCCTTGTAACGTGATCGGAAAGCTGGTGAGAACGTCCAAGGGTTTCGATTCCCTTCCATCAAATGCCTCAAGGACATTGGGTGACAAAGTTAGGGCTAGAGAGCCAATAGCTTTCCAGCAGGCAGATGAAATGACACAAGTGGATGCACCTTCTTCCACAATGGCTTTATGGATGTTGAGACCGTTAATGCAGACTTGTATGACAAGTGCAATCTGGTGCGGAAGTCGGGGGACGAAATTCTCTAAATCGAAAGAGAGAAGGCTAGAATCAACAGGATCAATTCCACCGATCGCAAATAATAATGCCTTTCGTTGAGACAGACAAATCTAGAGTACTTCCAACGCGGACATTGCGGATGGCACGTGTGATAAATCTTCAACAATACTGTAATGCTGAGCAACACGGGCGTTAGGAGTATAAGAATATTTCCGGAGAACACCTTTAGAAGGTGGTCGTACAACGAGTTCAGCATTGGGCCTTTCAATCTCAAGAGGACCAGAGGTAGGTGGGGGAGGAGGACCATCAGCGATCTCTTTCCCGACTGCTTGTCATGATCCAACGTAATCTTTCAACTAAGTAGCAATGGAAATGAGTGCAGAACCGTTCATCATGAACACCTGAGAGCCAAACGGTGCAGATGGCGCAGGTTGATCGACCATCTGAGTTTTCTGAGATGGAAAAGGTTCCTTAAGGAGAGTCGGAGTTCCCTTAGCGCCTTTGAGAAATTTACTAACTTCGACACGTCTAGGAAAATCTTTAGTATAGTGTTCCTCATCGCAAATCAGACAGGGATACTTCGGCTTGCGCTATGAACCATCATCAGCACGAGGTTTAGACGATTCTGGTTTTGGGGCATTGGCTTTGGCCTTTCCTTTGCCCTTATTTCTCCCCTTGGAAATCTTGTCTGCAGGATTAGCCTGAATGACGTTGACCTTTGAGGTTTTACCAAAATTCGGGGTAGGCTGAGGAGAAGAAGCATTGGAAGAATTTGATTTCTGCTTCCCATTGGAAGACTTGCGTGAATTCTAAGACATAGAACCAAGAACGTCGTCGACCGATGGGGTAGCCGGCGCTTTAGAGGTCCCAAGTCATAGAGCCTCAGTCAAGATGTCATGCAATATCCCGATTGAGAGTACACTAAATCAAGGTACTGGGCACGAGCAATGGCTTGTTCCTCAGTTACACATGCCCCCATGGCGATGTCTTTCACAATATGATTGAAAAAAGAGGTAGTGAACCAATGAGTAAGAAGCTGATCAGGAATTTCAAACTTGATCAGGCGACGACGCCGTCTCCATTCATGAATGTGGATATGGGTAGCCCGGTCCTGTTTCAAGGATGTTAGGAGATGCGTCCCAGCTTCATAATGAACCGGCAACTGGAAATGAGTAAGGAATGTTGTAGAGAGAGTGTTGAAATCTTGAAAGATACCACGAGGCAGTTCAATATACCACTTAACAATAGCTCCAGTGAGAGTGCACTGGAAAAGACAGAGTCGAATAGAGTCATCCACCCAAGAATTGGAAGAACACCATAAATGGTATGTCATGACGTGTGCTTGGGGGTCTTCTCCAGATTTTCCCTCAAACTTGGGACAATCACCAGGAACCTTCGTTGGAACCGGAGGCCAATATGGATTATGAAGAATTGGATCATTTGTCAATTTGGACACATCCGGTAACTCCAACGTGGTGAGAAAAGGTAATTGAGGGTTAATAGGCATAACAAGTCCTCGATAAGGACCCGTACCCATACTCCATCCTGGTTGAGTATAACTCTACCCCCATTGGTTCTGTCCCAGAGGATTCAGACCATAAGGGGTATAAGCCGGATAATTCGGTTGATATGGCGGCTGAGGACTAGGATATGGGGGTTGAAGACCAGGATACTGATTCTGAGTATAAGAGGGTCTCGATTGAGCATCATAAGGATTTTGCTGCAGAATATAAGTATGGACTGGCGGCTGAGGGGATGAGAAGAACCTTGAGGCGCATTATATACCGGTCGATATTGACCTTGAGGGTAATAATCACCTTGGGGTCGAACGAGTTGTTGATAATTAGGGCCCTGCTGAGTTGGATAGGTCAGGCACAGAGGTTGATTCGACTGCGTCATAGAGTAGAGCGGTGGCTGAGTAGGGTGAGCTGTCTGTGCAAGTTGTCCCGGCCAAACAGGTTGACCTGACTAATGAGGGCCACCAGGTTGCCCCTGCTGAGCAGGTTGGCCTGATGGCTGTGGTGGGCCAGTTTGGGCCTGATAATCAGGTTGACCTGGGGCAGGAACATAAGATGGCCCTGGCTGCGCAACATTTGGAAGATACAGCTGTTGCAGTTGCACGAAAGGTTGAGATGGATGGATTTCCCCCCCAGGACCGTATAAAGGTCCAGGTTGATATACCGGTTGCCCAGCTGGTCCTTGAGGTTGCCCTGGTTGGACCACAGGATGAGCTTGTAAAGGTTTACCTTGAGGATTGTAAGGTTGCCCTTGTGGGCCGTAAAATAATTCCTACTAGACCGAAGGTTGTCCCTGTAAGGGTTGCCCTTGTGGGTCTTACACATACCCTTGCTGCACCAAAGGTTGTCCTTGAAAGGGTTTTCCTTGTGGGTCGAAAGAATACCCTTGCTGAACTGAAGGTTGTCCCTAAAAGAGTTGTCCTTGTTGGTTAGAAGGTTGCACAGGAAAGGTAGGTCTAAAACTGGAAATGAACTGATAAGCCTCAGGAGCAGGAAAATAGATAGGGTTGTTGTGCTCATCATATTGAAACGAAAGTGAATAAATCGAGGTACCATCCACGCCATAATGAGAAAAATAAGGACGATTAGGATCCTGAGGGGACTAATTAGTCTGGGAGATCTACTACTGAACAGCCAGCCGATACTCCTCAAAAGAAAGGCTGTCAGGGATTTCCATGGCAATCGAAGTTTCTACCGAAGTTGAAACTCCTGACGATTGAGCGGTGACGACTGGTGCCCATGCAGCCACACAGACAGTAGGCCTAGTGGGGACAGACATAACAAAGGGTGTCGACGAGATAGGTGTCTTCGGCGACATCCCTAATGATGGGAGAACCAACCCCCTCGACGGAGTTGATTTTTCCATGGAGGAAATGCCGGCTATAATATGACCCAAAGACCTATATATGGCTGGAAGCGACTTCGATGGCGAAGATTGAGCAGGCTCTTGATGGATTTCTTCTGGGAAAAGTTGGTATTCTTCATCAGAAACTGGAATTCTCTCACTGCCATTAGGACCAGCTGAGTCCATGTCTGAATCCACCGTGAGATCTTGTAAAAGACTATGGGGGCTAGGAGGTATGATAGCAGCGGAAAATGGTGATCCCGATGTGAGAGGGGGAAAATGTTCCCGACCCTAAACCCAAACCAAGCGTTTGAAAGAGGCCAATGGAACTCAACCAGTTCTCCAAAGGGGTACTCTGACGGGATGATAGGCTGCTGAAGCTCGGCAAACCTAGAGGTTTGCGAAGTTTTAGATGAATCGTCCAAGAAAGGAATACCAGTAGACGAAACCGATGATTCCGCCATTGTGACCATAGCACACTAGAAAAGAAAAAGAAATCGAAAAAGAAGACTCTTGGATCAAAACCAAGGCAAACAAAGACAGGCCAAGTAATCAAACTTTAATGGGCCTGTAATCGTAGGTAGTTTTTTTGACCACATTGAAACCAAAAATTTGTTGTTTCATGTTTTAAGAGTCAAGAAACAGTCAAAGATGACTCTAGTCTCTTTCAATTTTAAGCGAGCGCGATAGGACAAGTGCTCGATGATCTTTTCTAATTTATAGAGTCAGTAAAGATCGAAAATGACTGCTCAGGTAGTCTAGGTAAAAGGGTGTACCAGGTTTCCGTGAACTGCCATATACCCCTTGGTAATAAAATGAAAGAAGAATTAACCAAGGGCTTGACGTATGTGCAGGTAGTCTCCCCGAATGTTGTGTTTGGTGTATCACGGTTACAAAGCAGTAGACTCGGCTTCCTACGGATAAAAGGATTGCAACCTAGAGGGATCTCCCTTTATATACTCAACGATACATGGAGCGCAAGTCTATACTACTGCTGTCTGAAGCCAGATGGCGAGCGACAACTGCTAGATTTAAAGACGCTGGAACACTTCTCTAACTTAGACCACTAAATATTTCGTTAGGTTTCAATGTTGCCTTAGGTTAATTGAATAAATTTTAAGTTGATCTTGTATTTATGTTTCAATTCCAAGGTCCTACCTAATGTTGAATCTCAAAAAATCCCTAAATGCAAGCTACATGCCATAAAATACCATTTCGTTCGATGAAAATCTATCTACGAGAAAGTTAGGAGTTTTCAAGCAACAGCAAATAATGAGAACACACAGAAGCATCCACTACAGTATCTGATGCAAGCTAATGAAAATGAGAAATCTTTCCTAGAATGTCCAATGCTAGTTATACGAAAGATTTTCAATTCCACAATGCAAACAAGAATACAAGAACAAAATTATTTTGATTTTTCAATGTAATAGGGCAAACAGTGCACTAAATGACATGAAAAACAAACCAACACACTAGTTCGAGAATGTCAATGCAAGAGTTGAAGCGAAACAATTCAATCAAATCAAAAGCAAACAAAACAAAACTCAAACCAATGTTGCAATCTCTCAAATAAAAGAAAGATGTCGAAACAGACCCATACAAGTAATGTAATCTATGCTTCGAGTGACAAGAAGCACAACTGAATGAAAGAGACAAGACTCATTTCACCAAATGCAATCCCTCAAATGGATCAAGGGAGCCGAATGCAATCTAGCAAGGAATGAAGTTGACCGTGAAAAAAAAGACCCAGACTCCTACAAGAGGCTCAGCATACCAAAGCACTAGAAAACCCTAAGGCTAGGATGCTAACAGGAAACAGACAAACAACTGAAGGAAGGAGGTTGTTCACAACCACAAACAATCCCAAAGCACTCAAAACATATCAAGAAATCACCCAGAAACACAAGTACTGACCAAAAAAATCCAAAACAAGGCAAACCCTAATACCTAAAGGAATTGGCGCGACTGTTTGGCTGTAATCAGCGCCAAACAGGGGATGGCGCGGGTGCTGAACTAGCAACAAGCGCCAGTGGGTGCGACTGTCAGACCAGAAAACGCGCCAATCAAGTCAACCCTGGTAAAAGGAAAATTTTGGAAAAATAGAGGTCAGATCTAATCGTCTGGGGCTGAACAGGGGTCTTAGAATTAGCAACAATAATCAGAAAAGGCAAGCTAAATAAGCAAAGACCAAGAAGAAGACCTAATGGATGAAAGAAAAACTCGCACTGATCCCCAGCGGAGTCGCCAATTTTTTGGTGAGGTAAATCCCCTCTACGGACAGAGGCGATCCCACTAGCCCTAGAGTGGGTCGAGCCACAAACGAAACAAACTATAATATTGATTCCTAGTTAACGAATGGACGGAGATTTGATAGATGAATTACCAGAGGTCCTACACTGTTGTTGTCGTCGAAAGAGTGGCTGACTCTTACTCCTGGTTTTCCAGATCATGATCTGCTCGCTTTCACGCTCAGACACTTGCACACACACAAGAAACAACGACGATATACAACATACTATTTCACATTCGTAACTATCAGTTAGTCGAAGAAGACTAAATTAGTTGCATCAATAATCAACATAACACAATGATGGAATCAACACCATAGTCGAGTATATTAATGAAATAAAGGAAGAGTACAACCAAGCTTCGACGTTGCGGTCTCCTCCAACAGGGTTCTAGCGGAGCGCGTCTCACAAAGGCTCGTCAGGAATTCGGGCGGGGCTCTCTCTATGGAATTCTCCTTGGTTCTACCTTCTCTATAGAAATTACTCAGCTATAGTATCTCTTCTCCAAGTTCAACTTCTTGGCTATATGTTCAACTAGCTTTCATAAAGGGAGAAGGCCTGTTTATATAGAGGGAGAGGGAGAGGTTAGGATCCCTATAATCATGGAAGGGAGTCCTATCTTCAAAGAGTGTTCCATGGGAGGTAAAAAACCACTACCTAAAGGGAGAGATTCGTGGCTTATCAAGTTTAACCACTTCTAATGAGTCATCCCTGAGGTAGTTAGAAGGAAACTTCTACCTCTATTTGTTAAAAAACATTCCTAAAACAGTTGGCGCGGGCACAACACTAAGACAGAACACCAGGTGGCGTGGGCTCTAGTGCAAATCTTCCACATCGACGCGAGGGATGAACTGGCTACCCGCGCCAAGGCCAAAACATAGGTTTTTGTGTGCTTTTGAGGAAATGTTCAATAGGAGAAATGATGTCCTTATGCAGAAGGATGCAAAGAAGGTGTTTGCAGAGTATGACACTGCTCACAGGTCATGGGAAAGACCCTCCAATATGTGGGGCAAGGGATTGCAGGGATGGTGACAAAATGTTGTGTAACAACTACCACCATGATGGCAGTGTTTCCTTCGGACTTGGGTGAACCTGTGATAAAATCCATTGAAACCTCCTCCCAACGTTGACTCGGAATGGATAAAGGTTGTAACAGACCTGGGGTCTTAATTGTCTCAACTTTATTTTGTTGGCAAACCAAACATTCCGCCACAAACTTTTGAATATCAGATTTAATTCCATCCCAAAAAAATTCCTTCTTGACCCAGTGGTAAGTTTTTAAAAATCCTGAGTGCCCTCCTAAGGGTGGGGGGGGGTTGTGCAATTCCAAAAGAAAATTTTGTTTGAGTTGGGAATTCTTACAAAGATATAAGCGATCTTTGTATCATAATGAATCAT